>CM040927.1:4212066-4757066 GCA_023029165.1 Gobiocypris rarus
ATAATGCAATGCAATCGACTTGACCTTCTGTTTCCTTAGTGATGAGTGAAACTCAAAGCGATATAAACAATGTTTGAAATCTCATTCTTGACTCACGATTGTGACAAGGTTATGTGACAACAATACAGAACATTACAGTTTAAAAGTGTTTCATTGTGTATACTATGAACTATTTCACAATAACATAGAAGGCCATATATATTATATACTGTGTGCAGTATGCAATATGGAGAACACTATTATTTCTTGTACATAACACAAAACATCACACAGTTGATCTACCACACAAAATAAATATATGTGAAAATGAAGCAGATTCTGCCCACGCATATTAATTCCCTTAACATCTGCCGCAGAAATGATTCTCAGCATATGTCAAAAGTGTTTCATTAATTTTAATGAAACGCTTTTAAACACCTTTTCATTAACTTTGATGAAGATGGAAATGATCTCTTTAATAGCTGTCCTCAGATTGTGTTTTCTCAGTAGTTGTGTAATAGTAGCAGAGGACAAAATAAGGCTAAGCTTGTGAAAACGATCTGTTTTGTGTTTCAGTAGCAAGGTCAGCATGTTTAATATCTTGTCAGTGTTATTCTCCTGGAAAAGATGACGATTGATTAGTTTAAGTTTCAAACACATTCTTGCTGGATTTATTTTTGGAAGCGGAGAACAAAAGCATCATCCAAAGGATTTTTCCCTGAGGGTTTGGCAACACAAATAGCAATGCAAACTTTTTTCTGGTTGGCATACCTGATTTTTTTAGATTTTAGAGAACAATTGTTGTATTTATATGCTTCAGTTCTGAATGTAATGAAAATAGCATTGAAAAACAACAGTGGTCTAGAGTAATGAATATATTTTGGTGCTAAATGCAAATAAAGTCACTTTTTTTATGTAGCATGGATACATCATGTGTTTGTTGCACTGCCACACATAAAAGATCATTTGTGCTTAATTGACATTTTAAAAAAAGTATTATTAAGACTGTATATGATCCATTTAGCATCATATTTAGTTTTTTTCGCAGCAAAATTGAACCAGGACCAGTTCTTGTAAGATATACCCGGGCTAGAACAAAAAGCCCAAAAAACTTTCATAGAAAAATGGCCTGATCAAATTAGCATTAGAAAAAGCTTTCTAAGTACAACTCTGAGTTAAATATCTTACAATGTGAAATTGATTGTTTTAGATCAGTGTTGCTCATCTTTTTTTATTTTCCCCTAGAATGTGCATCCATATATTAGAAATTAAAACATGCACAGTGTTACAGTACAACAACAAACTGGGGAGATTCTTGCATTTAGTGCTTTAGAATGTATCCGTCATATTATTTAATGCTTTCCTTCATTTTCTTGTGGGACCTGTGACCCATAAAAAAAAAGAGAATGTTTCAGAAGTAACATGTACATATTGTGATTTGTGTTGTGCAAAGATCTTTTTATATGTATTTGCAGATTTTCAGAATACATAAATACATGTTTATGCAGACATCAGAATGTTCTAGTTTCTAGGGCGAGTCCTTCTTTTATACCCAACAGATGTTTCATAGTTGTCTTTTAGACAGAGGAAATGACGTCTCTAATATTCCACTGTCATTGAACACGGCATGCCAATTCCATTTGTGACAAGAAACCATTTTATATGGAGAAGCATGGCCTCAAAAGCACTTTGAATTGTATTTTGATGATTATACTTACGTGTACAAATAATTGTAATCAAACAAAGAAGTGAATAAAGAAAAGAGAGTGTGTTTAAGGTGGTATTGTGGTTTGTTTCTCGGTGTTCTCGCTGAAGTTGTATGTTGTGATGCATCACACTTTTGTTTCCGTTATATGCAGACAGATTTTCAAACGACAGCATAAAACATTTGTTAATTTAACTACATGCAGTATTTATACATGCAGGTGTTTTTAAAGAGTGTAGCTTTTCCAGTAACAAGCTAATTCTTCCAGTGAGTAGTTCAGTAATGTGCAACCCAACGCTACATTGTTGTTTTTGAAGTCTGAGCTGAGGGAATAATCACAAACTCACACAAGCTTGAGTCTGTCATCATGACTGATCATGCATTTTAAACCCCTAATTGTCCTTTTCCATGCAGTTAGCTGATTTTTGTTTGTAGCTTGTAATAAATACAACCCATGGGCTCATTGGAACAAAATGTAGGCCTAAGTGTGGTGTGTCCAGTTTTATCTTTTAGGGGTGAAACACTCTGTTTCTTTCAATCTCATGTCAATCTTGAGTACCTATAAAGTACACTGTAAACCCAGATAAGTTAAAATAACTCAAAAAAATTTGAGGAAACGTATTACCTCAAAATTTTTAAGTTAATTGTTTTAAACTGTTTAAGTTTTGTCAACTTAATTCTATCTGTGGTCTGAGGAAGCGTACTCCCAGAGTGCATTGCGGCATGAATAAATTAATTGCTTAATTTTTACTATATTTGGCTTTATTTTACCATTTGTCTTTTGTCAGTATAACCCCGATAATGACAGCAAATAAACTTGTAAAGATCTTATTAATAATAAATAAATAAATTGATTAATTAATTAAACCATCCTTGTTACCATTGTTGTGTTTTGCATGCTGAATGTTGAAGTCTGTGTGTGACACACACATGGTCAATTGATGATGTCACAAATATTGAGGGATTATATCACCCCAATTAAAAGGTTATTCCATAAATATTAGCAAGACATGTTTAAAATATCATTATCTGACATGAAATATAATTGTATTATATAAAATATATGACATTTATTTATGTATTACTTCCCTTCCTTTGAAATCAGATAACTGTGATTTCTTGCTGCAATGCTGCATTAATTAAGGAAGAAAATTACAATAATATGAATGAAGTTCCAAGTGCCCAACCAAAGTGAACACTAATCACAATTATGGTGAGGAAATTAGTGAAAAGTCTATTAAAAATTGCCATGCCTCAAAAACACTTTGCCCGCCCACTTTTTTGGGGGGGGTTGGCAAAATGGTACTCAAACCAGTTAAGTAGTGTTAACTTGGGTTTTCTAAGTAACAAAGGCATAGCATGCAAATAGTTCAGATTACTAAAACATTTTAAGTAACTTATTATTGGACATTAAGTACAGTTTACTAAAAAAGTATTAGTAAGAACAACTGTTGGTTTATATCTCCAAAAAGCTTCAGTTTTATTATATTTATAAAAGAAAGATGCGCTGTACCGAGTCTTTCCGAATAAAACCGAGCGGCTAGAGGCGTATCGTGTGAGCTAAATAATCACTAGCGCTATTGCGCTGAGAGCGTCTGAAAGCTTTGACATCCTTAAATGTGGTATGTACTGTAACTATGTATATTTGCTTAGCGGCTTGTCATGCGCGAGTTTTACAACATTTGTGTGTGTTTATGAGGACATGATTTGGTTTATGGACTATTGTAGGCAACTAAAGGTTAGCAGTAGCAAGCGGAACAGTTTTGCACGTCAGACTAATGCATATTTACATAGAAAAACAATGGAATAGTAGCGCATTTGAATGAAGAAATGCTTTATGTGAATGGCCCCTAGGTTTAATATGAAATAATTCATTTAGTTCAACATATTTTCCCGCTCTTTGTGTATTGCTGTTTGGAGTGGTTTTACAATTAACAAACAGACACTATAGTGGTCAGCTAAACAAATGTAAACACACACCGTACATCGCATGCTCCATTGATACATTTACTAAGTTATACATTCATGTTGTTTATTTACGCGCCGATAACCAACAGACATTTGAAGCAGCTTTACTCACCGCCTGCTTCCAACGCACGACCGTGAACCTTCATCGCTGGGACCGCTCCATCTTTCAGCATTAGAAGATCTACAAATCCGGAGTCAAACTGGGTCTTCTTTATAAAAACAAATCATCGCTGAAATGCAGGGAACAAACAAAAACTTGCACAACTCTGTTGCTGCTCCGGAAACACAAACTCCATCCACTGTCCCATTAATGCTGAGTTCTTTGGGAAGCTGAACAGGGTTATCTTGCCCTGACAACCAAAAACACACTTCTTTGGTGACATTGTTGATTTCGTGAAGTCCTGTGCCTACAGCGCAGCTGATGACTTCCCTAAAACCAAGCAAAGTGTGTTTATGGGCATGCATTTGCTCTCTCACTCTGGTTGCGTGTGCCCTTCCGGGAGAAGTGCCCGTACGGCCCGTAAATGGAAATTCTGCCCTTGTTGACGTGACATAGGCCCATACTCTAAAAAAAAAAACTTTCTGAAACATTTGAGAAACTGAAAGGAGTATTTTTGGCACAGAAATACTCCATCAAACGTCCAACTTATTTTTGAAACTTTGGCCATGTTTAGCATGGGAATACAAGTCTTTAACAGTGTAAAAAACTCAGTATGCATGAAACAGCATTTCACCGCTGCTTTAAACAGATGAACGTGAATCTGACATTTTAAGTTCAGTTGACTGTTGCACATAACACTAAAGTTCAGAAATGAAATGTCTAGAGAGTTGGGAAATGACCTTGGTGCACTATTGAGACTGAAAATAACATACCATCTACACAGAACCCCCTTAAACTTAACCGGTAGAGGTCCCTTTCACAATTGATAGGCCAAAAAATATGCCAACATGTCAGCTTTGTTGAATATCCTCGTTAGCACAGTCTTAACAAAAGTTAAAATGTGTTAAATGAGCGCAAAGAGTTATGAGGACATCGGATCGCTTCAGATCTGGACCCGCATCATGTGCTTCAGATCTTAAAGTGACAGCAGCCTAATAAACCCGCTGCTGTGATGTCTGTCATTAATGTTAAAGGAACTGTATGTAAGAAATGTATTTCAATTAATCATAAATTGGCCCTGATATATAGATATTAAGAAATCATGTTAATTTCAAATACTTATATCACTGCCAACAGTAGTCCGGCCAGGATATTGTCATTTTAAAAGTGAAGTTGCAGCCCTCAGTGATGTTGATGTTGACATGTTGTGTTATGGCCTGAAGCTCCACCCTCCACTGATCTACCAATCACGAAGTCAGTAGTGTTTGGGCATCCGGGTTGCCAGCTCTGCTACAGTTACCACAGCTGCAGCTACACACTTTTTAGATAAAAAATGTCTAACTTTACGAAACCTAAAAGACCTCTCATGAAACATAAACATAATTAACAGGAAAAAAAAAACATACTGTGTAGGACTCGTCATTTGCCATTGGAAGCTCCATGTAGCAGCCTACATTCCTGCTGGATCCTGCAGCTCGAGTCAGGGCGGAGGGGGAGAGGGGATACACCGCTCTACAGTCATTTGAAAGTGATTGCAGTACCAGTTTTGGCCACAATCCTACATATATGTCCTTTAATTAAAGACAAAAAGAAAATCACTCACTGTTCTTGACTGAACTTTTGTAGCTTTAATAAGGATTAATCTATATTTAATTTATAATTTATTCAGTGAATACTGTAAAGTGTTTGATAACTGTATTACATTTCTGTATATTTCCTTCCTGTGCTGAAGCAACCACGCAATTTTAGCTTGCTTCTACAAGTCTTTGAGCTCTTCTATCAAGTGTCGTGACTCACGTTTGATCAAAACTGCAGTGCTGTTCCAGGCGAGCTATCGAGCAAGTTTGCTAAATCAGAAAAGCCAAACATATGGAGATGCAAATATGAAAATGTATTAGTTTACAAATGATGCACTGTGTGTTTAGAGGTCATATAGTATTATGCTAGGAATCTTGTGGGGGAAAAGTCTTTAATAATCGATAATCTGGACCTGTAATCATAATTTGTGTGCAAAAGAATATAGTTTTAGTGTTTTACTGCCACTAGTGTTCATTTCAGCTGGAAATTCCAGTGACTTGTGTAGGTAGGTATTTTGCAAGATATAGGTGGGGGCATGTTTATCCAATGAGCTTATGTTGCTCAAATGAAGTAATTTTACAGCAGTTTAACTTCATTAACTACATGTATGATTATAGATTGTAGCCTGGCCAATTTCAAATAAGTTTCCTCAAAACTGATGTGTTTATGCAAAAATTTTAGGACACTGCTTTGATTCTCGTCGCATCATCATCATCATGTTTGCCCTGATGTCAAGTTATACACAACATTTTCAAACCTGCATTACATTCTGACAAAGATAAGCAGTGACATGTGCAGCACAAACTGTTAAGATCAAACTGAAATAATCAGGGATCCTGTTATAAAAATAAACTTCAGTCACTCATTTCTAATGCTGAGATCCTTCAAAGGATACACACACACACACACACACACACACACACACACACACACACACGGCCAGAAACAACAGAAGTTTTGATAAACTTTTCATCTGGTGTTCAAGAATAACAGCATCTATCCTACCTGGTGCTAAATAGAATAGACAGAATAGAAATTGTGATCCCCTGAGCTCGACACCGTTCTACATACAGTAATAAGTTCATAGAATAGAATGATTTTGAATTTAAGGACACTATATCAGACAGTGTGGAGCATTGATAAAGCATGTAGTCACTTTATTATTTATTATCACAAATATATGACAAAAAAAATGATGTGTTCTTTATTAATTAGGATTAAATCAAAATTAAATGTGCAATTTACGTTTTTGACCTGTGACATCATTCCCAGCTATGACATGAGGTAAAATAAATGCAGCATTTCCATGACAGGTGGAGAGGGTGTGGCCTCAAAATTGAAGGTGAACGACGAAAATGCGTATCAATAGTACGAGTGTGCAATCTCGTAGAATGTATACACCAAAATTAGTTTTGGCGTGCATATGATACGCACTTTATGGCGTATTATACATACGAACCCCCCACACCCCCACCCTCACCCTACTCAAAAGCGTGTCATATACACGCCATAAAGTGCATAGCATATGCACGCCAAAACTAATTTTGCCGTATACATTCTACGAGATTGCACACTCGTACTATTGATACGCATTGTCATGAGATCATGTTGCATTACTAGATGGTTGTCCTGCATTCCCAATAAACAAGCTACAGTTTGTCCAAAATGCAGCTGCTTTTAAGAAAATATGATCATATAATACCAATTTTATCATCTCTACTGTACATTTGTTACCTACCGTATAGATTACAAAGTATTGCTACTGACTTATAAGGCCCTAAATAGTTCAGCTCCTGTGTATTTAACGGATTTTCTGTCACCCTACTATCCATCACGCTCTTTAAGATCACACACACTCTGGGCTTCTGGTAGTACCTAGGATATCTAAGTCCAGTAACAGATGGAGAACATTTTCACATGTGCCTCCTCACCGCTGGAATAGCCTTCCTGATGATGTTCAAGGCTCAGACTCCCCCAGTTTAAGTCTAGATTAAAGACACATCTCTTTACCCAAGCATTCACATAATGCATCTCATAGCCTTGCACTACAGTTATATCAGATCAAATGCACTTGATTATCTTTTGCTTGAATTGTTATGAACAGCAGCTGTGCTAATTATTTTCCATTTGCTTTCTGGTTCTACCTCGGGATGCCCATCCTACGCCAGCTCCAGTTTGGATCCAGTCACTGACAAAGATTTCAGATGACCAACACCTGTGAAGTGATGACGCCAACCCCTGCCAGTACTTCAGAAGATGCCAACTCTGAATTATCATGCACCACTGCTGAATTTTCTATACATTGTAATAATTTTGATCACAACTTATATTCATTGCTTCAACCCCTTGAGTGTCAAAGATCGCAGATGGCTCCAGATTACTATTGTTCAACCTTTACCGCTCACTAAAACAAACTCAGTATCATTAGACAGTGCAAAAATCGTTAGGAGTGCAAAATAATCGATCTGTTATGAATTATATTTTGAATGGATTATCACACTGTGGCAAACCAATGGTGGAGAAAGGAGAAAGTAGGTCCAAACTAGAAAAAGTCATCAACTGTGAGTACTTCTACCTGTGCACACTCCACGCATGGAATCACTCACAGCTGTAGCCAATAATGGCCCAATGGACGGCAGTATAAATCTGGGAACTTTGCTTCATTTAAGGTAGAAAGGTCCTGGTTGCAGACAACCCCAGGACAGGGCTTAGAAGCAAAGGGAGGCCTACAGTGAGACAGACTGAAGAGAAGAAGGACACGGTTAAACTTATAACCTCTGCTTTACCAACATTGCCTTTATCGTTCTATATATATATATATATATATATATATATATATATATATATATATATATATATATATATATATATATATATATATATATATATATATATATATATATATATGGCTAAATACATTTTCAGTGATATCTTCTTGATATCACTTTGGTGCAATTTTTTTCTCTATATAGTGTTGATATGGCAACTAGTAAATACACAAAGTTTTGTTATCCTGGCATGTGTGGAAAGTGTTAAACCATACGTGTTACAATTACCCACACTCCCCTACCTCTGCCTGGTGCTGGTAGAGGGTTTTTCCCTGTAAGGGACCTCCATTTCTTCTAAGTTTTCTCGTATTTTCTCCATTAAAACGCCATTATGATAATTCCTCAGGCCGAGTTTCCTTCTCTGATCTCTGTATCGCTCTTACAATATTGCCCCTAGCGTGAGATCCCAAAATGGTGGACGGGCTCAGACACCGCCCAATTTGTCACGTGACAGCTACCATATGTCCTCATTCACTATTAAATCTGTTTCGTTGCTTTTTGCAGTTTTCAGACTTAAAAAAAGTTTAAAACCTGTAGAGATAGAGTAGACACACTCATTCTGCGGTACCGTTGATTTCACTGATGCTCCGAAAGGTGCGTAATAGTTAGGCTATACGTTTATTCAACTTTTTAGTGTAAAAAAACTCTTAGTGCATACCATCAGATCAATGCCGTCAATGCACATCCTTGAATGAGCGTGCATTTCTAGCGTATTTACTTGAACTTCTTAGGTAATATCTATGGTTATCTAAGGCCAAAATCTGAATTTGAATGGGCTGAAACTTGACGGGAGATCCAGCGCTGATGACGTCAATCGCTGAGAAATATTTTAAGTTACTGCATAATACATTTTTACCAAGCAGAATAATAGCTACAGCATCACAATACACACAGGCTTGTTTTTAGCTATGTCTTTTAACTATAGTATTTCGAAGAAGTCATCTGTCACTTTACTTTGTATGAGGCCCTGGGCGGTCGCATACTTGGCACTTGCTTCTAAATGTGAATTTTGCCATTGTTTTGGAGCACACTCGCTTATAGATAACAGTGAGACTAATTTTTTTTTTAAAAATGGCGACTTTAAGGCTTGTTCACACCATGAATTATATACTATATAAACTGTAAGCGTCCAAAACAGCTGACGATATCGTTCTGTTTATTCTAAGGCTAAATGCTTGCTTGTCTGTCACTTTAAATGCTCGAGGTTTTTCAAAATGCTCAATGGTTTTAAACAATAAAACCATTGACAGCCAATCAGAATCCATCGGCTCTCAATGGTTTTATTGTTCATTAGCTAGCTGGATAAAATCGTTTTGAAAGTGATTCCAATATCGTTTCTCTGCTAAAGCTGTGTTGTGAACTTTGCTATTCTTTAATATTGAGAACTATTATTATAACTATTTACATTAATTAATACACAAGATGACGTCGTTTACTGCTGATTATGTAAATACCACACGGGCGCTTCTGACAGGTGTGTGTGTGTGTGTGTGTAAGCGGATAAGTCATGTGACTGCATGCGTATTAATATTTATATGGCAATGGCATATATTTATAAAATGTATAACCGCTAGAGTGCTGTGCACGCGAGCGACGGGATCTCTCTTCGAAAATGAATTACAGATTTAAAGTGGTAGTGGTATTGGGTCGAAGTGGTATTGCGAGAAAAGTTAATTAACAGCCCAACGATTCTTTCGATGGCCACTCCGGGCCTGTGTGTGTCAGTTAAGAGAAATTGCAACCTGTAGGACATACATTTATTATATAATATAATACAGAATTTGCATTAGCAGATGTATTACTGTAGCAGAATGCCAGACAAAAATCATAACACATGCATGTGCGTGGTGGGACCACGTGGTTTAACTAGAGTTCAGTTAAGCTTGGCTATTATGACATCACAAAAGCCGCGTTCCATGCATCTACTTCATAAGCTCACACACACAAGCAGAATCTCTCTGAGGGTTTACAGGCTAGGAGTGTGTTTCCTGTGACAGTGCCGATTTGCAGATACTAAAACACTGTGTACAGACTACAGAATCTAAACGCGTTTTCCACAAACAGTGCTTAGACTACAGTGTCTAGTCACAGTGTTAAGATCTGCAGACACGGAAACAGTGTATAGACTTTTCAAAGTCTTCACACAGTTTCCAAATTTGTGAATTCTTCACGGGGCATCATGTCCACATCATCGGCATCGTCTTCGTCCCTCCCTTCGGACCGTCTACAGAGGCAGTTTGTTGAGGAGTTGTTGAGCTTTAGCAGCAATGCCTCGTGCAACCTCGAGTGGAAGTGGAGTAGCTTTAGACCCAACAGCCTAAATGAACAGAGCCATTGCAGCAGGTGTTTGTCCAGGTCCGACAGCCTCCAAGGGATTTATTGCCCTCTGCCAGGTCAAGTTCCTGTTGAGCCAACAGTGTCTTCAATTGGCCTGACTCCTCCTCAGCGTGCCATGAAGGCTTCTCCTGTGAACAGGAGCTCAACAGGTGAGACGGAAATAAGTGTAACGTTAATATTTTAGTTGGATGTTCGTCCAATAATGGCAAATTTAGACTGCAAAGGTGGCACGGGACGGGAGCGCTTCTGAACTGGCATTTAAGTGTCTTTACACAGACTGTTTCATGCAGGTGGCGTGCATAAATACATTTGCACAGCACTTTTAACTGCATATTGTGACACAAGATGAGATCAGAGCAAGCATAATGTAGTTTGGCTTTTATGCTGCATTATGTCTTTACACAGAATTTTTGAGCAGCCTTAACTCGTCTAATATACATTCAGAGAACATTTAGAAGTAAAGTTCCCATAATGTTACAAAAATTCTCAAATGGAATGTTCCCTTAACATTCGTATGAGCAAGAAAAGGCATTTTTAAAACATTAAAAAAATTATAATGGTTTCATTTGTTAATATTAATGTATTACCTAACATGGATTAACCATGAGAAATACATTGGGGTGTAACAATATATCGCGATACAGAAATGCAACATAGTGACAATCTGTATTGTATATAGTTCACCCAAAATGGAAAAATTAAAGTTTACAGAATTTTAGTGTCATGTACTGCATTACATTACTATTTAGGGACGCACGTTATAGCAGCCACCATATCGGTATCGCCTGATATATGTTAATTTTTTATGTCATCGTGATCAGCCCGATAAGAACATTTGGCTGATATATTAAAGCTGATAAATAATGTATTATTTCCTTATGCTGAGACAATTCAGATGTGCACTGTTTGCCATGATGGCTTTGAATTGCTTGAAATATAATTGGAATCACTATATTAAAGGAAAATACAGTTCAGTGCAACATGTGCAGTGCAAGTCTGTCATATAGACTACATAAAATTATAATGAGAACATCATAATTGTGTGCTTGGGTCATGACTTTGATGGTGAGACTTTTGTTTTTGTCATCAGGCTCTTAAAAATGATTTATAAAAATTTATTTATCGGCTTTCAAATATAAAGAATTATCGGTTATCGGTACTGGCCAAGATTTCTGTGCATCCCTAATATAGGTAATGTACTGTATAATAATGCAATGGGGGAATATATCTGGGTCCTGATAATGCCAAATGTCTTATGTTACCAGAAAAAAAGTGGCCTATGGCTTCTTTTAAATATCTAGTCAGTGACAGAGTGCAAGCATATTCTTCTAAAAGAATTTTGTGTATTTTGTACTGTTATGTTTTCAGCTTCAGAATCATGAATATTTTTATTCTGCCCTTACCAGCACCAAGTCTAAGCCTATTAATTTCCACCCACACTGTAATCCCAAATTTAGTATGTTAATCAACAGTAAATGTTTTGTTAACCTTTTACAATATGTAATGGAGTATGGCAATAATATCATATCGTGAGTTGAGGGTAACATTACACCCCTATTTGTTAGGGTATTTATTCATATTTGTTCATGTTAGTTCACAGTGCATTAACTAATGTTAACACTAACAAAGATGAATAAATGCTGTCGAAGTGCAGTTCATTATTAGTTCATGCTATCTAATGAAACCAAAAACTTTGGTTTTACTTTGGATTTGTAACATTACAGATTAGATGTAAGTTATGTCATTATATGTTTATAATAGTTGTGTATTCAATTGTTTTTCTTTATTTCAGAGCAACCCACAGAATTTAAGCTGATGAAAAGAATCCGTTCTTTCGGCAAGTGGTTATGGAAGGCTATGAAGCGTCCGTTCTGCTGCTGTTGCAGTAGTTCTGTGGATGTTGTGGAGCCTTTTGTCCTTCCACCAGATCTGGACCCAGAGCCTGAGCCATCTTCATCTGTGCCAGATCACTCCGGTGTCAAGCCAAATGATGGTAACCTTATTTTAAACATTTTGTCATCTTGTTTTCTTGTTTTTCGCTAAAAATACCTTAAAGGGATAGTTCACCCAAAAATGAAAACTCCATCATTTGAACACAAAAGAAGATACTTTGAAGAATGTTGGTAATCAAACGGGAGCCATTCACTTCATAGTATACTAATGACTATCGTCAACTGTTTGATTCTTCGAAATATCATCTTTTGTGTTCAACAGAAGTAAGAAACTTGAGGGTGTGTAAGTGATGACGATTTACATTTTTGGGTGACCTATCCCTTTAAGACTTGTTTTCAGAAAATATTAATATTATTTCCACCATATTAACATTTGTTTTGTTTTTTAGAGTCCTTTGAATCTCTCTTTGACGTGGTGAAGATGATCGGATCCGGAGGATATGGCAGTGTGTACGAGGGAACGCGCAAATTTGATGGCAAAAAGGTTAAAAACAGTTTGCTCTTGCATGCATCAAAACATATTTCAAACCATTTACAGATGGTTTATTCATTTTTTGTGCAAGGACAGGTGCTTGAAAACTGTTTTTGTGTTTGCAGGTCGCCATCAAGCGGATGCGTAAGATCGACAACAATCATTATCTTAATATTGTAAGTTGGCCAAAACCTGAATGTGTGTTTAGTTGTGCTGTTTACTGTAGTTAATACACCTATAGGAAGCATTAGTTGTAAATGTAATAGACAAATAAGCTTAGAAGCATCTAATAACTTTGAGCTGAAGGTATCTACAAAAATGATAGTTTTTCTTCAGATTTTTACCCAGCTAACCTCCAGTCTTCTACTTTTCTTCAGCCTGGCCATCCCGAACCTCTCATCACAGAAGTGGCGCTGCTTCTCATGATGAGACAAGAACCCAGAAGCCCCTACACAATCCAACTCTACGACTGGTTCGAGCACCCTCGTAAATTCACCCTGGTCATGGAGTATCCTGAACCCTGCCAGAACTTGCTTGAATTCCTCATTGATAATGAACTGGATGAAAGAACAGCAAGGACGATTATGCGGCAGGCTGTGCTGGCAGTGCAACACTGCATTGAACACGGCGTTTTCCACAACGACATTCACACGCAGAATTTCCTGCTGAAGAAGGACACATTAGAGCTCAAGCTCATAGACTTTGGATGCGGTCAGCTGCTTAGTAGTGATGGCTATGAGAGCAACACATACGCAGGTGAGCATTTTTGGAGTGTGTAAACATGAATTGTAGTGACTTGCTGATTATTGAATGCTTTAACAAAATGTGTTCTGGCTTACAGGAGTAATGGAGTACAGCCCACCTGAAGTCCACACCAAGCCTCGCTTCCACGCCGTCCCAACAAATGTCTGGGCTCTAGGAGTGTTGTTATACGGGATGTTGAACAGATCCTTTCCTTTTTGCAATGCAGCGGAAGCCAAAGTTGCATTTGAAAACCCTGACTTATCCGAAGGTGAGTGAATAATATTAATAACATTATAAACACACATCAAAGCAAAAGTTCTGTACAGAAACAGATTATGGTGAAGTAAGATTGTTTTCAATCACATGCTCTTAACCCAGTTTATTGTTCACTGACATTAGAATGCCATCTAAGGCTGTATCTCTCCTGAAAGTGTAAACATTGAGCCTCCCAGGTGCCATCGAAACGTCTCTTTTCAGCTCAACCTTTAGCAAGAGTTTGGGGGTGTGGCTGCTGCATTTATATCCTTAAAAATTAAATGGGTCATGAACACGTCAAAGAGCATTGTAATGCTAGCCGCTACAAAGTATGCTTCAATACCATAAAGCATTCATGTACCCGTTCAGAAAGACAAATGCAACACAGCTAAAAGTATTCCTTATGTCTGACCTGAAACATGCACCAGTAAGAGCTGCCTTTGTGATGTTTGAGTTAAGGGAGGTGTGACACACGAAAGGGGCGTAAAAAAAAAAAGGCTTTATTTTTGTAATTCTGCTAGTGTTGCAGAAACTACTCATTTTACCTTTAAATGAAAGAACATTTTACCTTATATCAAAGGTGCACTATGTAGGATTTTTGCAGTAAAATATACAAACACCACCAGGCCAGTGTTATATATTTTGTCCAGGTGAGTACTTACAATATCCCAAATGTTTCCAACTATTTGTAAATCGTGAGAAAATTGTTATTTTAACCAATGAACCGGGACGTGTGAGGGAGTCACCTGTCAATGGCGTCATATCTGTGTTACCTTCGGTATCCGGTGTTATTTAGCAGAAGTGCTTTACTCTTAGCAGTGTCAACAATAGTCACTGCAGCCGCTGCGCGAACGCACATCATTTTAAACACACTTAAATGTATCTAATATGATAAACAGAGCTGCGTTACCTCATACTCATGACCGGGAAAGCAGAAATGGCACCGGTGACTGTGTCCCGTCATAATAAAAGTCCCGCTGCTCGTGAGACGTGTGCTCCAGCGGCTCAGCGCCACAACACACAGTCCTGCTCTGCTTCATACTACAGTAACGTTAATAACAGCATCCTTGTACATGATTTCTGCCCGAGTCCCGATGTGAGGTGATGACTACATGTCCCAGGATTCTGAGCTCAAACTTGGCGTCATCAAGCTACGCCTTGTTTTGAATAAGCGACCTCTAGCGGAAGGAAAAGTTACATAGTGCACCTTTAATCATGTTTTAGATGCTGTTTTCATAGATGCCATGACTAACCAGCTCTCTCCTTATTAAAATGTGTGAAGAATGCAGGGATCTGATTAGCCAGTGCCTTAACCTGGATCCAAGTAAACGGCCCACAATAGAGCAGATCTTACAACATGAATGGATTAGAAAGGATGGACTGTAGACTGGAGAAGTTCAGGAGATTCACTCGATCAGTGATTTCAGGTGTGAGGAAGTGTGACAGACAGAGTAGGATCATTATCATTTATATTCAACTGAGATTTGACTTAAACTGAGTTCATTTTGATATTCTTCTTATAGTTAAATCAAGTCAAATCACCTTCATTTATATAGAGCTTTATACAATACAGATAGTTTCAAAGCAGTTTCATGGTAGTTAACAGGAAAATAACAGAATCAGTGATGCAAACAGAATTCAGTTCTGCTGTAAAACAAAAACATTCATGACTTGACATGTTCTTATAATCTTTGTATTGGATAGGACCTTGATGGAGGGCTTGAGCTCGAGACTTGACCTGAAGTCCAACCCAAACCTGACAGAACTCAAGCGCCACACCAGAGAGGCCAGAGACTGTCCACGTCTGAGCATAAACATGAGAGACTGCAAGACGTCATCACAGCCACATTAGCTTTGTTTTAAAAGCAATTTTTACTTTGGTTTTCAAAGTCAAATCACAGGCATGTGATCAGCTAAAAACAAAAAAGAAGGAAGAGCTGACCACGCCCCCAACAATTATTTATTTATTATACAATAAAACATACTTTTTTATTGTAAAAAAAAACAGAGTACTTATTACTAAAATAGTGTTAATATAATTGATATTATTATTAACACAATGTTAATAATAATAATAATTATCAATATTATTATTTTACAAAAACAACAGTAAAAATACAACACTAAAGCCACCTTTCCACTGCACATGACATTTGGACATGTCTGTCTGAATTCGCCCCCTAGTGGCAGTCGTAATGAACTTTCGTTATGATTCTGCGCGGCAACATGTGTTAACTCAGTGGTTCCCAACCACGTTCCTGGAGTACCCCCAATAGTACACATTTTGCATGTCTCCTCTGACTCCTCAAACAAACACACCTGATTCATTTCATCAGCTCATTAGTAGCTACTCCAAGACCTGATGTGGGTGTGTCAGACAAAGGACACATCCAAAATGTGCACTGTTGGGGATAATCCAGGAACGTGGTTGGGAACCACTGGGTTAACTGACGCTGTCTCGGAGATCCTCCCTGTTCACGAGTTCACACTTGCATATCATTTATAGAGAGTAAATTTAAATGTGTATTCGGTGTGCTTTGATGACAGGCAAGGGGTTAATGAGCTCATTGTTTCTGCCTAAATGAAAAACAAGCAAGAAGATGGCTGGCCGCACGCTGGAATCAGTACAGACTATAGAAAACAAACAACAAATGAACAGGAGCAAACATTTCAGCACATTTCTTAATTTCAAGTCAGCTTATGTTATTATGAAAATATTTGCATTTGAATGCTCAGGTAAGATGATGTAAATTATAATAGCCTTCTGTCTGTACCGTCTTGACTTCTTTCCTTGCTTTCACCTCTTTTTCTTTTAATCTTTTTCTTTTCACTCTCTTGTGCTCCGCCATCGCACGATACGATAACGTAAACTCACTTCCGGCGGATCGGAAAGGGAACTGACGCTCCTTTCTCCGTGGTTACTGCTTTTATTGAATTGTGTTACCGTTTATCAGTGGGTAGCAGTCGCGGCTTTTGGAGCTTAGGAATCCTCCCTCATTGGCGTAATGAAGAACGGCGCTATTATATTTGGACTGTTGTTTTTATTGCTGAGTTGTATCTGCCAGGATTATTCCTTCAACCATTTGGACCAGGACACAGATGGTAGAAAGATTTCTGCCTCTGGGGATTCACTCTTCATGGCTCTAAGGTACTCTGCCTCTAACCTGCTGAATCTTAAAGGGAATTATCTAACTCACAGCGCATATGAACTTTGCCGTATTCTCGGACTTCTGCGTTCTCTACGCTACATACATTGCGTGTCAAAACGCAGGTTCTCCTCTTCAGTGAACATCACGGTTCCATCATTTCACCGCAAAGCTCAACGATTGGCGTGTTCTGGTGCCAAGTTAAATAACTTGTCAGTTCCTCGACATAGAGCAGTCATCGCCAGCTTTATCAGCTGGCACAGTCAGTCTGATGGACTTCTGTTTAATGAACTTACCCCCACTGAATATGGATTATTCGATTCCCCACGACCCTCTGGGAGGGGAGGAGGCATCATTGTGCTGTTTAATCAACGTTTAAAAATGAGCCCTGTGGTTACTCCCCAGATTTATTCTTTTGGATGTTTGGTTCTCAGTGTCACTGCTCCTGTGACTACTGTTATTGCTACAGTCTACAGGCCTCCTAAGTCAAACAATGTATTCTTATCTGAATTTGCTGATTTTCTGTCCACGTTGTGCCTCAAGTTTGAGAGAACTCTGACTCTGGGAGACTTTAACATCCATGTTGACATGTTGAGTCTCTTTGTTAAATTATGTTCTCCTGTTGGGTTTGGACTCATTTGCGCCTATTAAAGGGTTAGTTCACCCAAAAATTAAAATTCTGTCATTAATGACTCACCCTAATGTCGGAAGAGAATAGAATGCTGGATAAAGTCGTAGTTTTTGTTATTTTTGGACCAAAATGTATTGTCGATGCTTCAAAAGAGTCTAACTAACCCACTGATGTCACATGGATTACTCTGATGATGTTTTTCATACCTTTCTTCTGACCTTTCTGGACACGGACTGTAGAGTGGGCATTCACTTTCAATGGAAGGACAGAAGGCTCTCGGACTAAATCTAAAACATCTTAAACTGTGTTCCGGAGATGATCGGAGGTCTTACGGGTTTGGAACGACATTAGGGTGAGTCATTCATGACAGAATTTTCATTTTTGGGTGAACTAACCCTTTAAATCACATTTGGTGTCTTATGATTACTCTGCTCCATGATGGTATAATATAACCATATAATAATGAGCTGCGCTTTAAGAAGGCAGCAGGTCGTAAATTGGAGCATAGGTGGCGTCTTTCTGATCTGAATGTACATCACCAAGCTTGGAAGGACCACTTAATTGACTATAAGGCAGCGATTGCATCTGTTAGGTCCCAGTACTTTTCACAGGTAATTGTCAATAATCAAAGTTGTCCCAGACAATTGTTTCAAGTCATCAACAGACTGCTTAAAGGTAACTGTTCCTCCAGTAAACCCATCGTAGCTAATCTCTGTGATGGGTTTCTTGACTTTTTCAGCCCTAAGATTAAGGCACGTAGTTGTATTAGTGTCTCTACCATCCCAGCTCACTTTTCTCTCGATACTTCTCACTTTTCTGGCA
This sequence comes from Gobiocypris rarus, assembly GCA_023029165.1. Taxonomy (NCBI): domain Eukaryota; kingdom Metazoa; phylum Chordata; class Actinopteri; order Cypriniformes; family Gobionidae; genus Gobiocypris; species Gobiocypris rarus. The sequence continues at coordinate 4,230,584 of CM040927.1, forward strand.
TTACTCTCTAATTTCTCCACACTTGATTTGACCTCTATGAGCAAAGAAGTCTGTCTAATGAAGGCTACCACCTCCTTGGTTGATCCGATACCTAGTGGTTTGTTTAAATCATCCTTTGCCTCTATTAGCTCTGCTGTTTTGAGTATTTTAAATGATTCGCTTTGCTCTGGTGTGCTTCCAGCAGCTTTTAAAATTGTGGATTTGGACAATTTCAATAATTACCGTCCAATCTCTAATCTCCCCTTCTTAGCCAAAATTCTTGAGCGAACTGTCGCATCGCAATTGGTTTCTCATCTTACAATTAACAATCTGTTTGAGCCCCTTCAATCTGGCTTTCGCAAACATCACAGCACCGAAACAGCATTAGTGAAGGTTACTAATGATCTGTTAATTGCTGCAGATTCTGGTTGTCTGTCAATATTGATTCTTCTTGACGTCAGTGCGGCTTTTGACACCGTCGATCATTCACTGTTACTTGCCCATATAGAATCTGTGTTTGGCATCTCGGACACTACATTAAAGTGGTTTAAATCTTACCTATCAGACCATAGGCAGTTCGTTGCCATGGCTGGACACAAGTCAAAAATTGGCTATGTCAGATTTGGCGTTCCCCAGGGATCTACTTTGAGTCCCTTACTCTTTAGTTATGTATTTCCTCCCTTGGTCAACTTATGAGAACTCTTGGACTCAAGTTTCATTTGTATGCAGACGACACCCAGATCTACATTCACTCAAAGCCCGGTGTCATGCGGCTGTGGCTTTTCTGGAACACTGCATTTCTGAAATAAAAACATGGATGTCTCAATTTCCTTTGCCTTAACAGCGATAAGACAGAGGTAATGCTCATTTGTTCAACCAATCAGGTGCGTAAAGCCGGATCCTTAACACTTAAGGTAGATGCCACGGTCTTGGACTTCCAAACTAAATAAAAAAAAATGTGATGCTCATTTAACTTTTGACCCTCATGTTCAGAACACGGTTAAAACATCATTCACCACAGAAATATTGCAAGACTGCGCCCCATGTTGTCATTTTCTGTGACAGAAAAACTGATCAATACTTTTGTCTTTTCTCGTATTGATTACTGCAATGCTTTGCTAGCAGGGGTATGGAAAACTAGCCTTAATAAAGTGCAGTATGTCAAATTCAGCCGCTAGAATCTTGAGAGGGACCAGGTCGAGAGAGCACATCACCCCTATTTTGGATTCTCTACACTGGCTCCCTGTCAGGTTTCGCATAGATTTTAAAATTGTAATGCTTAATTATAAGGCTCTGCATGGTTTGGCACCAGATTGTTTATCAGAACTTTTAATTGTTTACAGTCCAATGCGTGAACTCCGTTCCTCTGACTCTGGCCTTCTAACTGTTCCCTCAACTCGCTTGCGTTCAATGGGTGACCGGGCTTTTTCTTACCTTGCTGCAAAACTCTGGAATTTGCTTCCATATGAGATTAGACATGCAGAATCTGTTAGTTTTTTTTTTATCTTTTCTTAAAACTCCCTTTTTTAGACTTGCTTATATGTGATTTCATAGTTTTTATTAGTATATTTTTGTACATCAAGTTTTGTTTGTAGTATGTTTAGTATTTTTATTTTTATTTTTTTTTATACTGTGTCCTTTATGTAAAGCGCTTTGAGAAGTTGCATTTAAAGGCGCTATATAAAATACATTTTATTATTATTTTATTATTATTATTATTATTATTATTACAGGCTCGTTCATGTACAAGTCGACTAACACTCAAAAATAGCCCAACAATCCCAGTCGGCTGACTGACGGCATGTTGTGTCCCAGGGTCAATCATACTTCATTAAAAAAAACTTATATTTTGTTGAAAAACAATGCATGGAACAGTTTTGACAGTATATTTACTGTTTATTTTGCTACGGTGTTGCACCATGATACAGATCAGGGGTGTGTTTCCCGAACAACACCGTAACTTGCTGTTTATTCTACCATAGTACGATGCGACGTTGAAGAAATCACCTAGCTAGTCACGACTTTTTCCTGATAATGTATTGTTGCAAATTTGTTGTTTAACACGTTGGTTAATGATCTCACACAGGTGGTGTATAATAATCCTTTTAATTTTTAATTTTAAGATGTAATTAGTGCTAGCATGACATCTGAGGAGAATTTTATTTTAATTTTAATTTAGCTTTATTTCCAGATTCAATCAGGCTCGTTTTTATGCACTATAGCACGTGTGCACATGTGCGCTCTTCAGAAAAGGCACTTTAAATCTCTTGACGAACTAAAGACGTAAATGGCATTTGTATATATTCAAAATAAAATATATACCGTATATACCCGAATATAAGACGACACTGAATAGAAGACGACCCCCCCCCAAACACTTTCAAATGACTGTAGAGGTGTATCCCCTCTCCCCTCCCCTGACTCGAGCTGCAGGATCCAGCAGGAATGTAGGCTGCTACATGGAGCTTACAATGGCAAATGACGAGTCCTACACAGTAATTTTTTTTTTTTTTCTGTTAATTATGTTTATGCTTCATGAGAGGTATTTTAGGTTATGTAAAGTTAGACATTTTTAATCCAAAAAGTTTGTAGCTGCAGCTGTGGTAACTATAGCAGAGCTGGCAACCCGGATGCCCAAACACTACTGACTTTGTGATTGGTAGATCAGTGGAGGGTGGAGCTTCAGGCCAAAACACAACATGTCAACATCAACATCACTGAGGGCTGCAACTTCACTTTTAAAATGACAATATCCTGGCCGGACTACTGTTGGCAGTGATATAAGTATTTGAAATGAACATGATTTCTTAATATCTAGTGACATATCAGGGCCATTTTATGATTAATTGAAATACATTTCTTACATACAGTTCCTTTTAAATACTTGGATTTAATTAATTTGTCACAAAGTGCACTCTGTCAATGAGTTCAGAAATTAATGAATGAATGAGTGACAAAAATGAATAAACTTAACAAAAATACAATAATTATGTATTTATGTAATTGTGGTACTGTGAAGATAGATAGAAAATAACCATCTGCTTTTAATCAAACACATCTGACATTTAAAATGTCTTGAAACAAACCAAACTGTGGGGTTGCAATAAGACCAGCAGTGCAAATGGGCCTTTATGGCGGCACTTTACTGTTTATTTCATTCATAACAATGAGTGCGTTTACATGCACGTTCTTTATGCCTAATAAGCCAACAATGAACATGCTCATGTAAACGCAACCCGTTTTCTTTTATCGGAGTAAGGTCATAAACGGCTTAAGCATAAACGAGAAGTTTTTTTTTTTTGCCCGATTTCGCACAGCATAAACGCATTAAGAGGTTCAGTGAAAACGCTGCATCTGTAACTCCATGAGGGATTTTATGAGCCGTAAATGTCCCGCTGACACGGTCCACGCTTTATTTAACATCACAACTGACATAACATTTGGAATACTCCGAGTCAGATACGGATATTATTATTTTTGACGTCCCTACAAGGAAATAACCCGGTTTATTAATAAAGTCATGTAAACGCGGTTTACTTGCGTTTTCAGTTTATTTCAATAAGCTGATATTTGTACGTTATCAGCTTACTGGTGTGCGTTTAAACTGTCAATAATTGCATAGCCTATCATGTTGGTGCCCTCTACTGTTTCCCTCTGATTTCTCCCTTTCCCCCGTGATATGGTCTATATCGCGAATATAAGACAGCACATTTTTTCAGCCTATTTTTAGGACACAAACCTCGTCTTATATTCAGGTATATACGGTAAATTGCACTGAATGTCAGCTTGCTTATTTTGTTCAAGATCAGGATTATTTATTGTCCACATGTCATGCAAACAACACACATCTTGTCATCCCACGTCATGCAAACAAGAAAGGGCTTCTAACCACAGGCCGAGATTCGTCGTTCAGACCACATAACTTTGTGATGCGGTTTGCAAATGTTCGCGCTATGGCCAGGAACGCGGCTCACACGTGATGCTGTAGTGTGTAACCCCGCGATGTGCCGCAGACGTGCGGGGAAAATAGAGCGCTCCAACACATATAGATGTAAAATGTGGAAAAGATTAAAAAAACTGTGGCTAAATATCACATTTTTGAACGATACCCAGCCCTTATGATGAGTGTCAGCAAAGCTGCATTGTGGCTCTGACATTTTTTCATCCTGGTCCTGTTGACCCATCGCTCTGCACATGTTGTGTGTTCTATTTGACCGCAAGTGCCCTGCAAAGAGAGCCATCTTAAGTGAGATTCCAGTCCAGAGGGAGCATACAGATACAGTTTGATTGGCACTGCAAACAGCATAGGGAATAAACTTACATTGATACGTTACTTCACAGGAAGTGGAGGAAATTTAATCACCAGGCAGGTGTGCGGAGGTATGAAAATACATACGTTGACAGGCAGACCGGTTTAAACCAGCAAAAAAAATGTACCCTGCTAAATCATCTACCCTGCCTTTAAACATAGCATTCATCACTCATTGTATCACTTTCAATTGACAGTTAATATTAATAATAAATGTTTATTTTATATAAATATGCATCGATATATCATATACACATGTATATTACACACGTATGGTCATGTAGTTTTTTATTTGAAGGTTTTGATCATTTGAAGGTCTTGGTCTTCTCTCAGTCTCAGACTTAGAGGACTCTGGATTGTGTTTCAAGTAATTTAAGGAGAGCCGGTCTGGTCTTGGTCTTGTCTTGGTCTCAACCCCTCTCAACACACATTGGTCTTGGTCTCTCGGATTAGGTGGTCTTGACTACAACCCTATCTTCCAGTAACATTATATAAAAATAATCTTTAATTCAGGATAAAGTTTGGTAGTGGTAGACAGGATAATTTACATTAATTGCGCCACAGTCTTTAATGGGATTCTGTCAATCGATTGCCATGTCCTACCTTAAAGGGATTCAGTTTGTATCCGGAGGACAAAAAAGGACCAAGGGTTCAAAGGTACTACGAAGCCTGAAGTTTAATAGAAATTGAAGTGGTCTTATGAGCAAAGGTCTGTGTGTATGAGTCACGCTTCATGATGGCATGTATCCATTTCAGCCTCTCTCATCCCATTCAGAGCTTTCAGCATCTCCCAGTGCAGGTAGGCAGACATGGGCTTTAATTGAGGTGGAGAGTGTATGCTGCTCTGCTCTACTTTTCCCCCCTACAGTGGTGTTGTCACTAGCATCTGCTAGTGTTAAAATGACAAAATTGCACAACCTACAGTTGCAAGCTAAAGAGTGATACTAGTTCTAACAGACTAGACTCGGGAGGCAATATGATGTAACAATGCATCAATTTATTAACAGACCAGCGAATGAAAGCAAGTATTATAATATAAGGTCCTTTGGGGTAGGCCCCGTCTGTAGCTCTCATTCAGAGGGTAACAGACTCTGCATTTCCTGCCTGAAGATGAAGGGAGGAGCGCAGCCGACCCCTTGGGACGTATAGGCAGGGACCCTCCTGGTGGTGGTGGGGAGGATGGAGGTGAATGTTGGCATCAGCATCTGCAAACTCAGACATGTGTAAGTACCGATCTTTTATACCTCAAGTATTAGAACATGATTGGTTCGATCTGAAGGTAATAAGTGACGTAACATTTGAGTCCTACACTTAAGCTTTCATTTCCTCTTAGCTATATGTGACCCTAAACCACAAAACCAGTCATAAGGATGATTTTGTTTTTTTCAATTGTGCTTTATACATCACTTTCCATTGATGTATGATTTGTTGGGATAGGACAATATTTGGTCGAGATACAACAGAATTACTTTCTACTTGTGTAATGTGCAGAGAAGTATAAATAAGCATTTTTTTAGATTGACTTTTTGGAGACACTCTTTTGGCTCTGTGGTTCATTTAAGATATTGCTTCATTTGTTTGAGTGACCAAGACACAACTTCTAACTTAACTTAAGGTGTGTGGAGTGGGACCTGTTTTCAAAAAGGATTAAAGTTACTCAGCTGGTAATTAAAAAATTGTCTTTGACTCGACGTCATTGCAGGGATTCAAACAGCGCACTTTTTGGCGCCTCCCGCTTTTTTCACGTCAGTTTGGGTGACTTGTGTGAATCGTGCAAGATCCGAAGAGTTTTTTTTGGGGGGGGGATAATGTCTGATTATAGTTTCACCAACAGTAATTCTGGATTGCCTCCACCAAACAGTAAATATGAGCTTGTAAATCAAAACACTGAGCGCTAATGAGGATGGGTGAACCGCTAGTGTTTCTTCTGGCTGCGCATCTTTTAATGTCTGTGGTATCTGCCACTGCAACAGTTCTCCCCGAGACCAGAGTTCGGCGCTGCGCCTTCCCGTCTTACTGTCAACGTTTTGGTAAGATCACTGCAGGTTAGGTATTGTTGGTTTATAATGTTATACAGGGTTTTTCCTGCATAGAGAATAACGAAACGGCCGCCTCTGTCAGATTCAGCCTGTCGTGATAATCAGAAATATCAGCACATGATCCTTCAGCAATCACTCTTGCTGGTACAAAGTCATCTAAAGCCATTCCATAGCTGAAAGTGCGGGACAAGGATATTAGAATTATTTCCATAATATTCGGTGTTGGTTACCTCTCTCTTTTTTGACCATACATGTGTTTGCATCCCTGCATTGGTAAAAGGCTAGCTTATTATCTAAAATCTTTTTATAACCAAGCCTGTACAAATTGTCCCCAAAGCAGCTGCCTACACATGAACCAAAGATTATGCAATAAGAGCACTTAAATGTCATATGCAGGAAAGAAACTATACTTTAAAATCAAACAATTGTATTAAGAGATACTGATATTGCTAAGAGTATGTACATGCCATGGGCTGATCTTCTGTTTGTTCTTCTTTTTGAAAGGCACAGTGGGAATAGGAAAAACGTATCATCAACAGTGTAATTAGGGCTGTTTGTTCACCGTCCTGTGTTTCCTGAATCCAAGAACATCAAAGTGATGTCACACAATCAGAATGTCATCTTTGGACAACAGAGAAAGGCAATGTGAGACGGCTCTTTTTATGCATCATCAGTTTATATGTTACTATTTTAGACTCTTTTCAGGCCTCAGCTACTTTAATTTCAATGAGAGGCCATTAGCAATCCTGCAGAAAGAAATGTTCAGTATAGTTGTGTACCTTTGTGAAGTCTCATGCAAAAGTGTTGTTGTTTCCACTTTTATCTGGATCGTTTTAAAACTGTAAAGTTATCTATGTAACTATGCTTCCCTGAATAGGGAACAAGACGCTGCATCCAGTGTTGCCAAGTCTGTGTGTCGTGATGGTGATGAAGGGGAGGACTCAAAAGCGGGTGAAAGAACAGAGGTTTATTCAGGCCAACCAGAGACACCATAAAATAAACAAAACAACAAAAAAAACTGTAACCCGTCTGAGGAAACGGTATGGTGGCTCCCGCTGTCAGTGCACACCACAGCTGACACACTGGCTGGAAAGATCACCAAGGATACCAGAGACAGGGTGGCCCAGCAAGTAACGAGACCAAGCCAGCAAAGTAACCAACGCTTGCTGCCACTCCTCATCTAAGGGTCCTGAATACAAAGTCAAAACACAGGTAAGATACAAGACAGAACGTAGCGCAGACATCCAACATCAACGTGACAAGAAGTGATCCACTGACAACAAGAGATAGACACAGCTGGGTATATAAGGGGGTAGATGGAACAAGTAACAGGTGTGGGAGATCAGCCCGTGATCAAGCTAATTACTCCAATCACGAGCTGTAGGAAAATGACAGGACAGGACAAACAACAGGAAGAGCCAGTGTCACACCCTGAACCTGTGACAGAACCCCTCCTCAGGGACGCCCTGGCGTCCCCAGAGGACTCACCATGATGCTGATGGAATTGGTCAATAAGAGCGCGGTCCAGCACATCCCGAGCCGAATCCAGCATCTCTCCTCCGGACCATAACCCTCCCAGTCTACCAGATACTGATGACCTCTGCCCCTCCGTCTCACATCCAGGAGTCGCCGCATGCCGTGTAGGCAGGCAACCCTCGATGAGTCTGGGGCGGTGGGGCAGAGGTCTGGGGCTGAAGTGGAGAGCGAATAACGGGCTTAACCTTGGAAACATGAAACACCGGATGAATTCTCTTAAAACGGGGGGGTAGTTTGAGTCGAACCGTCACCGGGTTCAGCACCTTAGTAATAATAAACGGTCCAATAAATTTGGGTCCCAGTTTACGTGCGGGAAGTTTGAGGGGTATGTCCTGGGCTGACAACCAAACCTTTTGACCACACACGTAAAGTGGGGCTTAGAACGGTGACGTCCGCCAACGCCTTGTTCCTTTCACCAGTCCGGGAAAGGGCTTCTCTGGCGAGCCTCCACGTACGAAGGCACCTCTGAATAAACGAGTGCGCGGATGGAACAATGGCGTCGGGTTCTTGGGAGGGAAATAATGGGGGCTGGTAGCCTAAACAGCACTGGAAGGGTGATAACCCCGTAGACGAGACCGGGAGTGAGTTATGTGCATACTCGACCATGGTTAACCTGGAACTCCAAGTCGACGGCTCTGCCGATGCCACACAGCGCAAAACTCTCTCTAAGTCTTGGTTGGCTCGCTCAGCCTGACCGTTCGTCTGCGGGTGATAACCAGAGGATAGGCTTGCCGTCGCCCCCAGCTGTCGACAGAATTCTGTCCAAAATCTAGACACAAACTGGGGACCCCTGTCAGAAACCACATCCACCGGGAGGCCATGAATGCGAAAAATGTGGTCTAAGACAATGACCGCTGTCTCCCTCGCTGAAGGTAGTTTGGGGAGGGGGATAAAATGAACCGCCTTTGAGAACCTGTCCACCACAGTAAGCACCACGGTCTTGCCACTAGACGGGGGTAGGCCCGTGACAAAGTCCAGGGCTATGTGTGACCAGGGTCTCGAAGGAATTGACAGCGGCCGGAGTAGCCCTGCTGAGGGTCGATTAGAGCCCTTACCCACCGCACACGCCGGACAGGCCGACACGAACTTCCGAGCATCTTGCGCCAGTGAAGGCCACCAGAACCGTTGCCTGATTAATGCACATGTTCGAGCCGCTCCCGGGTGGCAAGCTAGACCGGAAGAGTGACCCCACTGAAGAACGCAAGTCCGGACCGACTCCGGAACGAACAGCAGACTCTCTGGGCACCCTGCGGGAGTTGTGACGTCGCGCAACGCCTCACGGACCCTGGACTCCACTCCCCAAGTAACGCCGCGACCACCTGGCTGGGGGCCACGATGGTTGCTGGGGAAGCGGACTAGCCTCAGCCTCAAAAATCCGTGAGAGCGCATCGGGCTTACCGTTCTTACTACCGGGGCGATAGGAGATTTCAAACCTAAACCGGCCGAAAAATAATGCCCAGCGAGCCTGCCGAGAATTTAGCCTCTTAGCGGAGCGGATATATTCTAAATTCTTGTGGTCAGTCCAAACCAAGAATGGAGCCCCCGCGCCCTCTAACCAGTGACGCCACTCCTCCAACGCCAACTTAACAGCCAGTAACTCCTTATTCCCAATGTCGTAGTTCCGTTCCGAAGGGGTAAGACGATGAGAAAAAAATGCGCATGGGTGTACCCTGTCGTCTGAAGGTGACCTTTGAGACAATATCGCTCCCACTCCCACCTCTGACGCATCTACCTCCACAATGAATTGACGACGGGTCAGGGTTGATAAGAATGGGGGCCGAAACAAAGCGGCTCTTTAGATTTTCAAACGCCTCCTGAGCCTGCGTTGACCAACAGAACCGAATTCGTGTGGAGGTGAGATTCGTCAGTGGTAGGGCGACCTGGCTAAAGTTCCGAATGAATCGTCGGTAAAAATTGGCGAACCCCAGAAATCGCTGGACCGCCTTACGACTCTCTGGGGTGGGCCAATCAGCAACCGCTTTTACCTTCCCTGGATCCATTCGGATGCCTTCAGGCGACAGAACGAAACCCAGGAACGGAACCGACCGTGCATGAAACTCGCACTTCTCCACCTTAGCAAATAAGCGATTCTCGAGTAGCCGCTGTAACACTCGCCTGACGTGCTGGACATGGTCGCGCTCGTTCTGGGAGAAGATCAGGATGTCGTCGAGATAAACAAATACAAACCGGTCGACCATGTCTTGGCACGCCGCTGACGAGTGCCTGGAAAACCGCTGGGGAGTTTGAGAGTCCAAAGGGCATGACCAAATATTCAAAGTGACCTGTCGGGGTATTAAAAGCGGTCTTCCATTCGTCCCCCTGCCTAATCCGTACCAGGTGATAAGCATTGCGCAGGTCCAACTTCGTAAAGATGGTTGCTCCCTGCAAGAGTTCGAACGCTGAGGACATCAACGGCAAAGGGTGGCTATTCTTTACCGTGATGTCATTCAGCCCCCGATAATCTATGCAGGGACGCAAAGAACCATCCTTCTTCCCCACAAAGAAGAACCCCGCCCAGCCGGAGAGGAAGAAGGACGATTATGCCGGCTAATAGAGAATCGCTGATGTATTTCTCCATGGCCTCCCTCTCAGGACCGGAGAGCGAATAAAGGCGTCCCTTGGGTGGGGAAGTGCCAGGTAATAATTCTATAGCACAGTCGTACGGACGGTGCGGAGGAAGAGATGAAGCTCGGGATTTACTGAACACCGCTCAAATCAAATCATGGTAAGCCTCTGGTACATCCGCCAGGCTCACCGGTTCCTCCTGTAACACAGAAACAGACATTAAAGGGGAAGAAGCGGACACCAAACACTGAGACAAACAGAATGGGCTCCACGCCAATATGGAACTTTGCGCCCAGTCAATGTGAGGGTTATGCTTAGTTAACCAAGTGTGCCCCAATACCACTGGAGCAGAGGAGAATGAATCAACAGGAATCGAATCTCCTCAGAATGATTCCCAGAGATGGTGAGGCTAACCAGTCTTGTGGAGTGAGTGATTCTTGTGAGGGTGTGCCACAAAGTGTTCTGGCTGAAATCGGCTCAGCCAAAAGAGAACGAGAAATGCCCAAGTGCTCAGCCAGACCACTATCCATAAAATCACCCTCTGCCCCAGAATCAATTAACGCTGACACTCGATGAGCTGCCCCTCCAAACTGCAGTAAAGAGTGTGGACCGACCACCAGGTGGCAGTAGCGTGTTAGAAACGCTCACCGTGCGTCGTCCTCCGAAAGATCTGCGTCGGCCCTTTAAGGGACAACCCGCTGCCATGTGCCCTGCCTCTCCGCAGTAGAGGCACAAGTTGTTGGTAAGGCGATGATGCCGCTCTGCGACAGTCAGATGAGTTCTCCCAATCTGCATGGGTTCCTCCTCAGATCGCCCGAACTGCTGTGATGCAGTCATTCCCTTGCTCTGTGCGTTGCTGACGGATCTGTGAGGGAGCCCCGCCCTTCGATGTTGGGAACGAATGGAAATCCGGTTGTCCACCCGAATAGCGAGGTCCACCAGACCGTCCAGGAAGGGGTAACTCCAGTGAGTAAATCTCATCCTTAATGTGCTCAGCTAAGCCATGAAGAAAATGGTCCCACTGAGCCTTAGCATTCCACCCACAGGATGCTGCGAGTGTGTGGAACTCGATAGAGTATTCTGATACGGACCGAGCACCCTGCTGTAATAGCGACAATGCTCGTGCCGCCTCGGTGCCCAGTGCCGAACGGTCAAATACCTTGCACAGCTCCGCTGAGAAGTCCTTGTATGTACTGCAACAATCATGCTCATTGTTCCACATAGCTGTTCCCCACTCTCGCAAGCCCGACAGGTGCATGATGACGAATGCTACCCTTGACTTCTCCGTCGCAAAGCAGGAGGGCTGTAGTGAAAAGTCAAAGAGCACTGTGATAAGAATGAACGACACGAGTTGGGCTCACCAGAATATGGAGCTGGTGGGTTCAGGCGTGGTTCAGACTGGCGGGAATTCACTCTCTCAGTGTCTGGTTGGCTCGGTGTGGGAACCACAGCAGGGTGTGGCTGTAGCTGTTCGAGCCGCTGGGTAATATCTGCAAGCTGGCGTGACATTTCTGTAATGGCATGATGAGAAGCTGACATCTCCTCCTGCTGCCGTCCCAACAGAATGCCCTGTTGAGTAATAGCTCGTCGTAACTCTAGTTCCTCCGCTGAGTCCATCTTGTGGTCAGTGGATTCTGTCGTGATGGTGATGAAGGGGAGGACTCAAAAGCGGGTGAAAGAACAGAGGTTTATTCAGGCCAACCAGAGACACCATAAAATAAACAAAACAACAAAAAAAACTGTAACCCGTCTGAGGAAACGGTATGGTGGCTCCCGCTGTCAGTGCACACCACAGCTGACACACTGGCTGGAAAGATCACCAAGGATACCAGAGACAGGGTGGCCCAGCAAGTAACGAGACCAAGCCAGCAAAGTAACCAACGCTTGCTGCCACTCCTCATCTAAGGGTCCTGAATACAAAGTCAAAACACAGGTAAGATACAAGACAGAACGTAGCGCAGACATCCAACATCAACGTGACAAGAAGTGATCCACTGACAACAAGAGATAGACACAGCTGGGTATATAAGGGGGTAGATGGAACAAGTAACAGGTGTGGGAGATCAGCCCGTGATCAAGCTAATTACTCCAATCACGAGCTGTAGGAAAATGACAGGACAGGACAAACAACAGGAAGAGCCAGTGTCACACCCTGAACCTGTGACACTGTGGTTTTCCTGTGCAATTGGGCTACTTTTTGTCACAAACTGCTCAGAGACCTTATGTTGAAGGTTAACAACTTTATTTAGGGTAATCCATAATCATAATCCATAAACAGGCCTAAGATCAAAACCACAGGCAAACTGTCCAAACAAAAAACAGGCTAATCCAGGGAGACAAGCAGAAGATCAAAACCTAGACATAGGGAACCAGGATTAGGCTCAGAAATGCAGTGTGACACTAAACAAGACTTCGCAATGAGTGAATGAACACACAGGGTTTAAATAAGCAGGGTTAACAAGATAATGAGACACAGGTGGATGTAATCAGGCATAATAGTCCTGGTAATGGGTCCATGGTGAGATAACCAAGATGGAAGGAGTGCCCTCTGGAGGAAATCAAGGGCACTCCAGCTGGTGATGTAACACTTTTACACTGTTGCCTGAGGTTGCTTTTTTAGTCCACTGGTTAAAGTGACCCCCCAGAATGGTATTCTTTATACAGCGAAACCCCCTCGGAGCGCACGTTTTGGCTGTGATTAAGTTTTAATTGGGTTTTGTTACGCAAACCTGGAAATCCTGGCTGCATTAGTAGGTGACACTATGGGAACACCCCTCAGGTGTGACGATTGTCTGAATAAACACACCAGTATATTGGCTCATGGCGCTGACGCTGCCAATTGAGTCACTGCATGTTCACTCCCATCGGATGCGAGCAGTAAGTAGGAAGACCCAGAGTAACATGTAACTGAGATATACTCTTTCATAGGTTCACCTGAAGCTGCGTCAATAGCTGACAGTATGGGAACCCTATACCACAGTGCTATGCTAGAAGTGACTGTGACTGAACACAAACTGACAGAAGAAATTAACTGACTACTGTTTAAAGGTTAAATATGTAGCCTAATGTCTACTTCTAATTTATTACTTTAACAGTTAAACTAAACAAGAGCAAAATAAAAAATGTGTGTGTATATTACATGATACAAATGTTGTATTGATCAATTTTAAAGCATACTTACATTTTGTCCCTGAAATCCACCCTTCTGCTGGGATCAGGATAAGCTTGAGTTTTTTGGATCAAAGGTGTCCCAATCTTACTAAAAAGTTTTGAACAACAGAAGCTGATGATTTGATCCAGATCAAAGCCAAGATAGTATTTTGTGATCTAATCTGATTTCAGAATCTGATTTTTTTTTTTTTTCTGTTGAACAACCCATTTTCAAGATTTGATCTGATCCAAAATCCGATCAGATTGCTTTTGAACAACTGGCCCCAGGAGTCAAATCCCTATCTACATGTGTGTAGAGGCCCAGCCTGCCACCACACAAATATCTTCTAAGGACACTCCCTTAGATAATGACTGAGAAGAAGCAACACTTCTCGTAGAGTGGGCTCTAATGCCAAGTAAAGTTAAACCATGTGCCTCATAGGTAAGGTCACATTCTTATCCATTGCAACATGGTTTGCTTTATAGCCACATACAGTAAACAGAGAAATAACTAATTCTATTTATGCCATTGGCATGTGTGGTTTCATTTTTGATATCCTCACAGAACATAGCCTATGCACTCTTCAACTTCAACTCAAGGCAGAGGACAAAACCACTGCAACACCACAACTTGAGAGCAGAAAGTAGTGGAAGCAACCTTAGCGACCCTATCTTAGGTCACAAAAATATTTTTACCAAACCAGTAAGGAAATCCTTATAGGATGTGCCCACAGAAAAGGCCTGCAAATCATCAATACATTTGAAGCCATCAAAACAACCAACTTTAGAGTCAGAAACCTCTCAGCGGCTGACATGTACAGAAGCCTTGTCATCTTGAAGCAACAGATCTCACCTAGAGAATCATACAATGACGAACTCTCAGAGTTTTGACCCAAAACAGTCTTGTGTGAAACAGGCCCCACGGATTCACCGGTGAAACAGCTACCATGAGAAACAAAAGTCTGTGAATCAGACTTGCTTTCACATCCTGCCCTTTTCTGAAAGGATTTAGACAGGTGTGAAATGATAGAGCACAAGCAGGAGACAGCCATGCCTAATTCTACCCTTAGAAACATGGTAGGCTTCCTTGGCAGAGAACAGTCCACCGGGGATTCGTCCTCAAACCCAGACCTTGCAAATCATCAAGAACCTTGTCTTGATGCTGACACACCAAGTCCTTGGATTATGCTACAACCAGACAGTTGTCAAGGTAGTTCAGCACACAGGTGCCCTGGAGTCACAAACAGCAACATGACATCATGACTTTGCATAAACATACACGGCACTTTCTAAAGCCAAAAATTGAGTTATCTGTACGCATTTTGAGCTATCCGTGTGTATGTGTACGCCGAAATGAACCATCATCTCTAAGTGTGTGTGTGTGTGTGTGTGTGTGTGTGCGTGTGTGTGTGTGTGTGTGTGTGTGTGTGTTGGGTAGGTTTAGGGGTAGGGGCAGTGTAGGGGGATAGAATGAAACAGCGTTGATAAACACGCTAAAAAGTGATTATGCGTCTTGATAGCAAGCCAAAATGGCATACGAATTGATGTGTCATACATACGCCATTTCATGAGATCAGTCTGCAAACAGAGCCAGATGTGGATCCATGCACTATGTAAATGTGCAAGGTGCTCTAGCCCTTTACCCCTTTTCTATGGTTCAGAGGATCCAGGATGACAAATTTGGCAGAAGTTGCCAAGCAACTTCGTTGGTTTTGACTGTGCATAAAATCTTCTGACAATGCCAGAATTTTGTTGGAGGTCAAATTTGATCGCAACGCTAATTGATCGATGTTGGTGAAAATGTCAAACTAGTCAAAGACTTCAGATTTTGGTCAAGGATCAGGGTGATCTTTTTGCATTCATGGTCAGTGTAAACTCGGCTTAAGGGGTTGTTTTTTGTTGTTTTTTTTTAGCTGAATGCCAGGAAGATTTAATCCCCAACCTCAGATTCAATGCTCAAATGTGGGTAATGATGCAGCATCTGCAAAACCGCTGTGTAGTGCAGCCAAATAGGACTTACCAACATTGTTCTGCAGGGCTTAGATGGCAAGGTAGGCTTCGACTTCCATGAAGAAGCTAAAGAAGCAGCAACCATCTTTTCATCCGCTGACGTACCCGTATTCACCAGCTCCATTAAACCCAGGACGATGGTGAAGTCAAAATATCGGATCACCAGAGCCCTGTCTCATGGAGCACCCTGACAGCCTCAAAAAACTGTGACAGGAAGTGACCGATCTCCCGTCTTCCTTCTTTCTTTAAGTCCTGTAAGTTGCAAAGTCTGGCCTCCATGGACTTGTTTGTTCTGCACTAATGCTCGAATGGATTGAGATTTGAGGAATTTGGAGGCCAAGTGAACACCTCAAAAAACTTGTTGTTGTGCTCCTCCAACCATTCCTGAACCATTTTTGCTTTGTGACAGGCGCATTATCCTGCTGAAAGAGCCACAGCCACCAGGGAATACTGTTTCCATGAAAGGGAGTACATGGCCTGCAACAATGCTTAGGTAGGTGGTACGTGTCAAAGTAAAGGTTGTACGTGTCACTGGTCCACCACTGTTCCTTCCTTGGACCGCTTTTGATAGATACTGACCACTGCAGACCCAACATGACATCATGACTTTGCGTAAACATACACGGCACTTTCTAAAGCCCAAAATGCCGTGTTATCTGTACGCATTTTGAGCTATCCGCGTGTATGTCCACGCCGTGTGATTCCGCGTGTATGTGTACGCCGAAACGAACCATTGTGTGTGTGTGTCCACAATTTAAGTGTATTTATAAACATACTAAATTATGTTTTTTTTTTTGTAAAAGTGCTAAATGTTTCTTGTGATGGGTAGGTTTAGGGGCTGTGTGTGTGCGTGCGTGCGTGCATGCGCTTGTGTGAGTGTGATAGGTAGGTTTAGGGGTAGGGGCAGTGTAGGGCGATAGAATGAAACGGCGTTGATACAGAAAAGCGATTATGCGTCTTAATAGCACGCCAAAATGCATACGAATTTCCATGTCATACATACGCCATTTCGTGAGATCAGTCTGGCAGACCGGGAACACCCAACAAGAGCTGCAGTTTTGGAGGTGCTCTGACCCAGTCGTCTAGACATCACAGTTTGGCTTGTCAAATTTTTCCTGCTTCTAACACATCAACTCTGAGGACAAAATGTTCAGTTGTTGCCTAATATATCCCACCCACTAACAGGTGCCGTGATGAAGAGACTAGGACATGTTTGAAAACCCCTGATTTAGACTGCGATGGAAATGCAGACAGCAGCAGGTCTGGGGGAAAAAAGAGTTACTGGGAAAAAAAAGTTCCTGGGACAAATTGTTCCGGGTAATTTTGGTGGAAACAGGGCTTAAGTATCTTCAAATTCAGAAATGAGTTACAATAAAATTAATGGTGCATTTGAACTACAGCCATTCAGAAAAGCATCTAAATTAAATCATCTTGACATGCCTCTAATGTTCCCTTAAAAGAAAAGATGCTCGAGATCTGGTTGTCCAGATCTCATTTATTCTGGTTGAATAAATTAATTTTCCAGTGAAAGCCTTGCCGTGTGGTGCATTTTGTGCAAACTGAAAATCCAAATCCACTTTTTCAAAACGTTAATACAATAAGGGTAGCAAAATCAATCATTTTAAATCTTACTTTGCTTTAATGCATTTACACAAAACACTGCACAATGAATGCTGCACAGTTCAAATGACACAGTTTATGTACAATATAACAAAGCATTACTTTACACATAATCGTGTTAAATCCTAAATGGTTATTATGGAATTAAACAAATGATTTATTTCACCCTGTCCAGTTAGGACAGTCGATTGATAATTAAAGGTGGACCCTCTTGTTACTCATTACCCTGACACTGAATGAGGGCACAGGCACAATTTAATCCAGCCATATGGAAAGACACAGGTTTCCGTGCCTTAGTGGGCTGACCCCAATAGATCACAGCGATAGCACCGTGGTCAGACATTTGATTATCAATTTATTTTGTGTCCAAAAAGAAAATTCATGATGAAGACTTCAACTTGTTTCCTGAAAAAGTAAAAGCTTTCATTTCTGTATCATTTAGCAATAGCAGCAGATGCTTCTGATCCTCAGCATCCTTCATTAGGAGCTGCACATGGTCCTTCTCCAAATGACATTTTAGTCTGCCCTTCAAACATTACTGATTTTTATAACTAGGAAGAGATGTGAATACAATTTTCTTAATGTTAATGTTTTTGAGTGCTCCCCTTCCATCTGTTGTGTAAAATCAGACAGATTTCTGTTAAGGGAATTGTGCATTTCCTTGTAAGTTGCTGTCAGGAGGCAGCAGGAAGTTAGTTCTAATGTCATTACAAATAAAAACAGATTGGACATGCCATAGCTGTGTAGGCATCCCATTTTTCTTTTTCTTTTACCTCTGTCATAAAAACTGCATTACAAAGAATCTGTAAAAGAATCCCAAGACAGAGACCTAAAACAGACCTTGTTTTTGAGACCTGTGTTTGACCTCTCCCTTGAACAGCAGGACTGAAATGATCTCTAAAATCCACAGGGACTGCCTTTACATTTCAAAATGCACCAGATCATTCCAAAACAATGCTAGATAGACTTATAATCAAATGCCATTTCATTGCATAATTCTACATAATGTATGTGACCCATACATTTGACTGTTATAATTACATATTGTTTATTACTATTCAATAGTCCATAGGAATTATGGAGTTCTTGGTATCAGTGTAAATGGTTTTACATTTTACACAGATTTGATTAATACCATCATTTGAGAAATGAATCATGTCCATATGATCAAAATCATGTCCAAATTAAACCCTGCTACAGCAGGAAAGTTGAAAACCATGTGACTAATAAGATAACTATATATAACCACTTGAGAAGTATATAAACATATACCCATCTCATAATTTTTCTTTTAAAGGGTTTGGTCTATGTATTAATTCAGTCTCTGTTGGATTTATGTTTCAGAATTGTATTCTATTAGTTGATGATCTGCAAGACTGGGGCTTTATTAGTGCTGTTCATTGATTCAAGTAAGAGTTTTGACATTTGAGTATAAAGTGTTTTAATTCTATAAAATATGGTGTAAAACCACCAAACTGCTGCCCTCTTAAGGTTGAACGGCGGCTACTGCAGTTGAATTTTCCTATTGGATGTTGTGGTACATCGTGACGTAGGATGGTTCTTCCAACGGCTCTCTACCACGCCCCTGGCACGAGCTCACCATGCCCTTGGCTCAGCTCCTGGTATAAAAACATCTTGTTCCGTCAAAGCCACTGTAGCCAGTCATAGCCGTTTATACAGTTATATAGATTATTTTGTGTAGCCTAGTCTGACAGCTGATAATCAATCTCCGCTGGGCTCTGCCCACTTTTCCAGCATTTTTCAAATATTGCCAGTTGGTGGAGTTAGGCTGTGAACAGGGGTTTAGTTACCCTTTAACTAAAATCATGTGTAAGGCATGTTTGGTCGTTCCTTATTTGTCACATTACATTTAGCTAACTCTGTGCCTCATTAGCATTATACGAATCTCGAAAGTTCTTCTCTTTAGCACGGAGTATGATTGGCTCACTGACCCCTAGGAGGAGAGGCTATGCTCAGAGGTTAAAAAGGCCCCTGCACAGATCTAGCTCTTCTCTCTTGCACCTACGACCTGACCATGCTGCATCTGTTGGCTCCCACCTGGCCAAGCCAACCAGGCTGGCAGGCCTACAGACGCATCAAGCCATGTGCAGCTTCCTCAACCATGATGGAGTCCAGGGCTGGACTGGTAATCTGGCACACCGGGCATTTTCCCGGTGGGCCGACGCACTTTGGGGCCGATAAGGTTATTTATTTATTTATTTTTTTGCCACTGACTGGCCCATCATGCAGGGACAGCGGCCCATTGGTTTGTCTTCTGAATTGACAGGCCAAAGTGAGAGAGACCTCCCCTCCATATTAGGTGCTTTTTACATTTTTTATAAAAAAATTATTTGAGCGCATAGCTCATGGAACTCCAAAAGGCGAATATCCGGACAGCGCTGCCGTTGACAAACGTATAGGCTACGCTGCGTTCCTGCTGCTCTATGAAGTGATGGGCGGCACTTTGACTCCGAATTTTGTTTTATGCAATCGTGTGCTATATGGGAACATTACAGGTTCTGTGGTGAATCAGCTGAAAACAGACACGAGCATGTAAATACATGATGAGGTTAAGTGGAAAACGGCAATACACACAAATACAAACTTGTCACTTTAGCACAACCACAATTCACCTGGCAGCTACTAAAAGGGAAGACATATTGGTGTTTCGGAAGAAACATATTTATTAAAAACGTTGCTATTATTACTTTCATTAAATATTTCGAAATATAAATCACTTTTATAGAGGCTGTTTTCGTATTTTCTATATGTTTACAACATTTTTTTCATTACAAATTCATTAGTTTATTATATATGGTTTATATTTTAAAACCATACCCATGGTAATGAGGAGCATGGTTTACCTGTGACTACCATGATCTTACAGTTAAATGAAACCTACAGTTAAACTCAGTTAAAATGCCATTATAATTCAACAAAACAGCTGTAAAGCTTGGATCCCATGAATTAGCGAAAAAGCTTTTTTTTCTCTTTAAATGTTTTATCAACTTTGTAATAGAACTAATTAAATTGAACTAAATGTTATTTCATTGAGAACCTCATGAAAGATTGATATCAGTGTCTTGAATAAATTAGGTGTCAACTCTTGACATGTTTTATTGTTTTTAAAGGGGTAGTGATTGTGATTTTTTACTCACCCCAATGGAAGAGAGAAAGTCCTACAGGTTTGGAATGACATGAGAGTAAATGTTGACAGCATTTAAAAGCAGTAAATTTACTTTACTGCATCCTAGCTCTAAATCAATGCTTTACTGTCAAGTGCATTTCTGTGTGACAAAAGTGCAATATTAAGTTTGTTATCTGCATTTGCAGTAAATTCAATAATATATACAGGTCCTTCTCAAAAAATTAGCATATTGTGATAAAGATCATTATTTTCCATAATGTAATGATACAAATTAAACTTTCATATATTTTAGACTCATTGCACACCAACTGAAATATTTCAGGCCTTTTATTGTTTTAATACTGATGATTTTGGCATACAGCTCATGAAAACCCAAAATTCTCAAAACATTAGCATATTTCATCCGACCAATAAAAGAAAAATGTTTTTAATACAAAAAAAGTCAACCTTCAAATAATTATGTTCAGTTATGCACTCAATACTTGGTGGGGAATCCTTTTGCAGAAATGACTGCTTCAATGCGGCGTGGCATGGAGGCAATCAGCCTGTGGCACTGCTGAGGTGTTATGGAGGCCCAGGATTATTTGTCCCTGTCCTAGTTTTATTTATTTACTCCAATTTAAGGCCCTAACCCCAGCAAAAACATTAACGGGGAACTCATGGGCCAGATGGGCTGGGTTTGCCAGGGCCAAATTTTAGCCCCAGTCCAGCCCTGATGGGAGTCCAACTAACCATGCAAATCCATCGCCATCTTCTTCTTTCAAACAATTGCAACTGCAACACCATCGGACCTAAGTATCAAGATTTTCTTCTAAGACAGTATGTCTTCAACCGCTCAGGCAAATGCAAGTAATGTACGATATACAAAATCGCTGTTTAGTTAGTTAAATGTGTGAACCCCTTTGTTCAAACAAAGGACCAGGTGTTAGACTCTTTTTCCATAGCTTCATTCCTCTTTTCTGATCTGTTCTGTGAATTTTCAGATTTACAAAACAGGGTAAATTAGCATGAGAGCACAATCCACAGATGGGAGTGGAAAGTTCTTCGCATGATGTACTGACGACAACCAAATTAAACAACACAGAAGCAGCTGGATCATTTCCATAATGACCAATGCAATCTAACAAGAGCAACTCAAATGAGTGTCTAGTTAAGATTTTTTTTTTTTTTAATTCATTTAAATACTCTCCTCCCATACAATTTTGTCTGAAAAGGAAACTATAGAATTACGAACATGAAATAAGGTCAGCCACAAAAACAACTGTGTCCACGCTAGAGGTCGTACCCAAACTCAAAGATACCGTAAATGTGCTACACAGAACTGACCTGGATCCGTCTATTATTTAAAAGTTGGACCCGGACCCGTGCATAACCGAAAAATGCCATAAATGTACCCAGAACAGACGCGTGACTTAAATAACGATTGTTCGATCAATGCCACTGACGTTGTTAGCTTTACTTATCTGCTACTTATTTCCACAGCTATATTGCACACAAGTTTAAACAGCCAGACCCAGGACCTGAAGTAATAGATTGGGCCCTGACCCAGACCCGGTTGACTATTTAAAATATAGATCACTAGTCCACACCTTTTCAGTGAAAATTTTTCACTGCTTGTCTTTAGTAAAGGTGTCTTTAGTAGTTTTTTAACGCAGGTTTTGCACTGCCGCTGGTAAAAAGCTGTTAGTAAATCTGGCCCTTAATGTCTTCAACTGCAGATCTTGTTACCTAGCAAATAATATTTTTGTTGGATATTAATATCCATTGCAGAATTTATTATGGCTCATTCAATTGTGTAAAATAAGTCACTCTTTCAAAATTCCCTTTAAAATTAATTAATAATTCCCTGTTTCCCTTACATCTATTTGGGTTTGAGCTAAACTCTGCAAGACAGGGCCAGGATCAGGTTTGGACACCCCTGGCATACCCTATAAAGTTTAACTAATGACCTAAGTATCACAGGTTATCTGTTCCTTTTTGCACAATGATCCTTATGTTGTAGTTTTCAAAAGCTCTTAGTTTGTATTTTGTTCTGTTTTCTTCTTTTTGGATATATAAAGAAGTTCCTCAACTGCTCCCATAGACTGTAATACTAAGCGAGTTTTATGTTCCTGAAAAAGGAAAAAAGAACAAACCTGAACAAATAGAAGCAGTCACAGGGGAAACTCTCATTGGTGATGATGTACGATCAGCTTACATGTAAATGACTGATTAGACTATTTAAATGTTAGTAGTGGAAAGTACTCAATTAAATAAGATCAATTAAATTCCAATTAATAAACTCCAAATTCATAACTGAAATATGAAAAAAAACAAAACATACTTATCTCTAAGCCAAAAGATTCATATTCCTTAGCTTTAAATAATTGTTGTTGTTTTTTTCTTCTTTTTTTTTTTTTTTGCCAAGAAAAGATTATATTAATGCATCACTGAGTTTTAGACAATGACTTTCTGAATTTAAAATGAATCCATGTTTAAAACATTTTATTTAATGCTACAGTAAGTTTTCCGAGCATGCCAAGACATGTGTTGTATTGCTTAAATTACAGCAGTGGTTCTCAACCCTATTCCTGAAGTGTCTCCTTTCCAATGTGTAATGCATTACTAAGTAATGAATTACTGTATCTCACTTGGAAAAAGTAAGGGATTACTATTAATACTTTTTTAGAAAAAGTAGTTAATACAGTAGTCTAATTACACTGTTAGAGTAAAACCCTAAACTACTCCTTTCTCTGACAGGGTGCATCTCAATCAGCCCATTAGTTCAGTAGTCAGGGCACTGATCAGGGAGTCGACCATTTTAAGGGCTGTTTCAATCGCAAAATCCTACCAGTGCACTGAAACATTTACATCAATGCTCACCTTGTTTTAATTGACAAAAGTCTGAAGCACAAACATGAGTAACGTGAGTTAACCCACTGTACATAATGACAAGCGATAGATCCTTATCAAAATTATTTATTTACTTTGGTGCCATTGCACAACACCATTTAACACCAAAGTAGAAAACTCTAATCCGCTCATCCGCACGGATAACAGTGCCCGGCGGCTAAAGAACCCAAACCCAGAAAAATGTTTTGATATAGTTTTTAAACGATACCGTTATCAACGTTTTTAAAAACCTGAATCTGTGAGAACGGTGACAGTAACGGGCAATCTTTACAAAATGACCGCCAAATGACTTGTCTGCATTGCATAATCCAGAGTTTTTTTAGTCGTTTCTGATCATTTTGATAACATAAAGGGAAGGAGGCCTTCACAGGGGAGAGTCTAGTTGACACTACTCTCAGCCTCAGACGTCATGACCACGGACCGTTGGCTGAACGTCTGATGCATATGGCACACTTATCTGGAAACACTTCAGGAGTTTCGAAGTCGTCATCTGATTGGTTGAATTCTACAGGATGTCCACAAGACGAGTGTGTTTTGTTCTTTAACGGTCCACCTGGAAACAAATGCCGTGATGCCAAACTCCCTCGAGGAAGAAGAACTCTGTCGTGTTTGCAACAGTGACAATGAGCGCTCACCAGGATCAACTAAAGGCTGGATTTTCTAAAGTATGTGAGCTTCGCGGCTCCATAATGAACCATTATTTATCCATAATAAATAATTAACTGGATGGCTTTTCCCTTGTTCGTTCAGATGGGATGGAGATGGCCAGAAAGTGCAGAGGAGGAGGTATTGGCGTTTATATCAGGAATGACTGGCACACTCAATATATACGGCACGGGAGAGGGTTTGCATCCCTGATTTGGAACTACCCTGTCCATCCTTAAGACCTGTGTACTTACCCAGGGAATTTGGGAATCTTATTTTATATGTGGCGTACATCCCTCCTGACGGATATGCTGCGACATCAGCGGCGCAAATTGCTGATTGTGTTCAGGACCAGTTACAAAGAACACCATGCGCCCCTGTTTTTATTATGGGGGATTTTAATCAGTGTAAGCTAGAATTAATACTTCCTGGCTATGATCATCATGTCAAATGTGAAACTCTGGACAAGAAGATTCTGGATAAATGTTATGGTAATGTCAAAAATGCTTACATTGGAAAATCATCTGATTCCAACCTATAGAACTGTTTTTAAAAGTAGGAAACCGGAGGTAAAGACTGTATCAGTGTGGTCAGAGAATAGCATTGAGACACTCACTGGATGTTTCCTGTGTACGGACTGGGAACTCTTACAGAACGGGGACATTCATGAGGCCACTGGCACATTGAAGTATATTAAGTTTTGTGCTAATAACGTTTTGGAAAAGAAGTGTGTAACTGCTATCCCCATTACTAAAAAAATTAAAGAATGCATTAATCGAAAGACTGGGTTGGTCTGAGAGTGGTACACAAAGAACTCACTGGTACTGAGAGTCGCTAGGAAAAGACAAGGAGACTTTGGAGCAGAGTTATAATTCTATCCCTGCAAAAAAATGATGGGACTCGATTAAAGCGATGACAAATATGAATACTAGACGTAAGCACTTCATCACTAATAATGACTTAGAAAAGGAAAATGTATTAAATTAGTTTTATCTTAGGGCCCGTCCACACGGAGACGCGAATCACTGTATACGTATACATTTTTTATTGTATTGGCGTTTCGTCCACACAGATCTGGCGTTTTGGGACACTGAAACCGCTATTTTTTGAAACCGGGTCCTAAAGTGGATAGATCTGAAAACGACACCCTTGCGGTTTCGTGTGTACAGCCAATCCGTATATTTTGTGAAACGATGATGTCATCACATCACGTGTCGGCTGCGTCACACGGCTTGCTTTCGCCATCTTCGTCTTCTTCTTCTTGGTTCGTATACAGCGTGCAAGGTAATGCGCATGCTCAAAGTATTCTTCTCCGTGTACAGTATAGTGTATATCTGTGGCAGAATTACAGCGCCCCATACTGGTCTGGCATATATATTACACCGTTTTCAGTCGGTTTCAATGGTTTCGTGTGGTTTCGTGTGTATGCAGATATTTCTTGAGACGAGGCCGAGGAAAAGAAATAATCGGATAGGGAATGCACCAGCTTCGTGTGGACGTGGCCTTAGTTTTGATATGCAGGATTATACCGAGGAAGGTATGAATTTTTTAGGGACTGTTGTAAACTAAGACACTAAAGGTTTGATCACTCTTTAGTCAAATTAATACAAGAAAGTCTACAGGACCAAATGGCATTTCAGCCGATCTTTTAAAGTCATGTGCGGAGGAGCTTACCCATGCTTGGTGTCCTATTTTCCAACGATCTGTGGATTCTCATAAGGTCACTGATATTTGAAAGAAATCCATTGTTGGTCCGATACCAAAGAAATCGAGTCCAGTGGAGAATAACGATTTTAGGCTCATAGCCTTGACATCATGTGTCATGAAGTGCTTTGAAAGATATATGGTATCCTTGTTAAAGATAGAGGTATAATCAGGTATAGGTTTTAAACCCATGCACAGACAAGGTCATGTACAGAGGATGCTTTTAACACTATTACTAATGATAATGCGAAACATCTGGATAATCCGAAAGCCTGTGCACGGTTGCTATTTAGATTTTAGCTTGGCTTTTAATACAATTATGCCCTACGATCTAATAAAAAACTGAAGCAGTAGGGTGTGAACCCCTTTTTAATTAAATAGCACTATTCTTTATTAACCAATCGGACACATCAGGTTAAGGTTAACCATACTGTATCAGAAGTATAAGTACAGAAGGATAAGTATAGGTTAGTCCCCCAATTCTCTTTATGCTCTATACAAATGTATATACAAACCTCATATTTAAATATTCTGATGATACAGCTTTGCTTAACCTCTTGTATGATAATACTGATCTTTCTGTGTGTAATTCAGAGGAAGAAAATTTTGTGAAGTGGTGTGACCTTAATCATCTCATTATAAATGTGAAAAAAAAAAAAAATATCACCAATATCTATTCATAAGATACCCATTAGACAAGTTCTTACAAATATCTGGGTGTTTATATGGATAACTGACTTAACTGGGGATTTCATGTGGATAGTGTATGCTGTCATGTGCAACAGAGGTAAACATTTTAACATAGTTTAAGAGTGTACAGGGTAGGACAGAAAGTAATGTATCTATTTTACTAGGCTGTAATTGAAAGTTTAATACACAATGGATATACTGTATGGTTTGTTAACATTACAGTTCAGTCCAAAGCTAAACTTGTTCGCCTGGTAAAGATGGCTATGAGAATTATAGGAAAAAGGGAATACCAATCATTGGAGTATTCATGTGAGCAGTCGGTCATCAGGGAAGCTACCAAGATTGTATCTGATTGTTCGCATAATTTAAAATCAGAATACGAGTTGCTGCCTTCTGGCAGACTATATAGGCTGCCTTTGTGGAAATACATTTGTTTTAAGAAATCCTTTGTACCTACGTCGATTAGACTTTTAAATAAGTAATATGTATTTTTATATAAGTAATGTGTTTTTTTGTTTGTTTGTTTTTTTGCATGTGTATGGTTTGTGTGAACTAGGTCTTTTGATCAGTGTATGTGTATGTAAGCATCAGAGTCCAAGACAAATTTCCCCATTTGGGGAAATGAAGTGCATTGAATTTAATTTAATTGAACGTAAGACTAATTTTACACGGTCTCAGCTGACACTTCTAGATGGTCCACCATCTGATCTGGATCCGGCAGACTAACTTCGCGATAAACAGAGAGACTAACATTAGCGTAGATGCCATTCTTCTTATGATGTAACGAGTACATCAGCTGTTATGGGAAGTGTTCCCGGTTCCGGCTGACCTAGTTAATGCAGCCTAAAAATCATTAAACTGATTTGAATAATTGAATTTGATAATGTTATGTGTATGCCAGGTTAAAGAGATGCGTTTTTAGTCTAGATTTAAACTGACAGAATGTCTCTGCTTCCCGAACAATGCTAGGAAGACTGATCCAGAGTTTAGGTGCTAAATAGGAAAAGGATTGACTACCTAAAGTTGATTTTGATATTCTAGGTATTATCAACTGGCCAGAGTTTAGAGACCGCAGTAGACGTGGTGGAGTATAATGTGTTAAGAGCTCGCTCAAGTACTGGGGAGCTAAACCATTTAGTGCTTTGTAAGTAATTAGCAAGATTATAAAATGTATACAATGTTTAATAGGAGCCAATACAATATTGACAGAACCGGGCTAATATGGTCATTCTTCCTGTTTCTGGTAAAAACGCTAGCTGCTGCATTTTGGACCAGCTGGAGTTTATTTATCCAGCCTGCAGGGCAACCACCCAGTAGAGCATTACAATAATCTAGCCTTGAGGTCATGAATGCATGAACAGACTTTTCCGCATTTGTCATTGAGAGCACGTGCCATAATTTAGATATATTTTTAAGACTGCTAGAAACATGGCTTTCAAATGAAAGATTGGTATCAAAGAGCACACCCAGGTTCCTCACTGACGACAAAGATTTGATAGAGCAGGCTGTTGGGGGCTCCAGGAACAGGGTTGAGAACCACTGCTTTATTATTGTCATTATTATGTGTCATTCTATGCTCCATCATAATGACAATAAAACATTTTTTGATATTGTATTTGAGATTTCATTCAGTGGCATAAAAACATATTTAAGACCAAAGTGTTCAAATACTTTCTGGCCCAACTATAGATACTATTCAGTGAGGAATTAGAAGGTTCAGGAATTAGAAGGTTCACCAGTTTTTGTAGACAAAAAACTGATAAAAACTGAGTTGTAAAACCTTCCACTGATAAAGTCTATATGTCTGATCTTTGGGTTACCAGAGACATTTAGCAAACTCACCCAACCAGTTCTCTGGTGAAGACACAGCAGTTTGCCGTGCTGGGAGAGATGAACCAGTGCAGTGACAGGGATCCATACAAAGCATTGCAATGCAGCATAAAGAAACCCAAACTATTCTCTGAGCGTTCATTAGATCCCTACATAAACCTTTGATAGATTGTTCCCTACCCACACATGCCCAGGCAGATGTTGACGTTCAAAGAGAATGGCTTTCATTGCTAATTAAGCTGCTGTTGTGGTGCCCTACTCTATCGACTAAAATCAAAACAGTTTGTTTTTCTAGGCCACGGGTCTCCTTTTCAGCGTTTGACTATGCTCTTGTGCAGTGTTGAGGAGTAACTTACTCATTTAACTATGTTTTTCTGAAGCATCTTACCTGCTTTTCCAGAAGAAGCTACTATTTCTAACAAATAGCATTGAGCAGTGTTTTGCTATGTTTCCAACCTATTATTATACACACTGCTTGACAACCAAGCGAAGAGGCAATAATCACCTTTTAAATCGAGCACTGGGTACTCGTTTACTTTCTTCAAGCTCCAAAATCTATTCATCAATTCATTGCAGCATTTTATATATTTTTGGTAACAAAATACAAAATAATATTGTAATATGTATAAACCTTACAATAACTCGCAAAAAAAAATGATGTCTTTAGTTAGCATTGTGTTTTGCAGTTTTATCAGTGGTGTGTAGTGTAAATATATCTGTTCAAATGCAGTCACCCTAAATATGACCCCCATTTCTTTCTGTAGCATAAATTCTGCTCTAATTGCAGTATACAGTATGCAGTATTCATGACAGGTGAAGTGAATAACACTGATGATGTCTTCATCACGGCTCCTGTTAGTGGGTGTGATATATTAGGCAGCAAGTGAACATTTTGTCCTCAAAGTTGATGTGTTAGAAGCAGAAAAAATGGCCAAGTGAAAGGATTTGAGCGAGGGCCAAATTGTGATGGCTAGACGACTGGGTCAGAGCATCTCCAAAACTGCAGCTCTTGTGGGGTGTTCCCGGTCTGCAGTGGTCAGGATCTATCAAAAGTGCTCCAAGGAAGGAACAGTGGAGAACCGGCCACAGGGTCATGGGCGGCCCAGGCTCACTGATGCACGTGGGGAGCGAAGCCTGGTACGTGTGGTCCAATCAAAGACGAGCTACTGGAGCTCAAACTGCTCAAGAAGTTAATGCTGGTTCTGATAGAAATGAGGAGTTTAAGGAGCACAACAAGTTTGAGGTGTTGACCTGGCTTCCAAATTCCCCTGATCTAAATCTAATCGAGCATCTGTGGGATGTGCTGAACAAACAAGTCCGATCCTTGGAAGCCCCACCCCGCAACTTACAGGACTTAAATGATCTGCTGCTAACATCTTGTTGCCAGATACCACAGCACACCTTCAGGGGTCTAGTGGAGTCCATGTCTTGAGGGGTCAGGACTGTTTTGGCAGCAAAAGGGGGTCCAACACAATATTAGGACGGTGGTTAATGTTATGCCTGATCGGTGTACATGTATGTTTGTATGTGTGGCAAGCAGCGAGGCGAGGGACCGTGAGAGCGGGCCGGTGGCAAATCAGGAGGATGAGTGCCAGCTGTGCGCCACACCGGTCTTGCCTCATGGAGGAGCATGACAGGAGCATAAAAGGAGGAGCGACGACAGTGCAAAGCGAGAGAGGACCAGGCCTGGACTTTATGTTGAGTTTTGTTTATGTTTTGGTATGTGTGTGTGGGCAGTCGTCCGTAAGGGGCTGCCCGCGATTTACTTTTGTTTTGTTTATTCAGTTTATTAAAGTATTTTGGAATGTTCGCCGGTTCCCGCCACCTGCCTTCCCCGAACATTATTACAGTATTCATGTAAGCTATTTAATCACTTCTAATTACTATAGGTGTTTCACTTTTAAAGTAGAATCCCACATTAGTGGTAGTTTTCCATGATGGTGTTTTGAAACACAAGGCGACTCTTATCAGTGATTTACAGATGGTTTGGAATTCATACTTTTTATTTTATTTTCATGCCAATAAATCAGAAGTATGGGTTTTATTCAATGTGCTGCTTGGAGCTGATCTTACCTTGTTCTGTGTCTCTAGGACGCAATATGTCTAATATCCTTTACTTCAGTATAATCCATTATCCAGTTATGAATCACGTTACACATAATTCAGAGGAGAACAGATAGCTACTGCCCTCCCGCATCTGCAGTTAGATTTTATAATGCCTCTGGGAAATATGGTCAGATGTAATGGAATGAGAGTCGACTACCGGAGAGATATCGTTGAAACATGGTTTTCACATTTAAATTAGTGTCATATGGAAAATCTACACGTTTACTTTTAGCCATTCTGAACAAAATTAATTGTCAGCCACTGTCACATTGAGTATGGAGTAACAGATGGTTTACTGTGGAATGCTAAGAGAGGTGTTCACATCCCATTACAAAGAAATGGAGACAAATACAGAAGAGAAAAAGGCAGTGCACAGATTGGCAGTGATGTGCCAGCGTGCCTAATCACCATTCCAAATCACTTAGCTTAACTTTGCCTGAGCAACCGCAAGTCACTTTCTGCGATGCTTAGAGCCAAGGGAGCCAACAAAACAACCCTCTGCCAAATCACTCTCCCGCATCTCTGTGAGGAGTTTGTGCTGTGTTGAGGTGCTGGAGTAATCCCTTTAGTCCAGAGCCAATCCGTTTACATGCCGAATGACTTTCCATAGCTACATAATTCCAGCTTTACAAAAGGGACTGCACAGAAAAGTCCCACCTAATCATAAGGCTGCAGCTGGAAAAGTGCCATTGTTCTGAAAAATTGATTAATGACATAAAAGGAGTTTTGGGTGTTAAAATTACTTTCCAAATATGTGATGATTCATATGCAAAATTGAATTTCCGGTAGAATGGATTATAGCTATATAGAGAAGGAAATGTGTGTGCCGGTATTTCTGTTACTTGAATAGAATTCGACCGAAGTTAGCTGGTAAACAAGTCAAGTCTACAATGTGTGAGAATCTGTCATTTGCTACTACTTAAAAACAACTGTACACATCTCTAGTCTAGGACCATTTTTAACATTTTGTTTTCGATATTAGATACATGGAATCACATTTGTTTTTATAGGGGACCTATAATGCAAAGTTCACTTTTACATGGTGTTTGAACATAATTTTGAATCGGCAAAGTGTATACAAAACCACACTATAAAGATAAAAATCCACCCATTCCACTTTTTTTAATTACCATAAATCATAAGCAGTGTATCAGAATAAGCCGTTTGCAGATTGTAGCTTTTGTGATGTCATAAATGTCAAGGCCCAGCCCACAAATGCTGATGGACTCCGTCTTATTAGCATAGCTCCACCCCTCAGATGTACACAGTCCACCGTGTTTATCTCCTCGCCAGAGAATTCAAGTAAGACATGTATTTTTATTAACAGTGGGGTAAGTGTTATTTCAAAACTGCTTTAGAAATGTGAGTCGGCCGAGTACCATAACAAACTTGTAGCCAATCAGCAGTAGGGGGCGTGTCTACTAGTGACGGGGAGAAGACTGCGCTCAGTGCACGTCATTATTCAAAAGACACAAAACAGGACGGACATTAGCTGAACGATGACAGAAAGAGAGATGGCAGATAAAAAACAAAAGTGGAAGATGTCTGTGGAACAAAAGAAGGCTTACAATCAGGCAAGAAGTATCTTGAAGAACTCTTGAGAACTCAAGGAGTGAAGGCCGAGGTTGCTTTATTTCTTCTCGATAGGCGAGTAACATTGGTTTTCTTTTGTTTCACAGAACTAATATATGCCTGGCTTTTGCTTGAATATGCTCATGTGTCATATTCCCTTGTTTGTCCATGTGCGATTGTATGGTCGTTCACTTCAGCGATGATAAAGACTTATTCATTTCCACACCGTATAAACCTGGAGCGTCTAAACCTCCTCGCTGTCTGTTTCAAGCATCAGCTCCCAAAATGTGTCCGACAAGATAATATACTCTTAATATATGCTTGTTTCCTCTTTTCATGATCTGTATAACCCTCTAATCTTGTCATAATTGTAATATGTTCGTCAGTTGGACTGTCGTGCTCGTGCTATCGAGTTGTTCATGAGAACTGTTTGTGTTTTTGTGATGGAAAGGATGACTTTTTCATTGAACATTTGACCTGGATTACCATAGTGACACACAGATTCCGCCATAGTCGTTGCCTGGGTTACGTATGTGTGGGGCGGAGCTATCAAAATTGGGGCGTGTTTGTTTTGGTGATTTGAAATATCAACCAAAAAGCACTTTCCCCACCTTTAAGCGCAACAAGACATGAAAGAACTTAGAACTTTAATAAGAAATTAGTTTAATACTCACAGGACGCTCCGTCTGATGCCCAGCTTTCTGTGCACGTGCTTCAGGTGTGTGTGTGTGTGTTAGTGTGTGTGTGTGTTAGTGTGTGTGTGTGGACTGGTAATCCCTACGGTATGGGGACAAAATGTCCCCACAAAGATGGCAATATCCGAAATCCTTGTCCTTGGGACATTTTTTGGTCCCCATGAGGAAAACATCTTATAAATCACACTAAGTGATATTTTTTGAAAATGTAAAAATGCAGCATGTCTCCTGTGATGGGTAGGTTTAGGGGCAGGGGCAGTGTGTGTGTGTGTGTGTGTGTGTGATGGGTAGGTTTAGGGGCAGGGGCAGTGTAGGGGGATAGAAAATACAGTTTGTACAGTATAAAATGCATTACGCCTATGGAATGTCCCCATAAAACATGGAAACACAACATGTGTTTGTGTGTGTGTGTGTGTGTGTGTGTGTGTGTGTGTGTGTGTGTGTGTGTGTGTGTGTGTGTGTGTGTGTGTGTGTGTGTGTGTGTGTGTGTGTGTGTGTGTGTGTGTGTGTGTGTGTGTGTGTGTGTGTGTGTGTGTGTGCTCAGAAAACCATATATCAGAAGTTTAGACTGATATAGCTTTAAAATGCATGCAAATAATAAACTTTCAAGCGTGACCGTGATAGAGATGATAATCAAAATGAAACGGATGTTTTGTTCGTTTTTGGCAGAGTATCCGAAGCAAGAGCAGCAGCTCATTCACATTTAAAAATACATGCATGAGCATGAATTTTGAGCTGAAACTTCACATACACATTCTGGGGACTGTAAAAAGGGAAATAATAGGTCCCCTTTAAAAATGTACAATTGCTTTGCAAAATCATGTGTTTTTACTTCCTACAGTATTACATTTGTTGAGAAAACATTGCCATTTTGCACTGCCCTACTAAAGAGCCTCTCTGGCAAATATCAATCAGCACAATTACCAAATTGGATTGTTTCAAAGATGGCCCCATTTAGGAGTGAAATGACTTGCTGTACCTTACTATCAGAAGTGCCATCAAAGGAACACTCAAATGTGAATGAGTGTGGTGCAATTACTACTGCATACATTTAATAATCTCCCACAGAGGTTCACTTGCACCTCGGATATGGTATATGAGCACGCACCACAGCTCATCAATACTGACAAAACCGGGGTTTTAGTCTATATTCCTCATCATTCTCAAGCTGTGAGAATATACCATCAGAGCCAGCTGGGATTGTAGATTAAGAGCCTCTAGCTCTAAGGCATCATTATGGCAGCCAGATTTCTTTATTAGTAATTAAGAATGATCTCTTGTGTTTCCTGCTGCATTCATACAGGAAAATAAATTTACAATGAACATAAATGAAGGGGCAAATTACAAGTGCTGGTCTATTTGACATCATGAAGGTAATTACTAGGTTTCGGCCTGGTCTATTACCACATCAGTTTTGTACCCAGTGGTGGGAGGCCATGATCACTGTCAAAGGACTATGCGAAAGTGAAAATACCCCATGCTTATGATATAATAATTTTGGATTATTCATACTGAAATATTTAATGTAGGTCTATTATTAAAAACTTCACATACAGTGGTTATAAGAATTTGCTTGTCGACTTTCTACTCGTATTCAATGTTGTGTCTGCATACTGTTTGCAGCTTTAATTCAAATTCAATTCAAATGCAGGAAATGAAAGAATTAAAAATAACATTCTCAATTAAATTCAACACTGTTACAGTCCAGATTCATCATACTTCAAATGATGCAACGCACTGTCTTGTAGGGTGTGTTAAGAAGTGAACATCAAAACTGTATACTCTCCCGGTGGTAAAGAAAAAAAGTAGCTGTGACAACGAGGCAAATTCCCCCAAGCTTTCCTTTAAACTTCAGCTCTATTCCTGATCAAAAACTCTATCCTCATTGTCTCTCTCTATTTTTTTTCTTTTTTTTAATCATCCATTTTTCCTGAGCTACTTTCTCACAATTTTGTTCTCACCACCAATAAAATTTTGTAAGTGCAAAATCCGGTAACACTTTAGAATAATGGTCATTAGTTAAAATTAGTTAATGTATTAACTAACATACTAACCATTTTACTAACCATTTTAGCATGAAGGTTTAATTAAAGTACACATTAATCTATTCCCACACAAAAGTACACATAAATCTATTCCGGGGTTGAATTACAGTACACATTAATGTCTTGGTTATTTTAGCATGAAGGTTGAATTAACAAGTTCCATAAAATAGTCATTGATATGTGGCATTCTTAAAAGGGGTGGGATTGGGCTTACCTTTTTTCTAAAAATCATACATTTCCGCACAAATCTGTCATGACTGTGTTTTGTTTTGAGGACTTTTCAGTTGACATTTATTTCTGTTTCCTGTATTTAGTTCCTGTTTCCTTTGTTGACTTGGTTAATCATGTCATTTGTTTTTATGGTTAGATTTACCCACACAAGTTTCTTATTTCACCTCTCATTTAGTCTGTATTAATAGCCCTGTGTTTTAGTTGATAGTCCATTCTTACTGTTGATCAGATGTGGTTTGTTTTTCTCCGGTCAAATTTTAACCGGTCCAATCATCAAACAGAGGCTGAGAACAGAGACGTTGATGTCATGCGCTAGTTTGAGATGACATACGTCATCTTATACGATTGGTTATGGCAGATCCAGAGGAGCTCTGGAAGATCCAGTAGTTTCAAACTTCAACCCGCCTTCAAGTAAGTTAACACTTGTCAATGGAGAGTGGCCAGACTCTTTGTACAAATGAAATGTACGAGAGTCTGGTAGGACCAGGCTACAGAGATCTACCAGTGGTTCATATAGTATCATCCTGGGTTGATGATCGCTTTACTTTAAACATGTGCTTACATATGGGTTGTGTCCGAAAATCTAGGCAGTGGCATGTTGCCTCGCTGCCTTATCAGACAATGACTTGTAAGGCAGCGTTTGTGCATGAAGGTTCCTCACGAAACTGATTTCGGACAGACTTCTGAGGCAGTGTAGCGGTTTAATGATCTACAGCAAAATAGCGTGAGCTTTGGTGGTAACTAAGTGAATATTTCTCGCTAGAAATGACATCAGAAGTGGAAAACGTTTGTCAAAAATTTACATTTACACACAAATTGACCACCACCCTTAACTTTCAGACACCATCTTGATATAAATGGAGCGCACAGGATTGTTGGATATCAAAGGCAGTGAAGGATGCATCTATTGTGCCTTCAAAACTTGATCAGACGGAGGTCTCTCAGGAGACAGGAAGTGAAGCTAACATTGGATTCGGACGTGCCTTGATGCCTTGCTACCTTGAAATGTGTCCTCCGAGGGCAGCATTTTCCAGGTTTCGGACGCAGCTACTATATCGCTTGTTTCTGCTGCTTCTTCACCTTTGTTTTGACCAGGAGATTCCGTGCTCTTTCAGAAAATGTGTAATAGCACTCCCTACCTTATAACAGTGAAAACACAGAAAAGTTGGACATTTCCATCAATGGCGGGGAAGCGTTGTCTCACTAACAACGGAAATCTAATTTCATTTTAGTACCTTAATAGTGATTAGTACTACTAGTAAGGTACTACTATCAACTTTTATAGGTAAATAAGGTATGTTCCTTCAAGATGTCCATCAGATGCTCAGCCTGATGTGCTCACATCTACTCTCCTAGGACAAAACCTGCTTTTTTAATGCTATTGACAGAACATTTTCTTCACAGAGACATTTCACCATCATACTTTGTCTTTGATAATCCTTAGACTTTCCTGTTTTAGCAATGTGACGTTTATCAAGTCGCAGCTTTCTCTCAATCCTGTCTCCGTTATGTCAGCAGGCATTACAGCTGACTGAAAACTGACCCACAAGGGACAAATAGAAGCAGAGCTTAAAAAAGCCCGACCTGTCAATCCAATCCATTACTCCAGAGGCTGAACCATATGGAGTCAGTCAGAGAGAGAGACAGCTACACTTTTTTTTAAAAAGGTCAGAGTTATTTTGCCTTGACTAGGTCCCCTATTGGTCCATTTTAAACTTAACCAATTAACCCCATGGATTACATTCAACCTCAAAGACCCTTTATCACTACCAAGGGTCTGATAAAATAACCATATTTAAAGAATGTATAATAGGCAGCTTAAATGCAGTCATGTTAATGATGACCTTAGATGTTGCATTAAAGTCATATAGCAGATTGAGGAATAGTTTGGTAAACAACTAATTACACAGTTTTTATCCACCGTGGTAAATTCCTGTGTCTTGCTTCAAGTGTAATGCTGGGCTTAATGGCAATGTTGTGCATTAATGCTTCACTCAAGAATGTATTCATTCATTTGGCTCCTATTAATCAGGCTTAATGATAGCCATTAAATGAATCCGATGAGCTGCTACAGTCAAGGTCACTGAGGGTTGTATGCAGAAGGCTTAAGTGCACTTTGGAGAACAAATGGTTAGTTTTTCATTAGTTTTCTAAAAGCTAAAGGCTAAATTTGTCAAGACAAGTATGAGTAATACATCACACAGGACCCTTTGAGCACTTCAAACCTAATGGAGAATAAATAATTAATAAATTTAAATATGACTAAAGCAAATTAAATAATAATATGAAATGGTGCCTGTAATTTAACATATGGCTCTGAATTGTTAACTCAACTTTGTGTGTGTACAGACAAAAACAACTAATGATTAAATGAACTCAAATGACACTTTTCATAATGGGAATCTTCATAACAATGCATGCTAAATTAAACTGAAAAATGTATTGTTCATATTTTTAATGGCAATTTAATCAAACTATTGTTTGTTACAACTACTGCCTTTTTTTAATTCAGTCAGGTCCACTTAAGTCAATTTTTTTTTGCAAATTTTACATTTGGCGATTTCTGTTCTAAATTCCCCATCATTTTCATGAGCTCCATGAAAAGCCAAGACAGGGAACAGCAGTAGCTTCAGGGGAAAACCTCCCATTTTTTTAACTGTGAGGGTAGCCCCTTTGAGAAAAGAGCATGCATCAATGACAACAGAATGACATTGATGAAGTTAAACACAGTTTAAGAGGAGCTAGGGTGGAGGTGGGTTAAAAAGCAGGCAGACAGAACTGAAGCTATAGGCTTGTTCGACTTGCTGCAGACCGATCGGCGGCTGACTTGAAGCAGTGCATGCCAGTTAGAAATTTTGTCCGACTTGAGACAGCACCAACTGTGACTGTGATGTAAGTCAACAAATTACAGCGAGAGCGATTCGAGAGCAGCCGGTGCAGCTTCTCAAGAGCGGCTGCATGAGCTCTGATGACGACACTGCTGTTCCACGGCGCAGGCGTCACTACGGGAAGCAGAAACTGTCCGACTTCATGTCTCCGCTTGCAGCTCCTCCCCGGCTGCACGCGGCTACTCTTGCCGATCAGATGCATCCAGCCGCAGCCGATGTCCAACACACATTATGCTTAAGGCCT
Organism: Gobiocypris rarus; assembly: GCA_023029165.1. NCBI lineage: Eukaryota > Metazoa > Chordata > Actinopteri > Cypriniformes > Gobionidae > Gobiocypris > Gobiocypris rarus. Next base: position 4,268,482 of record CM040927.1, read on the forward strand.
GTTTGAGAGTTGCCAATCGAGTGCATAGGAATCGGATCATCTGATAAGGGCGGAGTTGGAATTTTTCAGCTGATAGCGGAGCTTGACTATGTGGCCTGCCTGAACTAACGCAGAATGCTTTAGTTATTGATTTGTTGATTATGTCTTAAAAATTATTTGTTAAATAATCAGTCATTTAAAATGATTGTTTTTTTTTAATTATTATTATATTACTTGCTCTTCAAATTTTATTATTTTTTAAATTAAGTTTAACAATGACCACCCATTTTTTCCGCCATTTTTCCAAATCATTTTCTTCATAGGCAGTCAGCTCTGACAAGACTTTCTGTCATGGTGCTGTGTGCAAATAAATCCAAACAGAGAGTGTGACACGGATTGAACTATCAATAATGACTTCACTACACACACTGAGGAGGACACAAAGTTACCATTAACAAACACTAAACTGAAGAAACTTAAATACACAGAGAGTACAATCAACAGAACAAGAAACAGGTACAAAACAAATAAGAAACTATGGTAACAAACAATGAACTGCTGTGTCCGAAATCTCTTAAATATGGCACAATTTGAGGGGACAGCTTTTTGTAGTGGTGTTCGAAACCATAGTGGACGTAATTGAGTGCACTCATCCAATCCCACAATGCACTGCAATAAAGAATGTACAAGTGAATGAGGGTATATGGGGCGGTTTCGAACATCTGTCATCTTTTAGCCTACTCTCATGATGTTCCAAAACTGTGCGATTTTGTTTCCTCTGTGGAACACAAAATGTATTTTTTTTTTGTCCATATGGAAGTCAGTGTGACAGTTATCTGGACTTATCTTTAGCTTTACTTTCATGGACATTTAGTTTGTTGTCATCAGCACATGTTTCTTTGTCTGGATTTTTTTGTTTTCGCTTGCTGTCATCAGCTCATTCGACAACGAGACCCTGAAGTCATTGTTCTGGATCGGGGCAAACTATCACCATTCCATAGACCTCCGAGACATCTCTCTGGCTCTAGAACACAGCCGGCCCAGAGCCTGTTTTACTACCTGCGACCATGGAGGAATCGTGTGAGCCCCCACCCCAGACGGAGAGCTACCACCCGCCGCAACACATCAGCCAGAGCCAGAGGACCCATCTCCCCGGAAGAGGAGCCACCAAGTGTGTCTGACCAGGGGTGTGAGCCTGCGCCATCAGTGGCCGAGGGCATTTTGGTGGATTTAGAGACTGAGGACTGGCAGATTGACTTTGGCGCAGAGGAATCATCTCCCACCCTATCCCCTTTGTCTGTGTTCCTAGACAGCACAGACACCAGCATGAATAATGAATTATCTTTGACCCAGTCAAATCTCCATCTACCTCAGTCACCGCCCTTCTCAGCCAGTCCTCCAGCCCAGCCTCTGCTGGAAGTTTGCAGCCCTTCAACATCTCCTGCAATGCCTTGCTGTGACATCCAGCTCAGATCATCTCCCTTCTTCTCGGCCGGTCGACCTGTCAGTTCCGCCTTGGCTCCTCCCACCTTCGGCTTCACCAGACAGCCTCGGCCTTTCGACTCTCCTGGGTTCCGCTGTCCCACCGGCTCCCCTTGATCAGTTGTCACACCCCCTATGCCATGGATTAGCGGATCTTCCGCTATGCTCCGTTAATCTGTTTAATTCAAAATCCTGTAAAATACCTTTGATTGGTTTAAGCAGAAGAAAGTAAGTCATACGGTTTGGAACAACATGAGGGTGAGTAAATTGTTATAGAATTTTCATTTGGGGGTTAATTAATCCATTAAAGATGCAGATTTTTCATTAAAAATGATTAACAGCTATATTACTATTGACAAATTGTTTGTAAATGCAAGAGGTCTAGAATATGTTGAGAGATGCTTCTAAGGAAACACCCATCCATGCTTTTGCAATAATTGGTGCCAGTTGCTGGAGGAGTGTTTTTTATTCTGTCTTGATCGGTCTCTTACATTGTGTACACTTTGTGAATAGTTCAATAGCATGCAGTCCACGTTTTCCACAAGCTAAGGTAAACAAAGGTATAGAGACGATGCACAGTGTCACAAATACAAAACACCAGCATGGTAGCATATGACACTACAATAATGCAATAAACAATAACAACATCAAAATAATAATAATAATATTTTAAGGGACATAATTACATGTCTTAAAATGAGCTGTTCATGAATGCATCTATTATGATATCACAGTGGAACAGGTCCCACCCACGACTGGTGACAGAATCAGCCCTAGCCTAGCTAATTAGTTTAGTGCTCACGTGGCGTGCATTGTGTGACGCATTCTGGGGACACCTGAGATTTATATAACCTCTTTTAGAAAAGCTTCTATACAAGGTCCTGCACACAGTAATTGCAAAACAGAAAACATGGTTTGGAAAAGTGATAGATGGGATGGTACCATAGAAACAGTGTCTGAATACGAATGATCATAAAATATTACATCCACTTGGTTCCACAGTAATTTCATATTTTCTGTTGTGGTGTTCTCTTCATATTTCTTTGCAGCCTTTAACCGTTGCCTACAACGTGCTGGATCCTACACTGGAAACAGTGTCTGAATAAGAATGATCATGAAATATTTCATCCATAGAAAATGTGGTCACTTCTGTCAATTTGTGTATTTATGTCTGTAACAAAGTTCGTAGAATAAGGAGAAGAAGGAGGCGGAACCAGGGAACGTTTAAAGACACACAAACAGACAGACGACTGCCACGCAGACACATAATAAAACATAAACAAAACATAAAATCCAGGCCTGGTCCTCTCTCATCCTTCACTTGTGTCGCTCGTCCTGATGCCTCCTCGCTCCCTCATGAGAGGACTCGAGATCGGTGTGCCTCGCAGGTGACACTCATTCTCAATCACACATCGGTCTCGCTCGCTTCTCCCGCGTCTCTCGCTTGTCCACCAGAAACTTTATTTAAGTGTTACTTTGCAGATTCTCAACCCGCTTTGTGTTGTTACAATGTTGGTATTAATATATGTAAATTAACAATATATACTCTGTCTCTGTGTTAACTAGACCAAGAAAAGCATGTCATCCGGAGGACTTCTGACAGCCTCAGAGCTTTTGTGAAAACTACACATTTAGAAAGAGTTTTGTATCCGAGCCCACAGACAGTTCGATCTGTAAAAGTTTGCAATATAAAGCAGTATTATGAAATGTTTGTGTACAGGTAACTGGAAGCGTATGACACAGGAAGCCATGCACATTCATGATGCAAATGGCTGCGCCTGTTCTTTCCTGAAAAATAAGGTGGATAGTACCAGTCTTTTTACCTGACCTCGACGGCATGCTTCACAGGGGTTGGTTGGAAGTGACAGAAGGGCAGCTTCTCTCCGTTTCTTTCCTAAAACATTGTGTTCGTAGTTCTCCAGTTTGAAATGGAGATTATAAACACAGAGGTTTTCTGCTGTGGTGTTCTCTCCATATTTCCTTGCCTTTAGCCGCTGCCTACAATGCACTGAATCCTTCACTGGAAACCTAAAGTAACTCACTCCTGCTAAATATTTGAATTGTTTTACTCAGAAACAATACATGTCAAAACAATTAGGAATTTTGTTTGGTAAGAAGTATTTCCTACCACAGCAAGCTGACATTTGACTCTGGTAGCAGACTGGGAGTGGCCTTGGGATTAGGGTCTTGAAATTGTCCAACCTATTTGGCAAAAGTGAAGACAACAGCCTTCCCTCACTTTTTGTTTTGCCTTTCTAATGCATAGGCCGTTTTGCCACCCCTTTTGTCAAAACTATCCCTTCACACAAATCTGCAAAAATGACTAAAAGGCTGTATTATGCATGCCAGGCCAGTAGTTGGAGATGTTGCTTTGTCAAGAAACACTCCGCAAACACGTAATGCGCATGCGTGAACATGTAACACGAATGCGCACGACGTCACTGTTTTCACAGATTCGCTTTTTTTGTTGTTTACATGGAGAAGGTAAAGGTGCCGTTTTCAAAACCTTGCATTTTCAGGCCCCCAAAACACTGTTGTCGTGTAAATGAACAGCCAAAACGTGGAAAAAGTTTTCCATTTTCAGCTGAAATGGTTTGGTGTCAACCCTGTTGCATTACCCTAAGAGTAATGAGTCGACAGTCATTTAGATGTAATGAGTGAATTGCAGTTTGAAATGGTAATACTTTGATGTCATTTTCAACAGGTGATTTTAGTGCAGTGAACATACAGTATGATCTTTGAGTTAGTGTATTTTATCCAAGCAATAAGGAAAGTCTTAGAGTTTTGAAAAATAACATCAAGGTTCTTCTGATATTAGTGCCAGGTTAAAAAAAACTGTATTAGTGATTCAAGTCCTAATTAGGGGGGTAATACTCCCTGTAATTCACACCATGAATAAAAAGTATCCACACAGTGAAATCAGAAGATAAATAGGGACATCATCCTTAATCACATACACCTCCAACAGTTTTAGAACTCAATCAAGGCTATTCATTCCCTAGTCCCATCGAAGTTTATGTAATCTCCTCTACTGATTTAAATTAGGAGTGTGCTTACAAAACAGCATCACATCAACCACCCTGCACAGTTCCCAGAGAAAAACAGATGCTCCTGCCAGCTGGGGACAGCGGAATTATTGGACATAAAAGAGTCTCAGGTTTGATGAAGCAGGGATGTTCCCAGTTGCTGCTGCCCCATATGCCAGCCCAGCTTCAGTGGATAAATCTGAAGTCAGCTATCAACAGTTATGCCATGTACCGATAATTAGTCTAATAAGTCTTCCAGGACATCTACTAGCAGATGGACTATATCTTTGCCTGAGTTAAATCAACAGCTTACCTGAAGGGAAAAAAGCTGAGTAGAATGTTTCTGCAGGTTATCTTCCATTGAAGTTCATCACTTTGCACCAAAGACGATGCTATGCACACATTGGATAACAGGTCAACACCTTCTATGAGGTATGGATATGTAAAAAATAAATAAAATAAAAAAATGTAATATAATTAATAAACACAAATTGCCAGAATTCTATAGTTACACTTACAAAGTTCAGTTCCTGTTCAGAGTGCTAAATACCATTCATAAACAGTTTTAACTTGTTGAAAGAAGTTCACCAAGACTGCATTTATTTAATTTAAAAAATAGTAATATTAAAATAACTGTTTTCTATTTTAATATGTATAAAAAATATTTAATAGTTTAGTTCCTTGTTATCTAATACACACACACACACACACACAAACACACACATACATACACTGATCAGGCATAACATTATGACCTAATACCATTTCCATGAAAGGGTGTACATGGTCTGCAACAATGCTTAGGTAGGTGGTACGTGTCAAAGTAACATCCACATGGATGGCAGGAGCCAAGGTTTCCCAGCAGAACATTGCCCAAAGCATCACACTGCCTCCGCCGGCTCGCCTTCTTCCCATAGTGCATCCTGGGGCCATGTGTTCCCCAGGTAAGCCACACACACACACCCAGCTATCCACGTGATGTAAAAGAACACGTGATTCCTCAGACCAGGCCACCTTCTTCCATTGCTCCGTGGTCCAGTTCTGATGCTTACGTGCCACTGTTGGTGCTTTCGGCGGTGGACAGGGGTCAGCATGGGCACCCTGACTGGTCAGCGGCTATGCCGCCCCATACACAACAAACTGCGATGCTCTGTGTATTCTGACACCTTTCTATCAGAACCAGCATTAACTTCTTGAGCAGTTTGAGCTACAGTAGCTTGTCTGTTTGATCGGACCATACGGGCCAGCCTTTGCTCTCCTTGTGCATCAATGAGTCTTGGCCGGTTCTCCACTGTTCCTTCCTTGGAGCACTTTTGATAGATCCTGACCACTGCAGACCGGGAACACCCCACAAGAGCTGCAGTTTTGGAGATGCTCTGACCCAGTCGTCTAGCCATCACAATTTGGCCCTTGTCAAACTCGCTCAAATCCTTACGCTTGCCCATTTTTCCTGCTTCAAACACATCAACTTTGAGGACAAAATGTTCACTTGCTCCCTAATATATCACACCCACTAACAGGAGCCGTGATGCATAGATAATCAGTGTTATTCACTTCACCTGATCGGTGGACATACATACCCACACACACATATGTATGTATATTTATATGTATCTTGCCCTGTGTTTCATTTCTGTTTGTCGAATACCCTCTTTGTTTTCTGCTAAGCTCTTTTATTTTAGAGTTGTTGTTGACCTCCTTCTTGGATTATTTCATTCTGAACAAACACTGTAAAAAGACCCAGCACCCTCTGTATGGTACCTGAGGCAGTTCCCAATGATCAGTCCGTTCTGCAGAAAGAGCTCATCGATTTGCCTGTCATGGAACAATAGCCCTTATACCCAGTCCTAAAGCCCCTCCTCATCCGCTGGCATGTTAGACTCTCTGGTTTTGCAGTTCCCTGGCCTTTTTCCCTCCACTGGTTCTGTCTAATATCTATGGCTCTCTGGCTTCCTCCAGTTCCCTGCCAATTTGTTGATTTTGTTCATATTTTCTTTTCTGAAGACATACACATATAATGATGGAAGCCAAAATATTAAATGTCATGAATTTTCTGAGTAATCCACTGTTGCCTTTAGCAATCCTTGTTGCATTAAAAAAATTACCTCAAGAAGTATTACATATTCAATATGATACATTTCTGGCTCTTAACTCTATGGTAGTTGAATGTGTCTTGTGACACACTCCCAAGGGAGAGGTTTAAGCTCCCACAAAACACAACCACTAGAGATGGAGGAGCAGGGCTAGCAAATTATCTTTCATTCAGACAAGAATATAGTATGGGTAAAAGGAATTCAAACGTAATCTTAGGTTTTTCCTGGTCCAATACTAGATTGCCACAGTATCCATTTGTTCAGTTTTACTCATTTTCAGTGTTGGAAACCAAATATATGACCTTTGACCACAAAACTAGTCATAAATCACAGGAATATTTGTGGCAATAGCCAACAATACAATTTATGTGCCAAAAATCAATAGGATATTAAGATCATGTTACATGAAGATATTTTGTAAATTTCCTACAGTAAATATATATTTAAAGAAATATTAGTAGTAGTAATATGCATTGCTAAGGACTTAATTTGGACAACTTTAAAGGAGATTTTCACAATATTTAGATTTTTTTGCAGCCTCAGATTCCAGATTTTCAAATAGTTGTATCCCAAATATTGTCCTATTCTAACAAACCATACATCAATGGTTATTTATTCAGCTTTCAGATGAAGCATAAAATGTACCCTAATGACTGGTTTTGTGGTCCAGGGTCACATATGGTTCACTTTGCAGCTGATACTTTTTGTCTGAAGAGCAAACTTTGAAGTTGTCTCTTGAAAACACACCCTGACTGAGTGCCAAAAATATTATTCTTTCAAAGTTTGCATGCTTGCCCTGTAACTCTTAATATCCTTTTAGATTCTGGTTCTTAAACTAAAATTGTTGAATACTTAACTAGTGGCTTGATCATATGTCATCCGTATCAATACATAATAATGTTCTGGATATATGTGTGTTCATCCTAGGGATGAGCCAGATCTATGACCCCTAGGTTGCATGATCTCTTTTGCTGTAACCACGCTCGAAAAATTGTCTTTTTTTCCTCTCACCCGTCTGTCAAGTTGTGATGCTATATGTCTTAAGGAGCGTTTAAAGCAATCTCTAAGATGTGTCTTCTTTGTTAGATTGTCTTTTTTTTTCTTTCAGCAGAGTCAATTTTTCATCAGAGGTTTAATTAGCAATTATGCTAAGCCTCATCCCACTCAATGCTTGACATATTGGCTCAACTTGCATTCTTGGCATTACTGTTAACACAATTACATCTTAATTTAAGGGCAAATATTTATGAACTCAATTTATCATTATTTATTTTTACACAGTCACTTGTTATCACTATATTATCTAGTTAATATCTGCTGATAAATGTGCGCCTGTAGCATGTATTGAAGAGATGAATACACTTGTCTGAGGAAATGAGAGGGAGCACAATTAAAGAAAAAAAAGCAATTGATAATTGTACTTAGTTTGTCTTCTGGGAAACATGTAAGTATCTTCTGTTGCTTCCAAATGACAGTACTAAATTAAACAAAAAGATATTTAAACAAAATAAGAAATATTTGGACATCTTCGTCGTGTTCAAAAGGCTCTTAATGCGTCATGTTTGCTTCTGGAGCTTCAGTGAATGAGTGAACCTTTTAATAGTTGTGTTTGAGACCCTCAATCGTCCTCAGTGTGAAAAGATGGATTTCAAAATCATACAGTCACTGCTGGAGAGGATTCAAATATGCAAAAAAATGCTGGAAAACTTAAGCTGGAGGATTTTTTGAAGAAATTTCGACAGTTTAACTGATCAGGATTTGATCTTCAAGAGACTCAAGAACAACCATCACAAATCACACACACAGCCGTGGATCATCCAGGGAACCGCACACACACACACACACACACATACACACACACATGTTTGTTTTTGTGAAATGTGGGGACATTCCATAGGTGTAATGGGTTTTATACTGTACAAACCGTATTTTCTATCCCCCTACACTGCCCCTGCCCCTAAACCTACCCATCACACACACACACACACACACACACACACACACACACACACACACACACACACACACACACTGCCCCTGCCCCTAAACCTACCCATCACAGGAGACTGCGCAGTTTACTTTCTGTGAAAAAAACCTCATCCTGTGTGATTTATAAGCATTTTGAAAAGTGAGGACATGGGGTCCTCATATTTCACCCTCTTTTTGTAATACCTGTGTCATACCAATGTCATTATACACATTTGTGTCCTGATATTTCACAAAAACATGCCCACACACACACACACACATGTTGTGTTTCCATGTTTTATGGGGACATTCCATAGGCGTAATGCATTTTATACTGTACAAACCGTATTTTCTATCCCCCTACACTGCCCCTGCCCCTAAACCTACCCATCACAGGAGACATGCTGCATTTTTACTTTTTCAAAAAAACATCACTTAGTGTGATTTATAAGATGTTTTCCTCATGGGGACCAAAAAAATGTCCCCACAAGGACAAAAATTTGGATATTGCCATCTTTGTGGGGACATTTTGTCCCCATACCGTAGGGATTACCAGTCCACACACACACACACACACACACACACACACAGAGCCGTGGATCATCCAGGGAACCGCACACACACACACACACACACACACACACACACACACACACACACACACACACACACACACACACAACCGTGGATCATCCAGAGAACAACACACAGGATTAAGAATCAAGGGTTCATAAACTTTTTTATAAATTCTGCTATTTTTGTGTCTTGTGGACTATGCACACATCTGTTATGTGAAATATCTTATTCAGGACAAGTAATAAATAATATGATCTCTCTTATTTAGTTCAAATAAATAACATTTAGCAAATTCTGCAAGGGGTATGTAAACCTTTGAGTATGACTGTACAATCTCTGCAATATTATGTTGTTCCTTGCCAGTGTCATAGAATAATGTACAGCAGAAGAAAAAGAAAGACTCTCACAGGAGGAGTCCAGGATAGGAGGTTGAGCAGTAAAAGACGGGGTTCTTGCGGTCATATTTGCAGAAATAGTTCACTCAGTCCAATTAAAATTTCTGAAGGAATGCATATTATTCAGCTATAAGAATGTAGTTCTGTCAGCTCTGAGAAATATATATTTCACCGTGTTTAAATGCATTCCATAGAAAAAGTCTGCAGATATGATGTGTGCCGTTGGTGAAAGAAAGGTCTACTATGGAGTTGGAGTATAGGGAGGACAATGTCAACTGAACATCGGTTTGTTAAGCCTTTTAAAAGAGCCTCTCAGTAGTTATCCTGGGACAATATACATGCCAAACCAATTTAAAGCATCACCTTGACTTCTTATTCCCTATATTGAACAAAAAGTGCTTCCTCAAACGTCTCTTGGTTATTTCTTTGTCACTTTTCATTAATAATGCATCGTGAACGATGAGCCCAATACTGAAGAACTGCAGAAAACAATAGCTAGGCTACTTCATTGAGATATACAGTATCTCACAAACACACATACTCTCTCACACACACACATACACACACACACACACACACACACACACACACACACACACACACACACACACACACACACACAGTATGACAAAATGAAACAAAAATATCATGCAGACAATAATATTGGATTTATAATGCATTGATATAAAGAAAAGATTAGCACATATAATAGGTGTGAATTGCTGATATGTATATGTACTGATATGAAAGGCACTCCACACATTAATGCAAATCTAATGGATTAAAATTACGCCTCTGCAACACTGAAAACTTTCTGTGCATCTCTTCGGCAGAATCATTTCAAGGCTCTTAAAATTCAGTCATTTTCAATTCTTTCCAGAGAAAAACAGCCCAAGGGTACCACTGGAGATGGCAATAAAAACAGAATCAGTGGCTCCGGAACCACACAGGACAAATTACTACCACAGCACGGTTATGTCCATGAAGTAAAGAGGGGGGGAGAAAGCCTAATCTGTGCTTTGGGAATGAGTCTGGGGCAACTTTGCCTCAGGTGTCTTCTACAACCCAATTCTCTTCATGGCAGGAGGTCTAGTGTTTACTGGATGTAATGAACATTCTTTCCTTAAGAGGGTTTTATTTCTCCAAATTTGCATATGACCACATTTAATAATATTCATATTGAAATGATAGTCTGTTGTGATGTCTTCTCTGTTAAAGGGGTACTTCAACGCTGGGAAGATGAATCTGTATTTAAACTGGGTCATTAATGTAGTAGAAATGTGAAATTATTTATGAATTTGGTGCCTTCTAGACTGAGAAAACACAGAAAATGTATTTTTGTCCCATGGGGAAGAAAGACAACAATTCCCAGAACGCACTGCTTCACTGCCCTACTCTAGGCACGGCTAGTCGGCTACTGGATTACTGGAACACTTGCCCACCGCGTTCATTTTCAGAAAATCATTTCAGTTAGAGACACTACAATTAAAAACTGAACGTGTCTGTTTGATATAATGCGAGTGAGCCGATTGAGCGTCACGGCACAAACGCAGCAGGATCGGATTACATTCATCACATGAACTGAGGTAAGCGCGGGATTCACGGCTGCGGCTGCATTCACAGCTCGTGATCAGTCTGGTGCGTGTTCAGTTCATGTCTTTGGAAGCTTAACTTTCATAGGAAGTTCTTTTTCAAAGTTAAAACACTCACTTTGGTCTCCACCGCTCCATTTACATGAATCTCTGCCGCTCCCGTGCCGAGTGCTGTGAGTGTGATGTTGAAAACATGTGGAAATAGCGCCTCCTGCTGGCTGTAGTCTTCAGCCTCTGGACAAAAACTCCTCAGATGACTCAAAATGACGATATTTGCGTCATCTGAGGAATTTTTCCAGAAATAAAATACATAATTCTCTCGTCTCAGGGTCATATGAGGGGGGAAAGTACGATAATTTGAATATACTCCTGGGTTTCTACTGATAAAAAGCTTAATGCTAATCGCTGAAGTAACCCTTTAAGGCCCGATATATAAAGTTAGTTTTTGTTTTTAGGGGTAAAAAGAAATTACAAATAGGGTACAACAGGGCTAAAGGCACACCTTAAGAAAAATTTGTGATTGCAGAAAAATATATATTGTATATGTTTTTTTAAAACAACATTTTTCTGGTAATGTAATTCATTTCTCTGGTCAAACAGCCTATAAAACCCAACCTTTGTGTCCAGAGGAACAGAGAAGCTGGCATTTGTCAATTATCGGTCTCTCCTGACATATAATAAAATAATATATCTCTTGGCAAAATGACTGGTGTTGCTTCTGTGGTTCAACCTCAATGGGGGGGGAAAGCTTAATTTTCAAGTCTACACTTCTATAAAGCGGCTCTCCAGTGTGTTCATGTTTTTACTCACAGATGTCTGACCATGATGGACTGAACAGAAGAAATGATCCGGAGAATATTTCCACATTAAAGAAAGCAGAGCCGCAGAGCCACACTATTACGTATTACATAATCGCCACAGACCAACTGTAGTTTGAAGGTGTTCACCAGCCAAAGCAGACTTTTCCAGAAAATTCGCTTAGGCAAGCGGTTTCAAACTCCCAAAATGAAACAAACTTTGTTTTCAGCCTGATTTTGTTTGAAAGGACGTGTTTGATTTCGCTTGAACTATTTCAGGGTTTTTAAGCCTCGATCAGACTGTCCAAAACTGACGTCAGTGCACATCCGATTGGAATTCGATCATATACATGAAATACAATTTACAAATCCATTTCAAGCTTCTTTTGCTGGTTTGAAATCCTGTCGTGTTTCTGGAAATTGGAGGTTTCAGTCCGACCACTCATTCGATTTTGCATGGTTTGTCACCATCACTCTACAACATAAATCATAAACATGAGATAAAACAGATGTAGTTATAAGTCACTGCAGAAACAAGGCTGTGTTTTTGCAAAATGTCCAGAAGAATAATTACAATATAGACATGTTTAGAGGCACAGAATAAAGTCACTCATACCAGCCTCCTGCGTTTTTGCCGCTGCCACAGAAGACGCTTTAGTCCAGTGCAGAAGCTACGCGTTAACTGGATCCCAAACAAGTGTGCCACACAAGTCCTGAAAAGTGAATCCAAAGCATTTTGTCCCCTCAGTGTTGTATACTCGAGACTCTGACTCGGTCTGGAGACCATATTTTAATGGTCTTGGACTTGTCGACTCGTACTCGAACATTAAGAATTGGACTCATTCCCGAGTCCACTTGAGTCCCATTCAAAATATTTCATGGTTATTACTGTACATTAATATTTCTTTAAATTGATGTCTGATTGACATGTCCAATTACACAGGGATTTTCTGTGTGCAACTACGCAGGACTAACGTTAGTGCAAAGACTCCCGCCTGGTTCTCTCCCACACCTGTGACCCGCCTGCTCTCGCTTCGATTTTACACGGTGTCCACCTGCCATCAACCTGTAGTGATCCCATTTTCCAGAAAGTCACATTGCTACATTATTTCTCTTCTATTGTCTTTTATTGGTTTTGTTATTTAACATTGTCACGGAGTGAAGAATCACACAGCAAATGGTGGGTGAAAACCCCCAGAGGGTGGTTTTATTGTGACAAAGTGACTGAGTGATGAGTGGCAAAAAAGGTGCAGGTGCGCAGTGCTTCCGTCTTCGTGTATCCGTGTAGCGTGGGGAGGTGTCGTCAACTGTGCTGTGTTGTCCGGCCGTCACCAGCTGCTGTCTGGATAAGAGAGAGCGAGAGGAAGGTTAGTGTGTTGCTGTATGGAGTGTAGTGCTCAGACTGGTGCTCCACTGTGCGGTGTTTTCTGGGGTGCGTTGATCTCCTGCAGCTGTGACGGTCCGGCCCGTGCTGAGTGATGGCAGGTGATCCTTGCTGGTTTCCAGGGCGACGCTGATGAGAGCTCGGGAGACTTGTCACAATATTAAAATACATTAAAATACATTAAAATACAAACCCAATTCCCAAAAAGTTGGGACACTGTACAAATTGTGAATAAAAACTATACAATGATGTGGAAGTTTCAAATTTCAATATTTTATTCAGAATACAACATAGATGACATATCAAATGTTTAAACTGAGAAAATGTATCATTTTAAGGGAAGAATAAGTTGATTTTAAATGTCATGGCATCAACACATCTCAAAACGGTTGGGACAAGGCCATGTTTCACACTGTGTTATCCCCTCTTTTTTTAACAGTCTGCAAATGTCTGGACACTGAGGAGACAAGCTGCTCAAGTTTAGGAATAGGAATCTTGTCCCATTCTTGTCTAATACAGGCTTCTAGTTGCTCAACTGTCTGAGGTCTTCTTTGTCGCATCTTCCTCTTTATGATGCGCCAAATCTTTTTTATGGGTGAAAGATCTGGACTGCAGGCTGGCCATTTCAGTACCCGGATCCTTCTTCTACACAGCCATGATGTTGTAAATGATGCAGTCTGTGGTCTGGCATTGTCATGTTGGAAAATGCAAGGTCTTCCCTGAAAGAGACGGCATCTGGATGGGAGCGTATGTTGTTCTAGAACTTGGATATACCTTTCAGCATTGATGGTGCCTTTCCAGATGTGTAAGCTGCCCGTGCCACACACACTCATGCAACCCCATCCCATCAGAGATGCAGGCTTCTGAACTGAGCACTGATAACAACTTGGGTTGTCCTTGTCCTCTTTAGTCCGGATGACATGGCGTCCCAGTTTTCCAAAAAGAACTTCAAAGGTTGATTCGTCTGACCACAGAACAGTTTTCTACTTTGCCACAGTCCAATTTAAATGAGCCTTGGTCCAGAGAAAATGCCTGTGCTTCTCGATCATGTTTAGATATGGCTTCTTTTTTGACCTATAGAGTTTTAGCCGGCAACGGTGAGTGACTGCTGAACATCTTCCCCAAAAAATGTCTAACAGAAGGCCGCCTGCCCTCTCTCCCTCCGGCACATTCACACTTTTGCATTAAAAGCAATTTTTCTGCAGTCACTCTGTCCACACAACTAAAAAGTGAATTAAATTGAGTTCTAATGTTGTTTGTGGATTTACTCTGGTCTCGGTCTCGACTCAGACTCAACCCTCTTTGAACTCGGTCTCAACTTGGACTCGGATGAGCTGGTCTCGACTACAACACTGCGCCCCCTGGTGGCTGGCTGCAGAATAGGTCTTCCGTCTGCCCTCTCCATACAATCAAACATGACGTGAGTCAAACTAAAAATACAATTACACTTCAAATACTTAATTTCCAAAGATGGTTTCTGTCGTTTTAGATAGTTCTCATCACGCAGGTCTGTGGTCAAGTGGTTTTTTTCCCCAATAATTTTGACTTTAGTTTTGCGATGCCAAAACAACGGTCATAACTGGTCTAACTTTATGATTGACAGTTGTGTAATTGGCAATGACCGTTACTGGAATATTTTGCCTTTATTTTTCTAAAGTGCAAAAGAGCGGAGACAAGCTGTTCATCTTTTTTGTACAGTCCATGGACCTAAATCAGAAGCTCCTTCGAAAGGCCACATTCAAAGGCAGATTACGTCACAACAAAGGCTGTCCCAAATTCCGGGCAATGAAGGATACAACAGTTTACCCCAGAATTCATTATGTGCTGGATTACACTTTTAAATGTACATATTGGGTTTCAATTTATTAGAATATCTAATGATACAAATAAAAAAACAACAACATTAAAGCAGTTAAAATGGTGACATTTTACTAAGATGTGATTTTATATAGTTTTATATTCTTCATTATGTACAAAAATAGACCAAGGTGAACATTTTTTGTAAATAAGAATAAAAAATATTATTGAACTAAAATACATTTCATTTGGTTTTGGGGTGTTGGGGGAGTAAGTTACATTTTAAGGCTTTAGTCACTTTTGACTGCCAAGTGTGACCCTTAAACGAAGAGGACAGAGTAAACACACAATAAAGTAGATGCTTTATTTCATTTTCTTTTAATTTATATTGAAAATAAATGCCTTTCTGATCTGATACGTGATTGGAAAGGGGAGTAGCCTGGTGCGAGTTCAGCAAAAGGCAGATTCGAACCTCGGGTCGATTTGCTTCAAAACGTTCTGCCTTCTGTAATTTTTTCTGGCCCAACCGGACGTTTAGTAAACAAGACAGGCTATTTGGGCTTCATGTATGTGGCATCTACTGCTGTAAACATTTTCTAGGGGAGGACCCACCCAGATTGTAAAACATATCTGCAACAATGATCAAATTCATGGATAATTGTGCATGCATTTATGATCATTTGGAGACTAAAATCTTCCCATACCTATGGAGTCTGTTACACAAATACATTTTGAACTGCATTGCTTGGGTTCTGCTATTGCCAAATGTGAGCCCAAAATATTTCATATATATATATATATATATATATATATATATATATATATATATATATATATATATATATTGCTTGATTGAATGGATTCAAAATGTTTGGCTGTCAGCCAAGACAGAGAATGAACTCAACAGTGGGTCTTTATTGACGGGTGAGCACAGCATACAACACAGGTGAGCAGAGACAGGTGGAATAATTATGTGGATGGATGAGGTATGAAATCTAAACAGTCCTTTTACTGCAGGTGGAGAACAATGAGAAATGTAATCAACAGGGAAGTATAGAGTTACAGTAGGAACACACAGGGAGAACAGGCAAAGGCTTCATGGGTGAATGCACTGGGTATATATGCAGTTAACGGGGTGTATGTGTGGGTGATTAGCACTCTAGTGAGTGTGGCACTGTGTGAGGGTGGTAGATAGTCTGGTGTGACAGTCACACACCTACAGGTTATTTATCTGCTTGGAAAGGCTGGCTTGTTTGTGGCTTACCTACTTTAAATTGTTGTTAGGGAAGCTAAACTTTTGGAGAGGCTTACCAAACACTGCCATACTGTATATTATACAAGATTTTGGGCTTTTATGAATATGTTGCTGTTCTCTTTAAGCTAGTGTGGTTAGAAAACAATGACAAAATTCATATTTAGAAGATATAACCATTTAAAACTTACAGTCTCTCACTTCCGCCAATATGGATCAATGATTTTGATGACATCACTCTGCACTTCAGCTTCTCATCAGATTTTCTGTCCAATCAAATGCTTTCTAGAATCTGAAGCCACGCCCCCTACATTATAAACAGATGCTGAAGCTGCGGCTGAAATCGCTCACTTGTTCACACATTTACTACATGTTAAATGGCACATAGTGCACTACATAGGAGATAGTGAACAATTCAGACAGCATACTATATAGGGGATAGGGAACGATCAGACAGTGCACTATATAGGAGATAGGGAACGATCAGACAGTGCACTATATAGGGGATAGGGAACGATCAGACAGTGCACTATATAGGGATAGGGAACGATCAGACAGTGCACTATATAGGGATAGGAAGCGATCAGACAGTGCACTATATAGGGATAGGGAACGATCAGACAGTGCCCTATATAGGGGATAGGGAATGATCAGACAGTGCCCTATATAGGGGATAGGGAACGATCAGACAGTGCACTATGTAGGGGATAGGGAACGATCAGACAGTGCCCTATATAGGGGATAGGGAACGATCAGACAGTGCACTTTATAGGGGATAGGGAACGATCAGACAGTGCACTATGTAAGGGATAGGGAACGATCAGACAGTACACTATATAGGGGATAGGGAATGATCAGACAGTGCCCTATATAGGGGACAGGGAACGATCAGACAGTGCCCTATATAGGGGATAGGGAATGATCAGACAGTGCACTATATAGGGGATAGGGAACGATCAGACAGTGCACTATGTAAGGGATAGGGAACGATCAGACAGTGCACTTTATAGGGGATAGGGAATGATCAGACAGTGCCCTATATAGGGGATAGGGAACGATCAGACAGTGCCCTATATAGGGGATAGGGAACGATCAGACAGTGCACTATATAGGGGATAAAGAACGATCAGACAGCGTAATATATAAATTTGTGGGTGATGGGCGTTTATAAATCATACAAATGAAATGATCCCTTTCACCCCACCCTCACTGTGATGTGGGCAAATCAGGTAAGGCAGTGGAAACGCCCCTCTGTTTGTGGCCTTGCCCACTGATCTGGTAACTCCTAATACTGTTCTGCAGAGACCTATACTTGCTTAATTTGGAAGAAAATCGCAAAATCTGATTGAAACAGCAATAGCAAACCTTAGCTGTGTTTGTGTAAATTCCACTATAGGTGTTACCTTGTATGATGGGCCCATGTGGGTCTGAAATGGGCTGAAAATGGGCCACATATAGGATTGTTCGCAGGTTCCCTAATGGCCCCATGTTAATTGCCCACATGGATTTTTTATAGGATGGCACTTGGCAACTGGGCAACATGCACAAGACCCATCTCAGTCCCAGCCTAATTAGTGTCACAAAAACAAAATACTTCACCTGTAAGCACTACAGCTCCGTGCGATCAAGTGTGAGCGGCGGAAAAAATGACAAAAATTAACACAAAAAAAGCAGGAGAGAGATCCTGTCCTGATAACCATCACAAAGAGAAATCACAATGTCAGAGTCCTGTATTGACAACCTGTCATTGCTAATACAGTACATTTGGCTCCTTGCTCACCAATATTAAATGCAAATACTGCATAGCCATGCCACAGCGGGCCAGACTAAAAACCTACCACAGCTACCTTGTATGGCTGATGTCTGTTCTAAACAAGTCGGAGTTGGCTGGGTTTTGAATTAAAAATGTCGATAATATCGTCATAAGCCGAATTTCATGTCAGTTCACTTCCAAATGACAAAAGTGTTATGGTGTCCTGTCATGTGTATCATAGATAACGTGTGCATTGTAATAATATAAAAAGGGCACAGCTAGTTGGAATGGAATCTGGATATTGGCGTAAAAAAGAACATAGCACTGAAGAGACTAATTGGCATTATTAATATTAGAATAGAGTTTTAATGCATGGCAAAATAAATCACATTAAAAATAATTATTGAAGAACTGTTAAACGTTAGAAAACTGTATTATTAAAAATGATGTATCGGTTTTGTACAGAATAATTGGAATTCTGTACAGAATGCTGTATTTTAAAGCAATAATGGAGAATATTAGGAGAAGAAACGGTTAGAGATTAGGAGGAGATTGCAGTTTACTTGTTTTGGCCGAGCTGTGATATAAATCAAACAATATTGACCATTTAAAAAAAAGGGAAGTAGCTTTTAGTTATACGCCCCACCACGTCTTCCTGTTTCAGCTGAAATTACATCAACACATTGAATGACACAGCACGTTTCAAGGCACATCATCGGGCCTTTAACTGGAGATCGCTGGACTTTCACAAGCTTTCTCAGGCGGGCAATCAGACAAACTGTGAGGTGAGTGCTTATGCCGCGTTCCAGGCAACCCGTGATTTTCCAACCTTCTTCCCGTGAAAGAGCACTGGAACGGCTGTTAATCCCGTGACTTCCAACCTGTGAACTTGCACTAGATCGATTTACTCCCAGTTACGAGTTTTGATGTCACATAGCCCGAGAAACAACAATGGCAGCCCCTACAGATGCGGTGTTTATGGAAGTCATGCATTAAATACCAAATTGTTTATTAAATAAGGTATTGCTCTAACGTTATTTATCAGTAAATGTTATGCATTATCAGCAGCTTTTCTAGCGTTATCTAGTTTTCAGTCCATTGAGTGCAAGAATTCATTAATACCAAATCCACAAATAATGTAAAATCAAAATGAATAACAGCTTCTCTTGCCTTATGCGCCGTTTTTTCTCCCCCTTTTCTCTCAAATAAACAAGGAGTAAGCACCTTTGGCGATTTAAATGATTGTAAATGAGCATAAGCCCATTTCGCAACCACAATTCCTTGCGCTCAGGCAGTTTGGCGTGACTTTGCCTGGACCGCTACAAAGTCGTAAGTCGTGGTTTGAAGTCGTAATTTACGGGCTCAAAAACCTGCCTGGAACGCAGCATTATAACAGGTCCTAATTGGCATGGTGATGGGGAACAGGTGTGGGTAATGGCCGAGTGAGTGCAGGTGGGGGACAGAAGGGATGCTAGGAAATGTAGTTTGACCAGAAAACTGGACTGTTGAAGATGGGCAGATGGGGAGAGTACGTGACAGCCATGTCATGTCCCACTTGATACACAGGCACAATTGTTTACCTATATCATGTACATGTACACAAGACTGTGTGTGAGAGTTTGTCAGCATACAAATTTCACAAATAGTCTTGTTTTTGAATCTGAATTTGTATGAACAAATTAAGTAAAGGAACATTTGCGACCCCCTCATTAAAAAAATAGTTCAGTGTGGAGTTTCTAAAATGCATTTCTTGTGAATTGCATGATAAAGGAAATGTTTCAAAGCAATTGAAAACATTGTAAATTGAAAAGGTTGGCTATGAAGACTCAAGGGCGGCCTTTCTCAGAGCAACGTTTCTGCTGGAAAAGTTGCCATGGTGAGCAAGAGTTCTATGATCAGTTTGAATCAACGAGCAGCTAATTAACTTTTAACTCCATCTGATGTATGATTCTTTTCTCACTGTTCTCATTACAGACCTTTCATCACACACCGGCAGCCGGCTCCTCAAGGCTAGCATGGTTATTAAGACCTAAACCCTGTGAGATGGAAAAAAAAAAAAAAAACTCACTTCTTTGGACTTATTGATTTGCCTTACCGGGGGCGAGGTGTTTGGCTGCAACTCTGTTAGGGGAAAGCCACCTACAAAAAATGGATGTTGAAACATGAGAAGAAAGAAAATTGAGATTTACCCTTCAGTGTTTTGTATAGAATGGGAATTAATCACAGATAAAGTGTCTTGACTTACTGTAGCAAACACAATTTAAACAAATGCTATATTTACAATATAGAGGGTTTTTTTTTCGGTCCATTTGCACTGTTTTTCAGTAAAGAGTTATGACTAGTGCTTTTTTGGTAAGGTTTTTCTTTCAGTAGGGACTCTCACAGGATCCGTTGTTTAATTAGATATGATCTTTTCAACACTTATGCTATTCAAAAGCGAACTTTTCCCTAATATATAGTATGCAACAAAAAAAAAGAGATTAGTATGTCCGAATACATAGTATTAAAAAAACTCTAGGCGAAAATCCCCTGGTTTACCTACTACTTCCAGCGAGATTCTGAAGTGTGCATTCAATGGATACTTTGCTATCCCATGAGGCCACGGGTGAGGATTTATGAATGGAAGTGAAGCAATGCAACTGATGCTGGTAATTTAATTAGACGTCTGAATTTAATTTATACTACTCTTATGTATAGAGCATACACTTTTAACGGTTGCAAAGTAAATTCAAATTCAATGGTCGTACCTTTAGACAGGAAGTGATTTTGATCGCAGCATTAGTGTAAGTACACCAACAACGTACCATCACAGGACTGAAAACGGAAGGAGATTAAATAGGAAACAAACAAGGCAGGTAACGAGGGACAACAGGGGACAAATGAAACCATAATCAGATTAACAAGAAGGGCAGGGTTACAAGGGACCAGATACATGACATAACACCAAAGCATGACAAAACCACCACATGTGCTGCACAGGACAAGACAGACATGTGACATTACCCCCTCCCTACGGAGCGGCTACCAGACGCTCCACCAGATATTCCACCTCCCAGGACGGGAGGGACACACCAGGGTGGGACGGGAGCCACCAAAAGTCTCCTGTGTCTGACACCAAACTATTGGATCTGCCTCGGGTCTTCCAGTCTCCAGCTCCGCCCAGTCCCCTGGCTCCTCCTCCAGCTGTCGATCCCGTCACTCCACTTTGGCCCGTCGACCTGTCAGCTTCACCTTGGCTCCTCATCTCCACATGGCACCATCATCCTTTTAGCTCCACCGGGCTCCCTCATCTTTCCAGCTTCGCCTTGATCATATTCCGGGCCTTCAGCTATGCTTTGTTCCTCCAACTCTCCAGCTTCGTCGGGCTTCGTCTTCCCTCCGACTTCGCATTGGTCCTCAGTCCCACCGGCTTCACCTCAGTCTTCTTGCACTTTCCATGCAAGTTAAAACATTTTGTTAACTAGAGTGGGAAATTTGCATCTTTGATGATTGGCTTGCGCGACAACGCGACATGCTAATTTCCCGCTCAAGTTTCACATCTTTACATTGACTTTGTATGCAATCGACTTGCACAAATAATTAGATTTGCTTTTGGTGTGCACACACCATAGGAGCATTAATGATTTCCACGTGATTTTCCAGAGAGAAAAACATCGCCCCAGACTACGACAGCAAAAATCATACCGTGTGTGCCCGCCTGTACCACTTTTTTTTTTTAAAGCTTGCATTGAATTTATCTTGTCAGATCTTGCACTCCATATGCATGATGTCACACAGTTAGCACTCTTAAAAATAAATGTTCTAAAAGGATATTTTCATACCAGCGCCATATAAGAACCATTTTGGGTTCCCTGAAGAATCTTCCAGTAAACAGTTCTTAAAAGATTTTTTTTCTTAGAGTGCAAAACATCTAAACATTTTTTTTTTTACTATAAAGAACCTTTTGTTAAATGGAAAGGTTGCATGGATGTTGAAGGCTCTTCATGGGACCATACTGTAGATGTCAATCAAAGTGTGTGAAATATAACAAAAGCTGCAGTGTGTTATATTCTGTTATAGATATTTGGGATTCTGTTTTATTGCATATTTCTGAATTGTTGTTTTTTATCAGGTAAAACCTTCCTAGCCCTTCAATTAAGAGTGCTCTAAGTGATAGTATCCATTAAATTCCCCTAGTAGATGTCAGACAACATGAGGCTGATTCTCACCTGTGAAACCCTGTTGAGTTCATCCTCCATCTCTGCATCTGTTGATCTGCTGATCAGAAATTATAAATGTCTCTGTGACAGCTTATATTCATTTCTTTGTAAGACATTTTTGCAAAGAGGGCATGTGTTTTAAATTATTAATTGCAAGCGACTGAGATGTAGAACCTTTACCACCACTAATTATATGATTTGCTAACCAACTAAGTGTTTTAGTGTTCATAGTACAGCTTCTATACATCAGGGTTTTATATGAGTTTGGTTAAAACTCATTATTTAACTGTTTTACAAGCACAGCAACTAAAATGATTAGTGTAATATAATGAATCAATCATCTTTTCATTACACCCATATCCATAACACATTTTGATATTTTAAATATATTGCTACTTCTCTCTAGAGATTAATATAAATCAACGTGACTAAAAGCACATTAACATTGTATTCCAAGGTGTTAATCATTTTTTTTTAAATAAACTTTTAGATACTTTTTTAGTGTATATTACATTAAGGTTTTAAGGTATGCAAAAATGTTATAATTCTAATTAAATTAAATGGTTACTGAAGCATAAATTGTTAATGATCTGGTTGTGATTTAACAGTAATTAATTTTTTATGAAGTGCAATATGAGCTATGATCATTTGGATAATTTAATTCATTTGGCCAGGGGAGCACATTTTTCCCCAATGTTTTTCCCCCAGTTTCTGTCGCCTGATGGAGTTTGGGCTCCTCGTCACCTCTGGCTTGTTTAGTCTAAATATTTCTTAATATCATCAATTTGACTGCACTGACACTATCAGATGAGAACAAAATTCGAACTGAGCAGGATACTGACACTATTGTCATCTGTAGCCTTATAGCTGAATCTAATAGGCCTATTGATTTATTAATTGATGAATTTTGCTACATCAAAATGGGTATTTAACTGAATTGAATCAACATCGAACTGACTTGAGCTGAATAACAACACCTTTGTCTTTTGTAGAGCCGCTTTACAACAGAATTTGACTCATATTTGATGAAGCTTAGGCCTACATCATTGACTGTTATTACTTTCCTGTTTATTACTGTCTAGCTGCTTTGAAACAATCTGTATTAAGCACTATAGAAATAAAGGTGACTTGGCATTGTATCGATGCCAATTAGGTTAAACATAAAATATAGGCCTGGTAGCCGATAATAACTGATTATTTAAAGAAAGCTAAATAAGGAAGTAAATAAGTGATTAGCTATCAGGCTTATGATTCATGCTAGTTTTCTGAATTGATTATTAGGGTACTGGATCTGGTAGTCAAAAGTGATTACACAAAATGCCAAAATATATTCAATTGTGATACTATGATAAAATAATAATAATTTAAGTATAATGTTTTTAACCAATATCTTAACACAAGATGGGTACGTGACCATTACACACGTTAGTGACCCAGGGCGGAACTATAGATTTGACGGAACATTTTCTGAACGGAACCGTAATGAGACGCACCGCGAACACTTCCTAATAACACAGCTCGATCATTCATTACATTTAAAACGATTCAAAACATTCCACTTTTTCATGTAGTCTCGGCATATGGCGTCGACCATGATTCCGTACACTGTCAATATTAAACTGGCCGCAAGAACACTGACCGGAACCGTTAATTTACAGAACAAGACAGCAGTGGACTGGTGAGTAGCTTTAGCTTCCGCAGACTGTCAACACACAATCATGATCTAACACACAGAGTTAGACTTTTTCAACAACAGCACATTGGTTTTATATACATGTGTTACATTACATATAACACTTGTGTCTGGTTGTCATTAAAACGCGTTGTTGCTAAATAATGAAAAAAATTGATAAAGATGTTCTGCTTTTCCTGTATAATAATTTCCCAATTTTTATAATAATTAGAAAAACACTTAAAGTTGTTATAAGTGCTTGTGATGAGGTAGGTAGTTTGCAGCACACATACATATGTCTTATTTATTGTTTGCAGTGCTTCAGCTTAGACTGTAAATTTGCTTGTATGATGCTGATGGGAAAACACACACACACACACACACACACACACACACACACACACACACACACACACACACACACACACACACACACACACACACACACACTCATGTTTGTTTATGTGAAATGTGGGCACATTCCATAGGCGTAATGGTTTTTATACCGTACAAACTGTATTTTCTATCCCCCTACACTGCCCCTGCCCCTAAACCTACCCATCACAGGAGACTGTGCAGTTTACTTTCTGTGAAAAAAACCTCATCATGTGTGATTTATAAGCATTTTGAAAAGTGAGGACATGGGGAACGTCCTCATATTTCACCCTCTTTTTGTAATACCTATGTCATACCCATGTCATTATACACATTTGTGTCCTGATATTTCACAAAAACATGCCCACACACACACACTGAGTGTGTTTCTGAGTGTGTTTGGCATTGCTGGTAAGGTTTGAGTTGTCACCAGTGTTTCAGCCTCAGGTTACTCCAGCAGGGATGTTCCTGTAATACATTAAAGGGTACATAACGCACACAGTTTCTGCCAGTCTCATGTTAATCTTGAGTACCTATAGAGTAGGACTGCATCCTTCATATCTCCCAAGAGTCTTTAGTTTGATCATATTTTTAAAAGACAGATATGCTGTAATGATTGTTTCTAAAAACAGCCGAGCTTTTGGAGGCGTGCAGTGGGCGGAGCTAAAGAGTTGTGTGTGTGCACACACACACTCACACACGACAACACACCAGGGCATTATCCTGGATAACTTTTGATTCACTATATGTTCGTGTTGTTCACATTATATGCACTTACGTGCCGATTGCCAACAAGACGCTCACATTTGATGCAATTTCACTCACCGCCTGCGGTTTCCATTTTTCCAAATGTTTTCCTGCATTGTTACTGGCCACTTTGCCAATCATAATGCTCATTTTCTGTTTTTAAATGATTGTTTTGTGAATTTTGAGTAAGTAACATAACTTATTAATTAGAATCTTAACAGTGTAATCCAACATTATCATTATTATACTGTGTCTTTCATTGTCCATTATTACGTGTTTATTAATGGTGTGCTGGATGTCCTGTCAGGTTAATTCAGTGTGAGTGGGAAACATCAGTGCCTTGAAGTGCTCTGAGACCTTGAAAACCCTGTTTCATCAGGTCTGGCTGTAGGTTATTTTGTTTGTCTGGTGTTCCTCAACAGGCTTTGAGTTCTGCCTCTGTGGCTAAAACGATATTTCCCTTTATGATGTGTCTGTGCTGTGTATGTATAAACTAGGGGTGTGCGATATTGACAAAAAAAGATCTCAATATTTTCTGGGATTTTTTGATAACGATAATTAGACGATATTTTGCTGAGTGTGTTTTTGTGCTGGTACTTTGGCAGGTGTAGGACTGCCATGGTCAGCTGACTCCTAAAGTTTATGATATTCTTCATATTCTGTGTGGTGGTCAGTTCACAGAAGTGACAGAAATAATATTTTTTACCTTGATAATTTTTTTTTTTTTTTACATATTTTGTGTCAATTTCATAAAATTAATAAAAAAATAAATAGAAAATCAATTATAATAAGACACAATAGGGCTGTTACCATCAAATTAAATAATAATTTTATCAACAAAATGTCTTTGCAGTGCAGAGAAACCATCTGAAGTGGCATTTCGATCATTTACACAGCTCAGAAGTGATAAATTAATATCCTGCAGTTATGCATAAATAATGTTTTAAAAAAAAGTTGAATAATATTGATATTTGAAATTATTTAAAACATGAAAAGATACTTTAACTGTGATATTCAAACCGCCAGTAGGTGGCAGGAAGTCACGTTTAATGAGTGAGTCATTGAGATTCAACCGATTCATTCAAACAGCTGATTCATTCAAGGAACGAAGCATTCGACTCTCTTAATCTATCGTAGTCATTAAATCATTGATTCAATTGATTTGTTAAAAAAGCTGATTTGTTCAATATGAAATCACTGCTGTGTGTTGCTCAGAGATGCAGATACAGTGCTGTGTGTTTGTTTTGAACAATTTTTCGGTGGCGAAATAAAGTAAAAATAGGCAATATGGAAGTCTAAACTGTAAGTCACTTAATATTAACTTCTTGTTTAGTAAACTTGTATAAAATCAATATCACATTAACTATATTATATGATATAAATATAGCATGCAGTGAAAGCGGAAAGTGAAATGCGCACCTTCATTAGTCTAATCAACAAACGACATCACGTGTCAACAATTATGATATTATCGCAGAATATATATTTCGCACACCCTTAGTATAAACTATGTGAATTTGAGTCTGACTTGCTTTTCTATCATTGAATATTTTCGATTAGGCCCTCACAATATTGGACACAACTGACTTTGCGATGTTTAATTTTTCTGCAATTTGAAAACAGTTTCAGCAGATGACTCTAATAGCTGAATAGGATGAATGATGTGATTTTGTTGGGAAGTGAATCATCTGTAAAGAAACTAATAAACAAACTTCAAGTATAGATAAATACAATTGAACAAAGATACACTTAAATTAACCCTAAAATAACACTGCATAGTCTTCACTGTATAACTAAAATAAAATTCAGGTAAAAATTTATTTGTAAAATTCTTTATAATTATTTGATAAAGTTACAGAAGTGATTTGCCACAGGCGAGCGCTTGCTCTTCTTCCTCATGTGTATGTGGCGTGACGCAGCACTGTTTTATCATATTACACACATTTGAGTGTGTTAAAGTGATGTTATTATGCTACTCTGCGTTCGCTCAGCGGCTACTGTGAGACACTTCTACTAGGGGCACACTGCAGTAAGAGATCGATATTAGGCATGATAAAACATGGTGCTCGCGGTAAATCAAGAAAACAATAAGATTAACTGATATATATATATATATATATATATATATATATATATATATATATATATATATATATATATATATATATATATATATATATATATATATATAATACACAGATGAGGCATAACATTATGAAGTGAATCTCTTCATCACAGCTCCTGTTAGTGAGTGGGATATATTAGGCAGCAAGTGAACATTTTGTCCTCAAAGTTGATGTGTTAGAAGCAGGAAAAATGGGCAAGCGTAAGGATTTGAGCGAGTTTGACAAGGGCCAAATTGTGATGGCTAGACGACTGGGTCAGAGCATCTCCAAAACTGCAGCTCTTGTGGGGAGCTCCCGGTCTGCAGTGGTCAGGATCTATCAAAAGTGCTCCAAGGAAGGAACAGTGGAGAACCGGCCACAGGGTCATGGGCGGCCCAGGCTCATTGATGCACGTGGGGAGCGAAGGCTGGCCCGTGTGGTCTGATCAAACAGACGAGCTACTGGAGCTCAAACTGCTCAAGAAGTTAATGCTAGTTCTGATAGAAAGGTGTCAGAATACACAGTGCATTGCAGTTTGTTGTGTATGGGGCCGCATAGCCGCTGACCAGTCAGGGTGCCCATGCTGACCCTTGTCCACCGCCAAAAGCACCAACAGTAGCACCCATCCATGTGGATGTTGGATGACTTTGACACGTACCACCTACCTAAGCATTGTTGCAGACCATGTACACCCTTTCATGGAAACGGTATTCCCTGGTGGCTGTGGCTCTTTCAGCAGGATAATGCGCCTGCCACAAAGCACAAATGGTTCAGGAATGGTTTGAGGAGCACAATGAGTCTGAGGTGTTGACTTGGCCTCAAAATTCCCCAGATCTCAATCCAATCGAGCATCTGTGGGATGTGCTGAACAAACAAGTCCGATCCATGGAGGCCCCACCTCACAACTTACAGGACTTAAAGGATCTGCTGCTAACATCTTGGTGTCAGATACCACAGCACACCTTCAGGGGTCTAGTGGAGTCCATGCCTCGACTGGTCAGGACTGTTTTGGCAGCAAAAGGGGAACCAACACAATATCGTAATATTATGCCTGATCGGTGTATATATTTCTTGATGAATAATTGTTATCTGTCATTATATTAAAATAATTTTAAATTGGGTGTATCTGAAACATGTCAAGAATGTGCCATATTTCAACCTACTGGAAAATCAAGGAAATTTTGTCTAAAGAAAATCAGATTTTTTTTTTTTCAATGTTTTGTATTGTAAGTGATTTCTAATTTCCCATTCATGTCTGTAATGTGAAAAAAACATAATGTAAAATTAAGGCTTTCATTATTTTTGTTTTGTAAATGTATCATTCACCTTTTACATGGTTAGATTCACCCTGGTACTGTTTTCATCTTCTTTCTTTCTCTTTGCTCAGGGGATGGCAGGGTCTGATCGCTCAAGGCTGTCACTCTAGTATCCTCATCATTGACCCAAATACGGCTCAGACCATTCAGGTTCTGGAGAGACACAAAGCCAATGTGGTCAAGGTGGGTTTTATTTGTTTTTCCATTTGTCACACATTGTTCAGTTGACCAAAACAGAAGGCTGAATAGTTCTCCTACATAGCAGCTATTGTATCAGTTATTTTGTCTTTGGTTTGTCATATTTCTCACAGATTTCTGCTCATTCTGAATCAGATACAGATAAAGTCGCACAATAAATATTACATGTATATGAATGCATTAGTGAGAGAGTGATTGCGTGTGAATTAATTCTACCTGCCAGTGTCTCTACTAATATTGAAGCTGTGAGTTGTAAGAAATATGCTCTAAAACATTTCAGTTTCTAAGCTATTTTATTGATAAATCACAGAACCGTGTTGACTACATTTCTGCGCTACAGAATGATTTCATGTGAGGTGTGCACGATCTCCGCGTGATGTGCGAGCTATGTGTGTGTGTGTTACAATGGATGGATGCATCACGCATTAGTTTAGACCGGTGATTAACTTACCTGTACAATAGGCGTGAATTCTCCCGAGCATCCAGATGGTATAATCAAACATATCTGGTGGAGAGCTCTCTGAGTATCTGTCATTTTAACTGTTGAAAACGGAGCGTGCGTGTCTGGAAATGGCTTATCCTGTTGCGCTCTCTATAGGCCAGTGACTAGTCGACGTCATGGCAGAGCGTTAAAAGTGACTAGTCGATTAGTGACTAGTCTGTGCAACCCTTAGGACGAGTGCTTTCCTAACAAGAATCACAGCAAAAGGCTCTCTACAGCCTTGACTGTCTAAAGCAAGTGAGAAGTGACATAATCAAGTTAGTTTCCTACACTGTCAAAGAACCAGGGTTCCCATGGTTACAGACCTGGGAATTGGAGGGAGTTAGATGTAGGTGATATGACCGAAATCTTATTTCATGATATGAGAAATTTTATTTGACAGTAAGGAGAGTCATTTTTGTTATTCTATTATTAAATATAATAACAAATAAGCAAATTACAAACAACAGGAGAAATACAATAGAATAAAGTTTTTCAAGTACTGTAGAACCTGTTTCAAACCTTTTTCAAAGTTCACGTTCTCGCTCACCAAGGCACCTTTGTAGATGAGTTTTCTGTTGTGTAAGTTAATAACTAATGATTTTTATTACAGAAACGAATCAATCAAAAACTGATGTACACCCACAACTATTTTTGTTGCATTAATTTCCTGTTATCACGGTTGTAATCGGCATTGTAAAAAGCACTATATAAATGAAGGTGACTTGACTATTTAACATTTCATGTAGTAAATAATAACTTAAAACACTAAAATAATAAATAAAACACTGCATAGCTTTCACTGTATGAATTAAATATAATTAAATTCTTATCAAAGAGTTTCTGCATCCCAATTCGTCTACACATACTACGGTATGCCCTGTAAGTGCGAACTGTTTTTGTGAATAAAAGTATACTTTTGAAGCTTTAGACAAACTACTTCATCATAATTGTGTCTTTAAAGGATTAATTCACTTTAAAAAAAACTTTAGCTGATAATTTTCATCACCCCCAAGTCATCCAAGATGTCCATGTCTTTCTTTCTTCAGTCGAAAATAAATTAAGGTTTCGGATGCAAACATTCCAGGGTTTTTCTCCTTATAATAGACTCAGTGGAGCCCAAACGACTCAAGGTCCGAATGACAGTTTCAGTGCAGCTTCAAAGGGCTTTAAACCACACCAGACGATGAATAAGGGTCTGATCTAACCAAACCATCGGTCATTTAAAAAAAAAAAAATCTAAAGTTTAAGTTTTATAAGCACAAATGTTCGCCTGGCTCCGTTCTGTGATGTGTATGTGAAGTTACATTATACGCAGTTACGTTGGAAAGGTCACGCTTGTCGTAGGCGGAAGTACAGAGTCAGTGTTGAACGTGCACATACTCAGTCAAACGCCGTTTACAAAAAAGGGAGTTAAAGGTAAAACAGCGATGTCTGACGATTTTGAAGACTTCTTCCGCTCATTTGTAAACACTGACTCGGTGCTTCCGCCTATGACAAGCGTGACCTTTCCAACGTAACTGCGTATCACGTGACGTGACGTAGACATATCACAGAACAGAGCAAGGCCAACATTTGTGCTTATAAAACTTAAACTTTAGATTATTTTTTTTTTTAAATGACCGATGGTTTGGTTAGATCAGACCCTTATTCATCGTCTGGTGTGGTTTAAAGCCCTTTGAAGCTGCACTGAAACTCTCATTCGGACCTTTAACCATTTGGGGTCCATTTACTCTATTATAAGGAGAAATGTTTGCATCAAAAACCTTAATTTATTTTCGACTGAAGAAAGAAAGACATGGACATCTTGGATGACATGGGGGTGAGTAAATTATCAGCAAAAGTTTATTTTTAAAGTGAACTAATCCTTTAACGGACCGCTCTGTCGCTTAATTACATGCATCCTGTCACTGTTTAAACTGCCCTGGCAATCATCTGGTCACAGATCAAATCTGCCACATGCATTTTATTTCATTGTCCGTCCGTTTCAGAGAGAAATGTAGTAGCTCTTTGATCTGCCAGTCGACTCTCCTCATGTTTTTGCATAATGATGCATTTTAACATTAATGACCAGAAATATCTTTATAAAAGTTCACCCCGAACACAGGGCTGTTGCAGATAAAATATAATGCAGATAACATTGAATAATTTTTTATTACATTTTTATTGATTAGGTACTGATAATAACTCAAACCTTCATCTAAACCGTACTTTTTGTATTTTTTAAACCCTTCTATTCGTGTTTGTAGTACTAATCAAATCCTCGTCCAACACGCAATGGGTTGTGGGTAATATTAGCTGTTAGAGTGTGCACGGATCTGCACTTTGGATTCGAACCAGAAACAGTAAACCACTCTGGTCTGTTTTATTTATTTCTTTTCTATATATTTTTTCAGCGATTACACTGTTAGTGAACATCCCCCCTTTTAGATTAATGTAAATGTGTGCTTCAATCTTTCCTCTCAATAACAAAAATAACAGCGGTGAGAAAACATCAGTTAAGAAAGCATATAATTATTTTTTTTATGGGAATGTACAAAAGATACAATAATATTAAAACATTCAGGTGGTGTTGCAAACTTTATAAAATATACCAGTGGAACCTCTTAGTGCAAAGTAAAAATGTTTTGGTACAGGTCCTTCTCAAAAAATTAGCATATTGTGATAAAAGTTCATTATTTTCCATAATGTAATGATAAAAATTAAACTTTCATATATTTTAGATTCATTGCACACCAACTGAAATATTTCAGGTCTTTTATTGTTTTAATACTGATGATTTTGGCATACAGCTCATGAAAACCCAAAATTCCTATCTCAAAAAATTAGCATATTTCATCCGACCAATAAAAGAAAAGTGTTTTTAATACAAAAAAGTCAACCTTCAAATAATTATGTTTAGTTATGCACTCAATACTTGGTGGGGAATCCTTTTGCAGAAATGACTGCTTCAGTGCGGCGTGGCATGGAGGCGATCAGCCTGTGGCACTGCTGAGGTGTTATGGAGGCCCAGGATGCTTCGATAGCGGCCTTAAGCTCATCCAGAGTGTTGGGTCTTGCGTCTCTCAACTTTCTCTTTACAATATCCCACAGATTCTCTATGGGGTTCAGGTCAGGAGAGTTGGCAGGCCAATTGAGCACAGTAATACCATGGTCAGTAAGTGGGCGGATATTTAGAGCAATCCGCCCACGAGCTATCAGTGTATGGTGGACCAGGAGTGCCACTTAAAAATAAAATGAAAGAGAAACTCCCTAATGTGAGTGCTTTAAAGGGCAGTGAAGTTGGAATTTGTTAATATTGTAATATAGCCTGGATGCCAGACGAACTCAGCCCCACCCACAGCATTTGAGTCCTTAGAGGAGCAACTATGCTCTAACAGAAACTGTTCGGACCAATGAAATTGTCAGGGCAGGCTTTATACGAGGATGGACAGATGGTCAACAGTACCGTAATCATCGAAGGCGATTGGGTTGCATTTGTTCTAATCCTAAACAGAGAACTTGTGCGTATATGCATTCACCTTCACTATTTCTCTCAGAAATGATAATCGTGTTGGTAAGTAAACGTGTATCCTTAAATAATTTTGTTTACAAGACTTGCAAAGAAAATGCCGTTTGGGGGGGGTAAATATGTTATTTTGGCATGGTTGCCTGCTAAAATTCGCATTCCTGGGCCTATATATCATATAATTGGGGTCGCTTCAACCCGCGGACGTGGAGAACACCCCGCGGGAAAAACATGGACTTGGCAACACAGTGCAGTTGAAGTCTGTTGACAGCTATGCGTTGCTCTGATTGGTTGTAGGTCTATCCAAATGAGGTCTTTCCTGGTTCGGTTGAAACACGCCCCATAATCACAGCCCAACGGAGGAGTATCAGACTCATATTCTGACTAGAATTGAGTATGACCACGTCAGGCTAATTGTAATACAATTTTATAATGTAAATCGTTTCTGTAATACCTTAAAACATGCTTTGTTTTAAGGAAATGCGATAAAGATTTGATCTCTCACTGTCCAATGTCCAGGTGGGTGTCAGTGTGAAAGTGAGAGAGGGTTTGACTCTTCAAATTGAGGCCAAAGTTGACGTGTGTACTGTCCAAAGGAACTCGACTGACAAATGGATAAAG
The DNA here is from genome assembly GCA_023029165.1 of Gobiocypris rarus. Lineage (NCBI taxonomy): Eukaryota > Metazoa > Chordata > Actinopteri > Cypriniformes > Gobionidae > Gobiocypris > Gobiocypris rarus. The sequence goes on from CM040927.1 coordinate 4,301,798, forward strand.
AAAAGGCGTTTGCCAAATGCATTTTTTAAAAAGCGATTTAAAATGTGCATTTAAAAATTATTTATGTACTTTTTATTATTAATATTAATTAATTATTGTTAATTAATATACGTTTTAAAACATTAATTAAATAAACACTTTTAAATGTGTCTCTTTATTTAAACATTTAAAATGTTTTTATTTAATTTATTGTTTTATTAAAACACACATTTTTATATGTCTATTATACAAACTTTAAATATGTCTATTAATTTGTCAATTTAAAAGTGTTTTATTTATATAGATTTTTATGTTTGAATTATTAAATTGATAAATTGATTCTTCATTTTATTTTTAAGTGGCACTCCTGGTCCTCCATATCAGTGAGGCAAAGGCAAGAATATTATCTGTTATATTAGAATATTATCTAATATTAAGAATGTTAGATAAGGACATGAAACTGAGTGTGATTGGCAGGAGCCAGAGAACCACCATCGCAAGTGACATCCGTACCCAGAAATAACTTTCTTAGTTTGACATTTGTAAAATGAGTTCTATAGAAAATTTAATTGAATCAGGCTTATTCTGGGACAGGATGATGAAGAATTAACCCTGCCAGCACCATCGCTGATCCAAACTACGTCCAAGCTCTCATTGATGTTTAAACTGAGATGTAGATGGCAAAACAGAAGAAAGAATTAAGTTGTATCAAATTGTTATAGAGCCATGTATCTGTGTTCTCATATAGAGAAGGTTCAGACAAATCTGGAAAAGAAAGACAATAATGCACTTGGTGAATTAGACCTTGGTATATCAGTCCCTCCAGAAAAATGCCATCATGCGATCGTCTGATTGAATGCATAATCAGCCAAAGTCCGCATATTTATGTGGGGGACGCATTTTTTGGAGGATGAGGAGGGAGAGGGGATGGAGGATGAGGAGGGAGAGGAGATGGAGGATGAGGAGGGAGAGGAGATGGAGGATGAGGAGGGAGAGGGGATGGAGGATGAGGAGGGAGAGGGGATGGAGGATGAGGAGGGAGAGGGGATGGAGGATGAGGAGGGAGAGGGGATGGAGGATGAGGAGGGAGAGGGGATGGAGGATGAGGAGGGAGAGGGGATGGAGGATGAGGAGGGAGAGGGGATGGAGGATGAGGAGGGAGAGGGGATGGAGGATGAGGAGGAGAGGGGATGGAGGATGAGGAGGAGAGGGGATGGAGGATGAGGAGGGAGAGGGGATGGAGGATGAGGAGGAGAGGGGATGGAGGATGAGGAGGGAGAGGGGATGGAGGATGAGGAGGAGAGGGGATGGAGGATGAGGAGGAGAGGGGATGGAGGGGATGGAGGATGAGGAGGGAGAGGGGATGGAGGATGAGGAGGAGAGGGGATGGAGGATGAGGAGGAAGAGGGATGGAGGATGACGAGGATAGGGGATGGAGGATGAGGAGGGAGAGGGATGGAGGATGAGGAGGAGAGGGGATGGAGGATGAGGAGGGAGAGGGGATGGAGGATGAGGAGGGAGAGGGGATGGAGGATGAGGAGAGGGGATGGAGGATGAGGAGGGAGAGGGGATGGAGAATGAGGAGGAGAGGGGATGGAGGATGAGGAGGGAGAGGGGATGGAGGATGAGGAGGGAGAGGGGATGGAGGATGAGGAGGGAGAGGGGATGGAGGATGAGGAGGGAGAGGGGATGGAGGATGAGGAGGGAGAGGGGATGGAGGATGAGGAGGAGAGGGGATGGAGGATGAGGAGGGAGAGGGGATGGAGGATGAGGAGGGAGAGGGGATGGAGGATGAGGAGGAGAGGGGATGGAGGATGAGGAGGCAGAGGGGATGGAGGATGAGGAGGGAGCGGGGATGGAGGATGAGGAGAGAGAGGGGATGGAGGATGAGGAGGAGAGGGGATGGAGGATGAGGAGGGAGAGGGGATGGAGGATGAGGAGGGAGAGGGGATGGAGGATGAGGAGGGAGAGGGGATGGAGGATGAGGAGGGAGAGGGGATGGAGGATGAGGAGGGAGAGGGGATGGAGGATGAGGAGGAGAGGGGATGGAGGATGAGGAGGGAGAGGGGATGGAGGATGAGGAGGAGAGGGGATGGAGGATGAGGAGGAGAGGGGATGGAGGATGAGGAGGAGAGGGGATGGAGGATGAGGAGGAAGAGGGGATGGAGGATGACGAGGGATAGGGGATGGAGGATGAGGAGGGAGAGGGGATGGAGGATGAGGAGGGAGAGGGGATGGAGGATGAGGAGGGAGAGGGGATGGAGGATGAGGAGGGAGAGGGGATGGAGGATGAGGAGGGAGAGGGGATGGAGGATGAGGAGGGAGAGGGGATGGAGGATGAGGAGGAGAGGGGATGGAGGATGAGGAGGGAGAGGGGATGGAGGATGAGGAGGAGAGGGGATGGAGGATGAGGAGGGAGAGGGGATGGAGGATGAGGAGGGAGAGGGGATGGAGGATGAGGAGGGAGAGGGGATGGAGGATGAGGAGGAGAGGGGATGGAGGATGAGGAGGAGAGGGGATGGAGGATGAGGAGGAGAGGGGATGGAGGATGAGGAGGGAGAGGGGATGGAGGATGAGGAGGCAGAGGGGATGGAGGATGAGGAGGGAGCGGGATGGAGGATGAGGAGAGAGAGGATGGAGGATGAGGAGGAGAGGGGATGGAGGATGAGGAGGGAGAGGGGATGGAGGATGAGGAGGGAGAGGGGATGGAGGATGAGGAGGAGAGGGGATGGAGGATGAGGAGGAGAGGGATGGAGGATGACGAGGATAGGGGATGGAGGATGAGGAGGAGAGGGGATGGAGGATGAGGAGGGAGAGGGGATGGAGGATGAGGAGGAGAGGGGATGGAGGATGAGGAGGGAGAGGGGATGGAGGATGAGGAGGAGAGGGGATGGAGGATGAGGAGGAGAGGGGATGGAGGATGAGGAGGGAGAGGGGATGGAGGATGAGGAGGAGAGAGGGGATGGAGGATGAGGAGGGAGAGGGATGGAGGATGAGGAGGAGAGGGGATGGAGGATGAGGAGGCAGAGGGGATGGAGGATGAGGAGGGAGAGGGGATGGAGGATGAGGAGAGAGGGGATGGAGGATGAGGAGGGAGAGGGGATGGAGGATGAGGAGGGAGAGGGGATGGAGGATGAGGAGGGAGAGGGGATGGAGGATGAGGAGGGAGAGGGATGGAGGATGAGGAGGAGAGGGGATGGAGGATGAGGAGGAGAGGGGATGGAGGATGAGTAGGGAGAGGGGATGGAGGATGAGGAGGGAGAGGGGATGGAGGATGAGGAGGCAGAGGGGATGGAGGATGAGGAGGCAGAGGGGATGAGGAGTGAGGATGAGGAGGCAGAGGGGATGAGGAGTGAGGATGAGGAGGGAGAGGGGATGGAGGATGAGGAGGGATAGGGGATGAGGAGTGAGGAGGGAGAGGGGATGGAGGATGAGGAGGGAGAGGGGATGGAGGATGAGGAGGGAGAGGGGATGAGGAGTGAGGAGGGAGAGGGGATGAGGAGTGAGGATGAGGATGGTGAATGATTGGCCAGTGTTAGAGGCTATGCAGTTATAGTTTTCATTCTCACAGTGGACTGTTGGAGTTAATGCAACTTTACAGTTGTAAGATTGCACTTTTTTGTTACCAGTGGGTTAAATCATACCAGTTTCAAAAACCTTACAGTTGTAAGTATATTAGTAGAATGTAAATGTATGTTACAGTAAGATATTGCACTGTTTTGTAAAGCTACCTCTGTAAAACAGGAAGCACACATTTTATTTTTTTATATTTTATTTTTTCATTTTTACGAGATTTGTAGCATATTCCTTTTGTAAAGCTACAGAACTTGTTTGTCTCATCAATGTTTTGTAAGTTTAAGCCGTGTGTTTATTAAGGTCTGAAATATTCCCAGCACTTCCTGTGATGTCGTGTGCTTGCTTATCACAGGAAGTGATAAGAAATGACTCTTTACATTAAAGGGTTAGTTCATCCAAAAAAGAAAATTCTGTCATTAATGACTCACCCTAATGTCGCTCCAAACCCGTAAGACCTCCGTTCATCTCCGGAACACAGTTATTTTAGATTTAGTCCGAGAGTCTTCTGTCCTTCAATTGATCTTACGTCAGCAGCGTCACTGTGGACTCGTGAATGCGGATTCCATCGCATTTTTTAAGAAAACATTCCGCAAAATCAAGGATTTTTGGCCGCAACAATCAAAAAAAAAAAAAAAAATCTGCTTTCATCTGTAAGGACTGGTATATGACATTTCTCTGCAAGGTCAGAAAAAGATGCAAAAACTCCTTCAATGGATAGATCAGAAAAACATGAAAGTCCTCTGTTTTTTCATAGAACAAAAGCTGTGAGGGGACAAACTATTACTGCAAACAGGACCATAGAGAGAAGCAGTAGCAAGTATAAAATGTTATTTAAATTGCCTCCAAATACTCAGAGAGGAGAAGACAACCGAATTTGTTGTGTAATTTATGACTGCTCTTCTACCCTACACCAATCAATATGGGGAGAATTATACCAACTGTGAATTTTGCTAATATTTTCCACTTAGTAATTAAGCAGAGCCTGACCCCCATCTCTTTAGTGTCTGTGGAGAATTGCCTTACTTAACCTGGGAGGTCTGCCCTGCCATAAAGCATATGTTTACACGAGCTCTGCAATCCAGCACTCCAGTCACATTACATTTATAGCTCTCTATAAAATAGATTTCATTAAAAACGGTGTCAGTATCTCTTTCAATTAGACTTACAACTTAAATTTCTGCTATAAAGCGGGTCTCCAATGTGTTCATGTTTTTACTTTCGTCTGACCTCTATGACTGAACAGAAACAATGAACTGGAGATTTCTTTCAACGAAGGCGGAGCCCCATTGCCACACCCACCTATTACATAATCAGCACGGACCAATGGGAGTTCAAAGGTGTTTACCAGTCAGACATTTCCCAGAAAGTTTGCTTTGGCAAGCTGTTTTGAACTCCTGAAACGAACTCCAAAAAACGTAGTTTTGGCCTGATTTCGTTTGAAATGACATCCCACCAGTTTGTTCTTCAGTTTTACTTGAAGGATATCAGGGCCTTTACATAGGGCCTTCATGCACTGAAGACTGCTGTCACTTTAAGACTTAATGCACACACCTAATATATGGACACACATGTGATATTCACCCGTTCACTTAGTCACCGTGAAATCAAAATTGACATTCTTATTTTTGTGGAATATTGCAGTATTTATTATAATTGATTTATCCGTGCACATCATTATTTTTTTAAATTAACATGCCCGTAATCTTGAATCAGAATATCTTCCCCTCCCTCTTGCTGTGTCATCTTTTCTCTTCTCTGATGATGAGGGCGGGGCAACCTGTCACTCACATGAGATCCTGGATGTCCTGTAAAGAGCACATTCAGGGCTTTTCAGAGAGACCAAATGTTTGGAGGTTTCACAATGACAACTGCCTCTCCTTGGACTTTAAAAATAACTTGCATTTTATTTAGTGATCAAATTTAACACTCTTATCGAAATATGATAATGTTTTGTAATTATCATTTAAATCGGACAAATTTTTTACATAAATCAACATCTCAGGAAAATGTTATGGGGTTTCAAATCAAAATATGACTTGTCATACATGTCCACTGTAGATGACACTTAAATCATATTTATCAGGCATTCTGGGAGACACAAGTAAAATTATATATCATTATTCCTATGAAATATTAGATGTTATGAAAAAGTTGCCAATTACTACTCACATTATTACACATCTTTTTTCATTACAACAACACATTAATATGCAAATTAGATACAATGTAAAGATGCATCATATATAATGGGAAAACCCGCTTATTTTACATATATATTGCATAAAGAAAAATTATATATAAGATCATTCTTTTATAGCTTTCATAACATAGTTGAGAATCATCTTTATACAAAATTTGGTATAATAAATCCTCAAACCTAAAAATTGATTTATTAAAAAAAAGAAAAAAACGTCCTATTGTTTTTGCCTATGCATGTCTATTGTCTTGCATGTGTAAAGTTACAAAACTTCCCCCCCCCCTGGTTCTCAGGAGGATAGGGAAGGAACTATTAAGCACAATATGCCATGAAAGAGAACTGAATTTTGAGATCGGATGGCACAGCTGACTTCATTATATAAAAACACTCAAATTAATGTAGTCATAATTCAGCATAAACATAAACTCCATAAACGTATGAGTTTTGCACATACTGAAATGATTCTGGCCTTTGCAGACAGCAGCAGGGTGGTCACTTTATGGCATGTTTTAGTGTTGTGGTGCTCACTGAGTAGCTGTAGTTTATTTAAGCTGGTCTGTGTGGCCGCCTGCTGCTTGACTCATGAGTTATAGCCTGCATTACCAGCAGTAGGGAGCCCTGCTCTCTGACTTTGGTTTCCGTCCCCGCTGTGTCCTTTAATCTTTTAGGCCATGTGACCAAACCACCATAGCTGCAAAAATGCAGGACTATCCACTTAATTTTGCAACGTGGAAGTAAAATATTTTCTGTGAATGTGCAAAACTTCTGATTTATTAGCCGCTATAGGAAAATAACCATAAGAATAACAAACTGCTGTAAACGGTAAAACAAATTTGCGCTACAAATCAGTGTTTTGAAGATTACGACAATACATTAAAATAATACGATAAAGCAATAACAATTTGCAATATCGAGCTGTTTTGTAAAGCTAAAATAACTGGAAGTGAATGACACCGGAAGCCTTGCACATTCAAGTTACAATTGTCTGCGCCCACTCTTAAAAATAAGGTGGATAAATTCATAAATGTGTAATACATGAAGCAACATTGATATATTACATTTACTCTGATGTGTTGGTCTCTAACACTTGAGTTTTATTTGTCGTCTCTTCATCCAGTCCCTAGGGATTACATTGTCCTGTCTAGGGCTGTCAAGATTCCTTGATTAAATTCAAGGTTTAAAAAAATTAAAAAATATATAAATATATATTTATATATATATATATATATATATATATATATATATATATATATATATATATATATATATATATATATATATATATATAAATATAATATAACATCATAATATAGCATAGTGCTATTGTGTGAAATCACAAAGCCTGCGATTCAATTAAATAGTGTATTCAGGGCCTAAAAGTAACTCTTTGCCACACATGACAATGGGCGTTGACTTAAGAAAATTACAAGCAGTTATGACATTTTAGGGTAACCAAACAGTTGATGGGCCCCATTGAATTCCATAGTATTCCAGTATTACACTGAACTGTTTGGACATTTTTCAAAATATCTTCTTTTGTGTTCAGCAGAATATATACATTCGGTTACACTTTATTTTAGGGTTCAGTTATTAACTATTAACTTGTTGCTTATTAGCATGCATATTACTAGGATATTGGCTGTTTATTAGTACGTATAAAGCACATATTAATGCCTTATTCTTCATGACCTTATTCTACATCCCTTAATCATACCCAATACCTAAACTTAAATGCAACAAAAACTACCTTATTAACTATTAATAAGCTGTAAATTAGGAGTTTATTGAGGCAAAAGTCCTAGTTAATAGTGAATATGTGTTCCCCATACTAAAGTGTTATCATAAATTCGTATAGATTTAAAGTGACAGCAGAATTTATGCAAAAATGAAAATGTTGTCATCATTTACTTACCCTCAAGTATATTAGGCTGCTGTCACTTTAAGAAGGAATGCATGGATCCAATGTACTGATACACAGGCATTTTCTTTCTCAGCTGTTAATGTTCACTAAAGACATAACCGGCTATGTTTACTAGGACAGTGGTTTTCAAACCTAGCCCTGCACATTTTGTGTGTCTCCCTCATCTATCACACCTGCTTCAACTCATCAGCTCATTACTAGAGACTGCAAGACCTGAAATGGGTGTGTCTGTTATATGGAGACATACAAAATGTGCAGGGCTGGTGGTCCTCCAGGACAGGTTTGAAAACCACTGCACTAGGATACTCATCGAGACGGGTATTTTTGTCATAATTTAGTGTGAATTTGTCCATTCAATCACAAGAAGACCTGAAAGAGAGCTCAATTCAGTATTCAGTAATGAACTGAATTCCCTTTCCCGTCTTCTTGCACTTAATTATTTAAATAGATTGAAACTTTCATGACAATGCAATGCTGGCCTGTCACCTGTCCCGAGTGTCGTTCACGTTTATTCATTAAACGGTTGTTCACGCAATTCATATAAATGCTACTGGCCAACTTGTGATTGACACCATTTCATATACTCGGAAACGCTGATTTTTACTCCAACTTTGAGCTTGATGGGTGTTAATATGTGTTGCGGGTTTCAGACTGAAGCGCAATGGTTTTTCATATGAACATTAGAACGCATTTTACACATGGGGGAAATCTCATCACACTTTTGGAGTGTACATGGTGATTATGCAAAATATATATTTTTTGGTCCTAGTTCAGTTCGGTTCGGTTAGTTCAGTAATGTTTCCATTTTCCATGGTATAAAAATTAGGAGGGCTGTACTTACTAGTTTTGCTATATTGAAAATTAATGACTACTGGTCTGTCACTTGTCGGAGATAGTAGCAAGGCGGCTTTAGGGGTGGGCTCTTTTGACTGGACCAAATGTTTAGCAACATGTATACAACCACTGCAATCACATCAGAATGTACAACTAGAAAAACTTAGTTTTGTTTTTACTGCATTAGGTAAAATGGTCCAGAGAAAACTACCACCACAGTCTCAGCTCACCCTACTCTCTGCGCCTGGCATCTGCGGATGCGTCAGGGAAGATCATTGTCTGGGATGTGGTGAGTGGTATGGCTCACTGTGAGATCCAGGAACACACCAAACCTATTCAGGGTAAGAACCCTTTTTAATAAGCTCCTCTTAAAATAAACCATATCTGTGCTGGTTAACCAGGAAATGGGGAAAAAAAGATGTGTGAAATATTTAATATACACTATATGGACAAAAGTATTGGGACACACCTATTAATTGTTGAATTCAGGTGTTTCATTAATTGCAACAGTGTATAAAATCAAGCACCTAGTAGAAATATGATGGTGAGGAAATTTTCCAACACCAAAATGTGACAACACCGGTAGTACCGGTATCATGGGCGGGGGCTTTTAAATCACTTATTCTAAACCGAAAGTAAAAATGCGCACAACCGCTTGGGCATTCATAACGGTGCAGGGAAAAAGAGTGTTTTCAATGAGTTCCTATGGAAGTTAAGCTTCAATAGGCATGAACTGAAAACGAGACAGTGGACACGTACCGTGAACGGCCATAAATGCGTGCACCTGTGCTGCCGTAAATGAATGACTGTGCTGCCGTAAATGAATGACTGTGCGGCCATAAATGTGTGCACTTGTGCTGCCGTAAATGAATGACTGTGCTGCCGTAAATGAATGACTGTGCGGCCATAAATGTGTGCACCTGTGCTGCCGTAAATGAATGACTGTGCGGCCATAAATGTGTGCACCTGTGCTGCCGTAAATGAATGACTGTGCGGCCATAAATGTGTGCACCTGTGCTGCCGTAAATGAATGACTGTGCGGCCATAAATGTGTGCACCTGTGCTGCCATAATTGAATGACTGTGCTGCCGTAAATGAATGACTGTGCGGCCATAAATGCGTGCACCTGTGCTGCCGTAAATGAATGACTGTGCGGCCATAAATGTGTGCACCTGTGCTGCCATAATTGAATGACTGTGCTTCCATAAATGCGTGCACCTGTGCGGCCGTAAATGAATGACTGTGCTGCCGTAAATGTGTGCACCTGTGCTGCCGTAAATGAATGACTGTGCTGCCGTAAATGAATGACTGTGCTGCCGTAAATGAATGACTGTGCGGCCATAAATGTGTGCACCTGTGCTGCCGTAAATGAATGACTGTGCGGCCATAAATGTGTGCACCTGTGCTGCCGTAAATGAATGACTGTGCGGCCATAAATGTGTGCACCTGTGCTGCCGTAAATGAATGACTGTGCGGCCATAAATGCGTGCACCTGTGCTGCCGTAAATGAATGACTGTGCGGCCATAAATGTGTGCACCTGTGCTGCCATAATTGAATGACTGTGCTGCCATAAATGCGTGCACCTGTGCGGCCGTAAATGAATGACTGTGCGGCCGTAAATTAATGACTGTGCTGCCGTAAATGAATGACTGTGCGGCCATAAATGTGTGCACCTGTGCTGCCGTAAATGAATGACTGTGCTGCCGTAAATGCGTGCACCTGTGCGGCCGTAATTGTGTGCACTTGTGCTGCCGTAAATGAATGACTGTGCTGCCGTAAATGAATGACTGTGCGGCCGCAATTGTGTGCACCTGTACTGCCATAAATGCATGCACCTGTGCTGCCATAAATTCGTGCACCTGTGCTGCCGTAAATGAATGACTGTGCTGCTGTAAATGAATGACTGTGCGGCCATAAATGCGTGCACCTGTGCTGCCATAAATAAATGAATGTGCGGCCATAAATGTGTGCACCTGTGCTGCCATAATTGAATGACTGTGCTGCCATAAATGTGTGCACCTGTGCGGCCGTAAATTAATGACTGTGCTGCCGTAAATTAATGACTGTGCTGCCATAAAAATTAATGACTGTGCGGCCATAAATGTGTGCACCTGTGCTGCCGTAAATTAATGACTGTGCTGCCGTAAATGCGTGCACCTGTACTGCCGTAAATGCGTGCACCTGTGCTGCCGTAAATGAATGACTTTGCGGCCGTGCACATTTTTCTTTTGGTATAGAATTAGCGGGGGCGGGTTGTTTGAATTGTGGGTTCATTAGCCTAATATTTATAATGAAAAACACAACAACAAATCAGTATAATCATAAACTCACTTAAATATACGCATTAACACCGGCAACACCGACTATCGCAGCAAGCCTAGCACCTAGCCATGCAATCTGCATTTACTAACATTTGTAACAAAAAAACGGTCGCTCTGAAGAGCTCAGTAAATTCAAGTGTGATACTGTGATAGGATGCCACCTTTGCAATATGTCGGTTCATGAAATTTCATCCCTGCTAGATATTTCACGGTCAACTGTAAATGGTATTACTGGAAAGTGGAAGCGTTTAGCAACAGAAGCAGAAGACCACGTAAAGTCACAGAACGAACCGGTCACTGAGTGCTGAGGTGCATGGTGCTTAAAAGTCGCCAGCGCTGTGAGGCGGGAGCTTCACGGAGTGGGTTTCCATGGCCGAGCAGCTGCATCCTAGCCTCACCTCACCGAGTACAATGCCATGTGTCTGATAGAGTGGTGTAAAGCACGCCACCCCTGGACCCTGAAAGAGTGGAAACGTGTTCAGTGGAGTGACAAATCACACTTCTCTGTTTGACAGTCTGGGTTTGGCAGGTGCCAGGAACACATTACTTGCTTGACTGCATTGTGCCAACTGTGAAGTGTGGCGCTCTACTGGATGAATGGGCATAAATTCCCACAGAAACACCACAAAACCTTGTGGAAAGCCTTCCCAGAAGAGTGCAAGCTGTAGCTAGAATGCTATCGATGTCATTAAATTCTCTGTTGGTCAGGTGTCCCAATACATTTGTCCATATAGTATTAACCTTTTAAGGATATATTAAATGTATGTGTCTGTTTAACTATCAATGGCAGTTTTGAATCTTTGGTGGAAGAAAGTAACTACACACATGACAAGTTTTCAACAAACACTTATCCCTATGTCCTTATTTATTTACATACTTTACTGATTCTTATTGCCATCCATTTAGATGTTTTGCATTATGACAATGTCAAGATACATCAGCGCAAACTGTGAAAGAATGTTTGTGAGGGAGCATGAAGAATAATTTTCACCTGTGAGACCAGACCTTAAATTCATTGCAAGTCTTTGGGTTGTGCTGGAGGAGACTTTACAGAGTGCCTGACTCTTGCATTATGAAAACATAACCTTGACCAAAAATGAATGCACCTCTTGACAACAATAAATGCTGTGATTTCCACCAAGAGGTGTATTCATTTTTGGTCAAGATCTTGTATTGCCAACGCAAGAGTCCAGTACTCCTCCAGCACATCCCAAAGACTTTCAATGAATTTAAGTTCTGGACTCACAGGTGAAAATGATCCTTCATGCTCCCTCACAACCATTCTTTCACAGTTTGAGCTGATGAATCTTGGCATTGTCATGCTGGAATATGGCCATGATGTGTCTTCCTACTTTGTTGTTTAAAAAAATGCAAAGCTATACACTCCATCAGTTAGTATTAGAAGAACTGTTGCCAAACATATAAGATGCTAGAAACACAAAAAACACTGCAATAATGATCCAATCATTGACTCTTAAGTGTTTGCCAATTTAAATCCAAACAGCAACTTTTGTTTTGGCCGAGCAGTGTATTTTTGCTTAAGTAATATGTTAAAGGTGGTGCAGCAAAACTACCTTAATGTATACTTGCTGTGTATATATGTGTGTGTGTGTGTGAATGTATGTATGAATGTATATGTATATGCATATATATTTATGTGTGTGTGTATAAATATATCTTTTCTTTTTTTTTAGACCAAATTTGTAAGCATAATTTAATTTCTTAGTTTATTTTGACCCTGACATGTCCTTGAAATGCTTTGTGAGATTCACGTCAATAAATCTCTCAAACTTCCAGAAAACGAATGAATGAATGAAATCTCTCTTGCATCAGATATGGACTGGCTGTGGGCTCAGGATGCTTCACGCGATCTTCTTCTGGCTGTCCATCCTCCCAACTATATTGTTCTGTGGAACGGCGACACTGGCACCAAGCTGTGGAAGAAGAGCTATGCTGAGAACATCCTGTCTTTCTCCTTTGACCCCTTTGAGCCCTCCAATCTGGCATGTGTGTACTCTTTCACATTTATAGTAATTGGTGATGCACAGATGCAGATGCATAGACAGTTATTAGGGATGTTCGAATTGCAAACTATTAACCACAATACAATGTACTGACTGTTAGTAATAATTTAAAATTAAATTATCATTAAAACCGTGTTTGATTATCACGATTTTGGAAATAGTGTGAAACACTTCAAATCTGCTGCGTAGTCTTCATGACCATCACACTGTTTTTTAGCGAATGCAAGGCAAGTGGATTTTGACCTCAATACCAAAACTACGTCTGGGATGTAATTGGACACAAGTTTTGAGTTGAAATATTTTATCTCACTCACTTAAAATGAACGTGAAGCTTCCGCGAAGAAGAGTTCACAGCAAGTGGCTTTGAGCCAAAGACCAACAAACAAGTTCAGACAAGACTAGGGTGACATTTAAGGGATAATAATCTATATTCGTTGTACACTTATTACACAGATTTTCTTTACCACATAAATAATCTCAGTTCAATATGTCCTTGTAGTTAATGTTTTAAATATTACTTGTTTATAAATTCATTTTGTACAGTGTACAAAACAATCGTCCAGACAAGATGCTCACAAGAATATTATTGAAGTATTAATAGTAAAGTCCTCTGATTTCATTTTCAGTACAATCAAAAACAGAGACGCAAGACAGCAGGTTGCATTTGGATGAAACGAGAGAGCGCGTCCATTGTGATGCGTTGATGTGCGCTGTTATAATGCGTTGCTATTGACGACGGCCATTATATGGAAGAATCTTGCTTTAAAAAGTGCATAGAGCTGCTTGTTTTATTTGTTGTTTGTTGATTTTCAAATATATTTTTTTTTTTTTCAGTGTGTGCATCCGTTCTTTTTGAACACTTTCAGCTCATTTGAACAAAACCATGATAATATTGATAATTGTGATAATTTGGGTCACCATAATCGTGATATGAAATTTTCATACCATTCTATCCCTATTTACGATATTATATGAGGGGGATGACATTCCAGGAAAGTCAATTAAATACAATTTTGTACATAGGAATTAGTTTAAAAAGAATTGGTCTATATGTACTTTCATGAGTCTTTCAACATTGCTAAAATATTGGTTGCAGTATCTGTGTTTGCTATTGTACATCCTGAAAAAAATTAAAGTAACGGACTGTTTACACCAAGGACGATAACTATAGAGATAATGATAAACATTGGATAAACATATGTATGTATGTATATATATATATATATATATATATATATATATATATATATATATATATATATATATATATATATATATATATATATATATATATATATATATATATATATATATATATATATATATATATATATATATATATATATATATATATATATATATATATATATATATATATATATATAAATAAATATATAAATAAATAAATAAAAACAGAATAGCAGAGTTCACACCACAGCTATAATGATAACGGCACAGAGAAACTATCGTTGGAATCCCTTCCAGAGCGATTTTATCCAGCAGAATCCATCCTGCTGTAACAAGCTCAAGCATTTAAAGTGACAGACAAGCACGTGCTTAGAATAAACAGCACAAGATCATCCGCTAATAAAGTTATCTTCATAGTTATCGTTCTTGGTGTGAGTGGGCCTTTAGTGCATAATGTATGGTTTATTATAGTTTAGTGAAGTAACTAACCATTTGTTAAACTTTTTCTCTCACTTCTGCCTTTTATTTCTTCCTGTCTGTGTCATAGTGCTGACCAGTGAGGGTATAGTGTTCATCACAGATTTCTCACACTCTAAACCGCCGGGCAGTGGAGGCAAGAAGGTTTATATTGCCAGTCCTCATTCCAGTCCCGCCCACAGCAAACCTGCTGCGGCTCAACCCACCGGTGCCAAAAAAGCCCTCAATAAGGTCAAAGTGCTCATCACTAATGAGAAACCCACGTGAGTAGGATTCTGAGCAGCACATGTTGAATGTTTGAATGACAATTTGAAAGAAGTTGCAAAGAGAGTGTTGAGTATTTCCAAATACTCGTTTGTCTTGAGTGAGTGTTTGACATTAGAAGCATGTTTGACCTTTGTTTTTAAGCTGGGTGAGAATGAGAATTTAGACCCTTGCCTACCTCTAGTATTTAACAGTATTTTAATAGGCAGCGGCTATTTACACTGTGCAATAAAGGGTTACCATACTGCTATTTTCACAGCATCCTTGTTACATATTTTACATGTAGTAACTGTAGTAATAACTATAAATGATGCATAATTACATGCAACTAAGACTAAACCAAACCCCAATCCTAACCCCCAACACTAGTAAGTAAAATAAAGCGTAACCTAGTATTTTAATAGCAGTGTACATATTATTACATGCAATTTATTCTTGGTGCAAATAGTGACCGATACTATTTACACTAGTATATTATAAAACAGTATGTAATAATAACAACATGTTCAGTGTATATGATTATATACAGTTGCAAGAAAATGTTTGTGAACCCCTTGCAGAATCTATGAATAAATTGAACAAAATAAGAGAGATCATACAAAATGCATTTTATTTAGTGCTGTCCTGAATAAGATATTTTATAGGGATGCACGATATTATCGGTACGACATCGGAATCCGTCGATAAAACGCTTAGAATACAAAAATCGTCATCGGCTGCCACAAAAAATTATGCCGTTATGCTTTGCAGATATGATAACGTGGTGATATGCACCTGCAATAACTCACGTGTGCAAAGAGTGCTATAGCGATACGATTGTCATCAGTTTGCTCATTCTTGAAGTGAACTTGTATGTAAACAAGCAAACATTTTGCATGTATGGTGATTTATGTTGACCGTTTTTAAAGGAACACGCCAACTTTTGGGACTTTAGCTTATTCACCGTATCCCCCACAGTTAGATAAGTCCATACACACCATTCTTATCTCTGTGCGTGCCATAACTCTGTCTCTCTGTGCAAGCAGGTTGTCATGTTGGTTATGTTGATGGAAGTTAATCTATTTTCAGGCGCTCTGTAATATCATTGCGCCACTGCACTCATGGTACGGCAGCAAAGTTCCTGGATTATTATGGCACACACACGCATTGTACGCTGACCCTTGCATATGAGTAAAAAGTGAAGTATACTCTGGCCTATAGGAGTAGGTGTTGGCTTTAGGGAAAGGGACAAGTAATGTCCCAATAAGGCAGCATTCCTTTATGATTTTAATGTACAGTTGCAAGAATAAGTATGTGACAAACTAAGAGAGATCATACAGTCACTGCTGAAAAGCGTTCAAAAATGCAAAAGATGCTGGAAAACTGAAGAATTTTTAGGAGCTGGAGGATTTTTCTGAAGAACATTGGACAGTTTAACTGATCAGGACAAACAAGAGACTCGAGAACAACCATTACAAAACACAGCCGTGGATCTTCCAGGGAACGACACACACTCTCACACACACACACACACACACACACACACACACACACACACACACACACACACACACACACACACACACACACACACAGCCGTGGATCATCCAGAGAACGACACCCCCTCACACACACACACACACACACACAGCCGTGGATCATCCAGGGAACGACACACACTCTCACATACGCAGCCGTGGATCATCCAGAGAACGACACACTCTCTCACACACACAGCCGTGGATCATCAGGGGAACAACACACACACACACACACACACACACACACACACACACACACACACACACACAGCCGTGGATCATCCAGGGAACGACACACACTCTCACATACACAGCCGTGGATCATCCAGAGAACGACACACACTCTCACACACACAGCCGTGGATCATCCAGGGAATAACAAACAGGATTAAGAATCAAGAGTTCATGAACTTTTCAACTGGGACATTTTTATAAATTCAGCTATTTTTGTGTCTTGTGGACTATATGTAAACATCTTTTATGTAAAATATTAGGTATGCATGATATTGGATTTTTGCCGATATCTGGTATGCCAGTATTTTTCAACTCATTTTGGCCGATGCTGATACCATATCCGTATATTTTTTCCCTTTGTTTAGAAACAACAACATTCTGAGTTTCAGATTTCTATGGTCTCCTTACTAAAAGAATACTTGCTAGAGATAAATAAATGTGAATAAAGTTTTTTTTATTTTATAATAAGAGTATATTAAAAGCTCTCAAAATAATAATAAAGTCAGTAAATTTTTCACCCCAGACAGATTTTTGGATTTAACGTTTGTGCACATGAAGTGGGGGTGGCATGACATCAGTTGATGCTCTCTTTAGCTTCAAATAAGAAATTCTACAATTATTTTAAAGCTTTGTTGGATTATTTTTCATCATCCATTTCACAACAGATTAATGAACTGTATATAAAAGTATTTAATTTACAAGTGTCATGCTTGTAATTTATGACATTATGACTGCTATATTTATTCAGAAAAAGAAACTTCAAGCTATTTGTGTATTATACTTTTCATTTTATTACAATAACAACTGCGCCCCTACTAAATATATATATAACATTCTCCGGGGCAGGCACTAGGACCTGGAGGAGGCTTCTGCAGCTGTGGAGACTGCTGAACGCGCTAGAGAGTGGGGAGTCACTGTTGACAGTCACGTACTTCTGTATGCACATTCAAATTCAAGGCAGTTTTTAAAGGAACACAGCGACTTTTTGGGACTTTAGCTTATTCACCGTATTCCCCAGAGTTAGAAAAGTCCATACATACCAATCTCATCTCTGTGCGTGCCATAACTCTGTCTGAGGCACCCACCGCTAGCCTAGCTTAGCACAAAGACTGGAGGTAAACGGCTCCATCTAGCCTACTTTTCAATAAGTCACAAAATAACACCAACATTTTCCCACTTTCTTATTTACATCGTGTACTAAGACTGACGGAAAATGAAAAGTTGTGATTTTCTAGACTGATATGGCTAGGGACTACACTCTTATTCCTGCGTAATAATCCAGGAATTTTGCAGCAGAATCATGAGTGCAGCAGCACAATGATATTACGCAGCGCCCGCAAATAGGCTAACTTCCGTCAACATAACCAATATGACAACATTCTTGCACAGAGAGCGTGCTGGGGATCATTTGCAGGCACTGTTTTGTATTGCGTTTTTGTATTTATTGTAATTTTAATGTAATACTTAATTTAGAAATTATAAATTGATCATTTAATAAAATCTGAAAATACAAATATTAAGCACATTATACACTCACCTAAAGGATTATTAGGAACACCTGTTCAATTTCTCATTAATTTAATTATATAATCAACCAATCACATGGCAGTTGTTTCAATGCATTTAGGGGTGTGGTCCTGGTCAAGACAATCTCCTGAACTACAAACTGAATGTCAGAATGGGAAAGAAAGGGGATTTAAGCAATTTTGAGCGTGGCATGGTTGTTGGTGCCAGACGGGCCGGTCTGAGTATTTCACAATCTGCTCAGTTACTGGGATTTTCACGCACAACCATTTCTAGGGTTTACAAAGAATGGTGTGAAAAGGAAAAAACATCCAGTATGCGGCAGTCCTGTGGGCGAAAATGCTTTGTTGATGCTAGAGGTCAGAGGAGAATGGGCCGACTGATTCAAGCTGATAGAAGAGCAACTTTGACTGAAATAACCACTCGTTACAACCGAGGTATGCAGCAAAGCATTTGTGAAGCCACAACACACACAACCTTGAGGCGGATGGGCTACAACAGCAGAAGACCCCACCGGGTACCACTCATCTCCACTACAAATAGGAAAAAGAGGCTACAAGTTGCACAAGCTTACCAAAATTTGGCAGTTGAAGAAAAATGTTGCCTGGTCTGATGAGTCTCGATTTCTGTTGAGACATTCAGATGGTAGAGTCAGAATTTGGCGTAAACAGAATGAGAACATGGATCCATCATGCCTTGTTACCACTGTGCAGACTGGTGGTGGTGGTGTAATGGTGTGGGGGATGTTTTCTTGGCACACTTTAGGCCCCTTAGTGCCAATTGGGCATGGTTTAAATGCCACGGCCTACCTGAGCATTGTTTCTGACCATGTCCATCCCTTTATGACCATCATGTACCCATCCTCTGATGGCTACTTCCAGCAGGATAATGCACCATGTCACAAAGCTTGAATCATTTCAAATTGGTTTCTTGAACATGACAATGAGTTCACTGTACTAAAATGGCCCCCACATTCACCAGATCTTAACCCAATAGAGCATCTTTTGGATGCGGTGGAACGGGAGCTTCGTGCCCTGGATGTGCATCCCACAAATCTCCATCAACTGCAAGATGCTATCCTATCAATATGGGCCAACATTTCTAAAGAATGCTTTCAGCACCTTGTTGAATCAATGCCACGTAGAATTAAGGCAGTTCTGAAGGCGAAAGGGGGTCAAACACAGTATTAGTGTGTGCTCCTAATAATCCTTTAGGTGAGTGTAGATATGCTTATGAAACAAGAATAAAAGCATTTATAGCTGTAGTTATAAACTCCTTATTAATGCTTTATAAATGATGCACTCATAGCATGCCGTTATTATAAAGTGTTACCCCTAATACTACATTTTATGAAAATTAAATATATTATGCAGCACAATGCTCTGCAGCTACAGGGACACTTTTATTATCATGCTCCATCATGTTTGCCTGTGAGAGAGAAGACACAAGAAATCTGCTGGTGTTCAGGACATTCATTTTCAGTGAGCGTGGGGGATGGCCTCTCTCTGTTTCTCTCTCTCTCTCTCTCTCTCTCTCTGTTTCTCTCTCTCTCTCTCTCTCTCTCTCTCTCTCTCTCTCTCTGTCTCTCTCTCTGTCTCTCTCTCTCTGTCCTCTGACATTCAGTCAGTCAAACTGTATATGTCTGTTTGATTCCTCCTGATTCATCTTCCTGATCTCCTTCCATCTACGTGCGTATTATTTTGCTCTGTGATTTCAGTGGGAGTTTTTCATGTGGTTTTATTTTCCAATGATCGTGTCTCTCACAGTCTGATTGAATGATAGGAGGTCTTAGTGGAGCAGCTCGTCTCACTCCTTCTGTTCACTGCTTTCTTATTAGCAGTCGGGTTTCCCCAACCCACGTCCCATTGCCTCTTGCAGTCTGATTGATTCAGCTTTTTCCCAGAATTGATTTCCATCCTCTAAACCAAAAGAAAGCCCCCTTCAGATCTCATTAGTTCACCATTAGTCCGGCAATTTAGATTAAATGAATTGTGAGAGAGCAACAGACGCAACTGTAGAGTGAATTTTATAAGGCTCATATCATAGTTCATAATTGTTTCGTCGTTTTATTGTCCACTCATAATAGCAGTCAAGTTTTGCAACAAAAAAGTCATAATTTAGTTTTGACCATTTTCCTTCCTCTTTCTGACACGTACAGAATCCTCTTGTTATGCACAGTGCAGTGTGGCGTTTTCATCATGTGTTTCCTCTTTTGTGTTTGGCTCGGTTCCCTCCTGTAAATCTATCAAAACTTTTTTGCCCATTTCATCATTTTATCACTAGGAAAAGTTTGTGGTTCATTTGCGGTTCAGTTTGTTAAAATCCCTTATCCTAAATTTTACCAACAGTGTACTCTTGTCTACCACTTAAATAAGAACTAGGAATTGAATAGTGAATTGTTGAAGCCAAAAGCCTTGTGAAAAAGAAATCTGACATGCACTCGGGCAACCTGAATTTGAATCCCGGCTGCATTTCCTATCTGCTCTCCATACCGTCCTCTATACAAGTGTTTGCAACTTTTGACCTTTAAAGTAGTCCTATTATGCTATTATGTTAGTGGGTAGTGTTGCTGTTTGCTGTTTATAAAGCTCAAAATCCACTCCAAAGGAAGATATTTTATTTAACAGAATCCACAACAAATGTCTCGTTTGGACTACTACAGGGTTTTTCCTGATCTTGTGAAGTCACAATGTTACTAATTTAAATAATTCCGCCCATGGAATACGCAAAAAAGGGGGCAAGGCCTGGTTGAGCGGGGCTAGAGAAGACCGTGTCGCTATGTCAAAGAGATGCTGTTTTTTCCCAAATTTTCCAAAACTCATTTGTTTGACCTTCCTAAGGCTGATAAATTTAAAGTGGTTTCTGAACATTAAAACCCCAACGTTTATCTGTGTGCATTTTTATGGAGAACAGCTTGTTTTCTGTAGCTTTTGCAAGCCCTCGCTTTTGTATGACGGTTCACCGCTCCTTAGGAAAATTAACCATGGTTTTGTGATAGATCACTTTTTGTATTTCCATAGTTTTCCAAAAAATATCACAATTAATTGGTAGATAACATCGTATCTATAATGTATAAGGAAATTACAAAAAACATACTATTCTAAACCATCCTGTGGAATCTGTGCTTGGAAAGTCTGTGCATGAAATCCGTTCTGCATGACTCTCTTGTTTGTTAACAATGTCAGGGTCTGAATCTGGCTTGAATTGGTTTGAAATTGATACCATCTGTGATATTTACATTAGAGAAGAACTCACAGATATAGAGGGGAGGGACATTTCCCAAACACGTGCTAAGCGGTGGTGCCAATCACAACACACTGGGCCAGCTAACCAATCACAGCACTTTTCGTATTTCAGAAGGAGGGGCTTCATCGAAATTGCCGTGTTTGACCCAGACTGGGGAGAGAGGTGCTGTAATAATGTAAAATTTGTGAAAAATAATGTGTTTTTTGAACAATCAAGCATGAAAACATATTCTTGTACAACAAGTTCAAAAACAAAACCAAGATTTTGTAGAAGGTCATAATAGGGCTAGCCTAGAAATCTAGACACACCCAGCGGCAGCAAATCTAATTTGCAGCCAGGGTAGTCTAGCAACTCTCTATTGGCTTGCGAGCTGGAAAAAACTAACTCTGGTCAGGCCAATCACATTGTGTATAGAGTCGGTGTGCGGGCTTGACATAATGACGGCAGAGTTGCCACGGTATGCATGCTACTTAAAAACAAAGAAGCTGGCGAACAGAGGTCTTTCAAATCGGCTTTGGCCGCTACTCTGGAAGACTTGCTGTCAAGCTTTTCTTTGAGAAAAGAACAAAGAACGCCACTGAAGTCATTCTTAAGAAAGGAAGATGTGTTTTGAGTTTTGCCAAACGGATACGGTGAAAGTTTAATCCATCAACTAGCTCCGCTTCACCTTCTTCGTTGCTCTGGTTGGTTGTAGCGCTATCCAATTGCGTGCAAAGGGAATTTGAAAGACAACCGTTTATCCCGCCCCTCGGATTGAGCCCTGCCAATGGTGAGTTCCCAGACCCAACATCTTGATGTGGGTCTTGCTTATCAGGTTATAATAGGGCCCCTTTAAGTACTGCTTTAATCATAGACCTTTAGTAGACTTATAGGATCTACAGAACCATGCGAAAGTATTCACACCCCTTTTTCACATTTTATGTTGCAACCTTATGCTTAACATTTTTTCACACATCTCTATACACCATAATGACAGCAAAAAAAACTGATTTGTGATAACATTGCAAATGTATTTAAAGCCTCAAGTCTCAGCTCGAAGACTTTTTGGCTATGATGCTATAAGCTTTGCACATCTGCTTTTGGGGATTTTCTGACATTCTTCTCTGCAGATCCTCTTAAGCTCTGTCAGTTTGGATAGGGAATGATGCTGGACAGCCATTTTCTGTTTTCTTGTTGTCAATGTTTGATTGGGTTCAAGTCTGGGCTCTGGCTGGGCTACTCAAGGACATTCACAGACTTGTCCACAAGCCACTCTTGCATGGCCTTAGCTGCGTGCTTACTAGAGGTGGAAAGAGTAATACAATATTATACTCAAGTAAAAGTACTATCACTTCAATGAAATTTGACTTAAGTACAAGTAAAATTACCAGTCTAAAAATCTACTCAAGTTAAAGTAAAAAGTAGTTAATTTAAAATGTACTCAGAGTAAAAGTTACTTTTTTAACAGCAGGGTTGGGGGACTCTTCCCTGTAGGAGATTTTCACAATATCACAGCATCACAATATTAAACACTTATTTAATAAATAAACAGTATTATTAAACTTATGGTTAAACATATGTATTATTAAACTTAATTATGGTTGTTATTATTATCATCCATTAAATTAATGAAAACATGATTTTTTGGGGAGTTGAACAAATGCTTTATTATAACAAACTTGAAGCCATTTGTTTGTTTTGATTATTAAAATTTAAATAAAATATGTCTAATCAACTAAATTAATTAAATGATTATGAATTAGATTAACAACTTATTTTTATCATTAATTTATTAATGTTTAAGAATAATAGAGTCCTTTGAATTTTTTCTTTTTATTATTTAATACAAATATATTATAAAAAAAACGGTGGCAATCAAATCAAATGTAACAAAGTTGTATACTTTTATTTTTTGCAAAGTGCTGCGAAACAGAGATTTACTAAATTAAACCATGGATTATGAATATATATTCTTAA
Source organism: Gobiocypris rarus (assembly GCA_023029165.1). NCBI lineage: Eukaryota > Metazoa > Chordata > Actinopteri > Cypriniformes > Gobionidae > Gobiocypris > Gobiocypris rarus. Next base: position 4,325,060 of record CM040927.1, read on the forward strand.
ATAATGTTTAAATTATGTATTATTATTATTATTATTATTATTATTATTATTATTTTGACAAGTACAATCTATTGGAGGCCTACAATAGTAATATATTTCTGTCATCATTTCTTCTAGTAAAACCAAACGTTTATTTTGACGGGTTGTAGTGAAGACCTGTTTGAGAGTGTATTTGACAATGGGTTTTATTCAAATAAAAATGTTCTCAAATCAGCTCTCAAAATGCTCATGTCCAAATATGGTTTGTGAGCCGTTAGAATACCACGAGCATCACGCGTATTTGAGTATGTAGTAGATAAAACGGCGCTGCTCATTCACACAGAGACAGAACAAGCAGATCATGTATTTATATAGCAGTGTTTTGTGCTTTAATATGTCATGATTTGATATTGTACAGCTCTACTTTTTTTGTATTCATTCATCCATCAGTTTGCGTGTTTTACGTGACATCTGTGTTATACAGTAAATTCAATTTTCATGACTAGATTCTGGGATTCCCTCTGCATCACAGAAATAATTCGGCCTTAAGTTATAAACATATCTTTAGGGATGGTGTTCCCGAACAAATTGGATATCCTCCAGGACAACCACATGTTCGTTTTTGTTCTATATCCAAAGTATTTCCATGCTAGCCAGGGGTTCACAACAGCGTTTCACTTTCAGCTGGGTCTGCATCACTGACGTCTGTCTTGTCCGTCTCCATCTTATGGGGGTTTTTTTTGTGCATTTGTTCTTCCGCCCTTCAATTCAATGCTGTAGTTTCGGGAGCTCGATTCCCCCCCTCCTTGTATTATTTATTTATTTATTTATTTTTACTCAGTAACAGATATGGTTGAAAATGTAGCGAAGTACAATTCTTCAAACAAAATATACTTAAGTACAAGTAAAATTACAGATTTTTTAAACTACTTTAAAAAGTAGAAGGACACAGAAAAACTACTCAATTACAGTAACGCGAGTAAATGGAATTTTGTTACTTTCCACCTCTGGTGTTTAGGGTCATAGTCCTATTAAAAGGTGAACCGTTTGCCCAGTCTGAGGTTCTGAATGCTCCGGACTAGGTTTTCATTGAGGATTTCTCTGTATTTAGCTGCATTCGGCTTTCCTTCCACACAGAGAAGTCCGCCAGTCCCTGCCACTGAAAAACACCCCCACAGCATGATGCTGCCACCACCATACTTTTCTGTTGGGATGATTTTGTGCAGGTGATGAGTGATGAGTGGTGCCTGGTTTCTTCCAGACATGATGCTTGGAACTGAGGTTCATAAGACCAGAGAATCTTGTTTCTCACAGTCTGAGAGAGTCCTTTAGGTAGGGCTGGGACGGTTACCGCATTACCGCAATACCGCGGTCACGTGACGCCTACCGCAGGTCTGAGATCGTCACCGCCATCACCGCAAAAAAAAAAAAAAATAATGGTTTACATTCCAGCCTTCATATTTTTTGCTAGAAAAACTAGCATGTTGACTATCGTGATGGACAATGATATAGGTATTTGTATAAAAAATATATAATTTACTATACTCTGTATTTTATCTCTTTACATAAATACTATTTTCTACTTAAAAACTATAATTTTGTTATTTTGCTAACTCCAATAAGGACTCACCCGCACTAGGTTGCAGGTGAGGGAAAAAAAGTAGCTTGCTTCCACTTAAGAGGAGTTGTCCACTTTTTATTTTAATATATATCTCCTTAAATACTATTTCCTACTTAAAACTATAATTTCGTTATTAACCCAGTGTTTTGTATGCGAACGCTGTTTTACGTGAATATTAGCCCACCACAGGAGTGAAGCACAAAGCTTTGTTTACAAGGGAAATAATTTCACAGATGTAACATCGTAGCCATGAAAACTGAGTCGAATGAGAGAGGGAGGCTGAGCACAATTCAAGATTGGCCTGCTTTTTAATTCTGTTTTGCGATCTGGTCACCTGATATTCCGATTTCCGTGAATTTTTAACAATAGGCCTAGTCCATTTTATTCCACTGCGCAACGAGATGTCCAGTGGACTAATGTTCTTTCCCCAAATCTTCACTCAAGTCGCACTCATTTTCCCAGGGAATTATAAACGTTTCTTCCTTTCGTTTGCTTATGATTAAGTCTATTATACACATTCACATCTTTGACTTTGGTAAAGTAGAAAAACACTGAAGGACGAAATTTTATTTAACAGTTTGTGCTTGTTATTAGACTTGAGGCGCGTCAAGTTTAGCACATTTCACACCCAGCGATTTTACTTTCGTTTTTTTCTAGCAGTGCATAATTAAACACAACCTAAATGTCTTGACCCTGTGGAAGATGAAATTCGCTCTTCAGGCGTTTTACAACAAGTGTTGCTTTGCAACATCAGGAGAAAACATGAAGATGAAGATATTCGAGAAGGTGACTATCCAGCTCGTGTCCCACATTCCTCTCAAAGTGCAGAGAGGCATATGACGCATCTTTGCGGGGAAAAAGTCTATTAAACAAATATTTTTTAACCAAATATTAAATTTTCTTATATTCTTAAGATTACCATTATTTACTGATAGTCGTTTAAATGTTTTACAGGTGTAAAATATGTTGTTTCACTGACGGAAAATAAACAGGCATGCTTATGAAATGGATGTTTGAGCATTTATTATTTTAAAATGTAGGCTATATATATCTGGCATAGACTACAGTATTTAAAATAGCATATATGCATTAGTTATACTTTCAATTTAATTTACAGAGCAATCCCCGCAAAGATTTTAGTTTAACTATTGAAGAGGATTAGTGTGTCGCACTCACAACAAGACTCGCAACAGGGGGCGTGGCATCATGGGTTTAAAAGCGGTTTACCCCTGAACCGTGGGAATTTCTTGCTTTTCAACCGCGGTAAGAAAAAATCCACACCGTCCCAGCCCTACCTTTAGGTGCCTTTTCGAAAATTCAGTTGATTGTAATAATGGATTTGTTTTGAATAGATTATTTAGAAAGCATTTTTCTGTTGGAGAGCATTATTGTGTGTTACTCTCAGTATTTTGAAATATCTATGGCGGGATGGCATGGGCGTGCCATCAACCATTGAATTGGCATGACTATACAGGCTTCAGACAATCAATATCACCTAGGGGTGTTCCCATAGCATTAACTACTGTTGCAGCATCGATGTGAATGTATCAAAGGGAACATAATATCTGTGTATTTTTAGCTGTAGTCATTAGTTTATTCTGTTCACTCTGCCCATATTTTGTAAACAAGGATGATAGTTGGGTCAGCCTTGACTTTGGGTTTTAATGATGCTGTAGCTGTGGGTAGTGTGTATTTTTTCCCTCGTTATGCAATAAAACCTCATATCTGTCCCTGGTTTTTCTCTCCGCAAGCCGAAGGCCACACAAGCTCGAGGGCACTTTTTTGACACAACTTGTCTCTGTAGTGTAAAATAGACAAAGTGGCTGCAAAAGAAGAGTGTGTGTAAGAGAGCAAGAGCATGTTTGTGTTCTTCTGAAAGCGCATGTAGGAGTGAAGCATGAGAGACTTCGCTCAGGGGACGCTGTTATGGAAGACCAAAGTTTCTAATATAAGCTCAGAATTTCAGACAGCAGCAGCAGATCTGAGACCGGGCCAATCCTACGCTCCCTGCCAACCCCTGACTTACTTCCTGCTTTTTTGTTCCAAACAAATCCTTTAATCATGATTTTTCTGTCTTGCACTTCCTTTGTTCTGGTATTTTATGGCCAATCATTTTAAAATGGCCATACAAATAACTAGGGACTAGGGAGTCTGCAAGAATATTTTCTTCTGCATGCTGTTCAGGCCTGCTTCTTTTCTTTGAGTTGTGTGGTCAAATGGAACATGGAAATATTTATTGAAATTTACCTTGACTGATCAGATAGCCTATTAAATACATGTAATGTGCATTACTATAAGTGTACTCTACTGTTTTTTTTTATTTTTACAAAATGGGACTGACGTGTTTTACCTGGAACATTCCTTTACCCAAAGTCAGGCCATGTTCACACAGCGACAGAATACAGTTGTCAGTCCTACATTTGTCTACAATCCTTAATGTGGTTGCTTCCACACACACACAGTTTGGTTAATTACCACATTTGGCCCTCACTGTTTAAAAAAAAACAAAAAAAAACATTAGTTTACGGCCCTTATGCCCAGACACGTGGCTCGCAAGTTTAAACATACCAATTCAAATGGACTACTTTTTTACGGGATAGTGACATAACCCTAATTTTCCATACATGCACATAAACTGGCGTTATCAACAATTTGAGTATTGTTTGCAGTATTTTCAATGTGCTTTCCCTCCTGAAAATATTTCTATTTATTTGAATTCAGTAAAACTTATTTATATAGACATTCAAGTATAGCAAAGCTTCCTAAAGTGCTACACACAAGATTACACAACTAAAGAGATAGCATAAATAATATAAACAACATAAATATAAATATATGTTTCAGCCTAGATTTAAAGACCATGAGTGAAGGTGCAAGACGGATGTCCAGTGGCTGCCCTTTAACTTCACACGTGATCAAGGGATGTGTAGGAGTGACAAATCAGAAGATATTATGTTGTTTTTTTAATGTAAGGTTTTTAATGTAAGATTGGTCTTGGTCATTAAGAGCCTAGGTCATTTAAGAGATTTTAAATCAAATCCTAAAATAGACTGGAAGCCAATGAAGAGAAGCTAAAATCAGGGTAGCATGATCATATTCTTTGCCAAAGTCAACAGCCTTTAGTTCAGTGTCAAGAATTGTCCTTATTAAGTTAGAGGAAATTATTAGACAACAACTTAAGTCATCAAGAGTCACCAGATTTTAAATTAAGTAGAGCTGAGTGTTGTCCGCATGAAAATAAAAATAAACATTATGCTTCCTAACAATACTCCCTAACAGCAGCATATAAATTAAAAAGAAGCGGGCCCAATATGGAACCCTGATGTACCCCACCAACAATAGAAGCAAACTTACCCATCTTTCAAAATAAGAACTAAACCACTGTAAGGCCCTGCCTTTTATGCCGACACTATGATCCACTGTATCAAAGGCCACGGAAGCTCATTCTGTGACTGCCTTTGGTGTTAAATTCCTTCAAAATCTCCTAGAATATTGTGGTGGATGTGCATTATTTGTCACTTATTGAATTCGGTATAGTAGTTTCATCACCAGTGCATCTCTCCTTTAATGTTCTTGCAGGTTTTTTTCTTTCTAAAACTTAAAAGGATTGTTCTCGGTTTCATTCTGTGACTGCTTGTGGTGTTAAACTCCTTCAAAATCTCCCAGAATATTGTGGTGGATGTGCATTGTTTCAGTTATTATATTATTCGGTATAGTAGTTTCATCACCAATGCCTCTTGCCCTGATTTCCCTCTCCTCTAATGTTCTTGTGCTTTTTTTCTTTTCTTTTAAAACTCAACAGCATTGTTGTCTGTTTCCATTTCATTTTATATTATTCTAGAGAAAAAATGTATATTATTCTACAAAAAATGTAATCTAATATTTCCCATGGATAATTTTGCAGAATGTGTTATTGTGTTGGTACAGTACCTTGGCAGGTTTAGGATAGCTTTTCATATTCTTCATATTCTTCCGTGTAGTGGTTACTTCACAGTTTAAATTGATTTTAAATGTATTTCTTGTAGCTTGCAGTTACAATTGCCTAAATGGGCTAAAGATTTGAAAGATAAAATTGAATATTGATATATAGAAAGGGATTTTTAAAAATGAAAACATGCTTTAATTATGAAACTAAAACTATCAGTAGGTGGCAAGTCATTGAATCATTCATTCAGTGAGAAACACGGCTGTGTGTTGCTCACCAGTTCTGCTTTGGCTTTGGATCTATTTCCGTAGGCTAAATAGAACAAAAACAGGCATTATGGTGTCTTTCACTTAATATTAACTTCTCTTTTATTGAGCTGTTGTATAAAATATCACATTTGCAATCATGCTGATATTTGGGGAAAATGCTTTCTTTGTGTGATAACTATGGAATATGAAATAGAGTACAAAAACAAACTAAAAACTAAATTACAAATAATATTTCCTCACTAGCATTCATCAACCTGGTACATTTGAAAAACAATTTTGTTTCCTGCAAGAAGTTGTTTTCCATTTTTTTTGTGCATCCGATGGTCAATGAATTAATTATGTTTTAATTCATATGAACGATAAATGTTGCATCTCTATAAAATTATGTCAAAGACTCAAAATGGTATGTACTGTAGAAGTGGAAGGGTTCGATTGTTGCCATTTTTGTTATTTATAATTTTTTATAAATTATAAAAAAATATGGATTGCTTCCTATGCATTTCTTTTGGAAAATTTAATTTGGAATAAAACAGTCATCGTTTAACCACTGGAGCACTAGTGAATTCCCTGTAAGGGCGTCTTAATGGAGCATGAAAAGATCAAGCAGTGAAATAGTGACTGTACCAATTATCGCATAGCAATTAGCTACGTGAGACCGTTTACCAATGAACACTTTTGGATAAAGATAGGATAGCTTAGTGATCTGATATGTGTTGTAGAATTGTACGCAAAAATAAATTGATAACGATAAATTGATGATTTAAATGTGACCTGGCTGTGTGTGTGTTTGTTTGCAGGGCTGAAGCAGTGACTCTTAATGACTGTCTCCAACTGACATATCTGCCATCTAAGAGGAACCACATGCTGCTGTTGTACCCTAGAGAGATCCTCATCCTAGACCTGGAGCTCAGTCAGACTGTTGGAGTGGTCGCCATAGAGCGCTCAGGCGTGCCTTTTATACAGGTGTGTGTGAGGGAATGCAAGAGTCTGCATGTCTGTAATGGAATGGGTGCTTTTTCAGTTTGATAAAATGATTTTCGTGTTTTAATGAACTACATTGAGCCATCTGAAATAGATGTATCTCTACCGAAACCGAACAGATACAGGGCTCTCGGTACAGTACACACATTGACACATATAAATACAAAACTTCTCATGCGCAGAATCAAGACCAGACAGAACATGTGCACTTTAAACAGATGTTTCGTGCAGTGTATCGTCAATTTCTTTGCTTCTCATGCACCATGAACACTGTTAAAATGCCACACAGATAGTGCTCCTCACATGAAGCGCATGGGAGACATGATTATTTCTTCTTCTGCTGAACGTGAGCATAAATGCTTAAAGACACGCAGAGACTGCTTGCCTCTGACACCTCATTCACGGCACTCATTCAAGCAGATATAGAAGTGCTTATCAGAGATACTGACAAAAAGACAGAATAATATCATCACTATAAATTCGGGCGAAGCACTATTATTCTGTGTTGGCCGAGCAATTCAAGCCCAATTACACTATATTGGCAAAAGTTTTGGAATGCCTGCCTTTACATGCACATGAACTTTAATGAAATCCCATTCTTAATCCGTAGGGTTTAATATGGAGTTGGCCCACCCTTTGCAGCTATAACCGCTTCAACTCTTCTGGGAAGGTTTTCCACAAGGTTTAGGAGTGTGTTTATGGGAATTTTTGACCATTCTTCTAGAAGCACATTTGTGAGGTCAGGCTTTGATTGACGAGAAGGCCTGATTCGCAGTCTCCGCTCTAATTCATCTCAAAGGTGTTCTATCGGGTTGAGGTCAGTACTCTGTGCAGGCCAGTCAAGTTCACACCAAACTCACTCATCCATGTCTTTATGGACCTTGCTTTGTGCACTGGTGCGCAGTCATGTTGGGACAGGAAGGGGCCGTCCCCAATCTGTTCCCACAAAGTTGGGAGCATTGAAATTGTCCAACATGTCTTGGTATGCTGAAGCATTAAGAGTTCCTTTCACTGGAACTGAGGGGCCAAGCCCAATCCCTGAAAAACAACCCCACACCATAATCACCCCTCCACCAAACTTTACACTTGGCACAATGCAGTCAGGCAAGTACCGTTCTCCCGTCAACCGCCAAACCCAGACTCATCCATCAGATTGCCAGACAGAGAAGCGTGATTGGTCACTCCAGAGAACACGTCTCCACTGCTCTGAGTCCAGTGGTGGCGTGCTTTACACCACTGCATCCCACACTTTGCATTGCACTTGGTGATGTAAGGCTTGGATGAGCTGCTCGGTCATGAAAACCCATTCAATGAAACTCTCTACACACTGTTCTTGAGCTAATCTGAAGGCCACATGAAGTTTGGAGGTCTGTAGCAGTTGACTCTGCAGTAAGTTGGTGACTTCTGCACACTGTGACCCTCAGCATGCACTGACCCCGCTCCGTGATTTTACATGGCCTATCACCCCGTGGCTGAGTTGCTGTTTTTCCCAATTTCTACCACTTTGTTATAATCCCACTAACAGTTGAGCGTGGCATTTTTAGTAGTGAGGAAATTTGACGAATGGACTTATTGCACAGGTGGCAACCTATCATGGTACCACGCTTGAGTTCACTGAGCTCCTGAGAGCGACCCATTCTTTCACAAATGTGTGTAGAAGCGTCTGCAATGCCTAGTTTATACACCAGTGGCCATGAAGTGATTGAACACCGTAATTCAATGATTTGGAGGAGTGTCCCAATACTTTTGGCATTAAAGTGTTTCCTGAAAAAGCCCCTGCATAAATGCTACCTGCTACTTTTATTTAGTACTGTCCTGAATAAGATATTTTACTTAAAATATATTTACTTATAGTCCACAAGACACACAAATAGCTGAATTTATAAAAATTACCCTTAAATAAACCTTTGGATTAAGAATCCAAAGGTTTATGAACCCTTGATTCTTAATCCTGTGTGTCATGCTCTGGGTGATCCACGGCTATGGATCTTGTTTGTCTTAAGTTAAACCGCCTAATGTTCCTCTGAAAAATCCTCCAGGTCCTGCAAATTCTTCAGGTAAAAACTTTTGAATAAGATGGTGTCCAAAGTGTTCAAATTTTATTTAAATATCCTTTTTTTTAATTTAATGCTGCCCTTTGAAAGCAAAAGAAGATACTTACATGTTTCCCATAAGACACATTAAGTACAATTTACTCAGTCGTCCTCAGTGTGAAAAGATTGATCTCAAAATCATACAGTCACTGCTGGAGAGGGTTCAAATATGCAGAAGATGCTGTAAAACCGAAGACTTTTTGGAAGCTGGAGGATTTTTCGAAGAACTTTCGACAGTTTAACTGCTCAGGACAAACAAGAGACTCAAGAACACACCGTATTAAGAATCAATGGTTCATAAACTTTTGAACAGGGTTATTTTTATAAAACATTTCATTTATTTTGGCACTTTATTTCCACTTTTAGAAAATGTTCTTAATTTTTTAATGAAAGTAAATGCCTTTCCAATGAGATATGTGATGGGAAGCGGGAGAAGAGCGAGCTCGGCAAAAGGCGGATTTGAAACCCGGGTGTATCGCATCAAAACCTAGTTCCATGAACCTTACGCTCTACTGACTACGCCACTGAAGACAGGACACCTTTTTTAATCTTGAGTGGCCCAACCAGGCATTGTTGGTTGGATCTATTTCAAATTGGCACAAAGCACTTATTTGCACTTGTTATAAATTGACACACTGATAAACGCATGGTCCTCATATTTTGATGGTTTAAGCAAACTTGTAGGGTCTTTGAAAAAAAACAAACAAACTCATTTTTGCCCACTACTGTGTGTTTGGTGTAGTCTGAGCCACAATGGTGCTATTTAAAACCCTTTATACTGTGTGCTTACCCCCTGCTGGGTTCAAGTCATCACCGCTGCACTGCTGCATTTTTCCTTCCCCCAAAATATATAATTTTTACTTTCAGTTCTGTAGTATTGATTTGTAGAGTGGGAGAAACTATTACATTTCTTACTAGGTCATTTACAAATAAAATCTTGATGATCAAGCTTTTATCATTTTATCAACTCCCTGTCATCATTTAACTCCAATAAATTATATTTTTGTTGGAAGGTGTATGTCTACTGCTCTCTGCTGCCATCTTGTTACTCCTAACTTGGTTAGGATACCTCTTCAGCTCTCTTAAATAATTTAGCAGCTGAGACCTAGTTTTAATACTTAGGAACCTTTATGAATCCCACTTATTCTTAAGTCTGGAAATAAAAGTAAAATTACATCATTCTTAGAATTTTGACACACTTAAGACTAAAATTTTACTCTTAGCTGCTTTATGCAAACGGCCACTGATCTGTTTTATTGTGTATTGTATATGAAATTGTATTTAACGTTTTCATCTCTCCCCTCAATCATAGTTCTGGTAAACATGAACACAAACACGAACACAAATACACACATATGCATTAAGCGTTATAAAGCACTTGTCAGGAAGGCAATTTGCATGACTGATGGTGCAGCTGCAAGCTCTCATACTCTGAATCTAGGCTGACCGTGGGAGCCTGGCATAAGCCAATAACACACACACTGAAGGCTTACACATTTGTCCTAGTTCATCTGTTACCAGAACCCAAATGCTTATACCAACCAATTTTTTTTTATTTTATTTTATATTCAGTATACATAGAGGCAGCTAGGTCCATTTGAATATGCAAAACAGATATTGTTAAAAGAATAGTTTACTCAAACATGAAAATTCTTTCATTATTTACTCATTATTATGTTGTTTCAAAACCATATCTATTTTTTTTTTCTTTTAACAAGAACTTGAACAATTAGGCTTTATAGCATGCTCTGATAGTAAATACCTGATCATCCTAATGTTAAATAAGGAAACTCTACAGGACCGGGCAGTTCTGGCAATGTGGTCTGTGAAGTTTAACTGACCATCAATCATAACTCCAAGGTTCCTGGCTGTCCTAGAAGGAGATATGCTTGGCAAACCTAGCTAAGTGGAGAAGTTGTGATAAAGTGTTGGGTTTGCTGAGACCATAAGCAGTTCTGTCTCCGCAAGGTTTAGTTGAAGGTGTTTGTCCTTCATCCAGGCTGGCTAATAACTGTCAGTGCTCTGGTAGTGGGAAACTTCACTTTTTTGCTATCACATATTTTAGTAATCATCAGAAATTAGGTATCACCCGAATGCCCAAATGCTCAAAATTCATCCTATGAAGACCTATAATCCTATGAATTTGGAAATTGAACATTGCGTTAAAGGGATAGTTCACCCAAAAATGAAAATTCAGTAAGAAACACTGCTGTGTGTTGCTCACCAGTTCTGCTTTGGTTTTGGATCTATTTTCGCAAGGCAAAATGGGACAAAAACAAGGCAATATGGTGTCTTTCACTTAATATGGCAGCCCAAAATTTGAAGCCCAAAAAAGTGCATCCATCTGGTTCGATCCATCTTCGTAAGTTGAATACGGAAGGCGGTCTGCTGGAAGATATTTAGAACGTTTTTAAATATGGATATTTTTCTTACACAAACTCATAGATTCGCTTCAGAAGGACTTTATTTAACCATGTGAAGCACTTTTATAATGGAAGGAACGACTTTTGTGGGCTTCAAATTTTGGGCTGTCATTCACTGCCATTATAAATGGTAAATGGACTGCATTTATATAGCGCTTTCAACAGACCCATGGCCACCAAAGCGCTTTATATATTGCCTCACATTCACCCATTCATACTCATTTGTATTTATGTCAGCCATGCAAGGCGCCATCCAGCTCTTCAGGAGCAGCTGGGGTTAGGTGGATACCCCGATACTTGGTCAGGAGGAACCGGAGATGGAACCACCAACCTTCCGTTTTGTAGACAACCTACAATGAACCACTGAACCACAGCCGCCATTTAACTATCCGCTGCCGTTATAAAGCTTGAAAGAGCCAGGACAGTTTTAATATAACTCTGATTGTATTCGTCTAAAAGAAGAATGTCATACACACCTAGAATGGCTTAAGGATGAGTAAATCATGGGCTAATTTTCATTCGAAGGTGAACTATCCCTTTAACATGGAAATCCTTTTGGCAGGTTCAATGTTTGTGATATCTAATTCAAATTTGTAACACAACTTGGTTAGACGTATGACTTTTTTTTTAGCAACCTTACAACTCATTTTTCTGTAAAATATATATTCTGTATAAAATATATATATTTTTACTTACTTTCATTTGCTTTACAATAAACTATACAATAACTAAACAACTCTACAATAACCTTTTTGAAGTGCTGTAATAATAAACTTCTGCTGAGTTTCTTTAAAAAGACACCAACCGTAGATCTGTATTCCAAATCATTTATGAATTATTCATACCATTTTAAGTAGATCTATGCTAAAAAGGGGGTGATAGTCAACGGGTTAAGTGTTTAAAATAGCAATAAGATCAACAAAACAGCTTCATATTTGGTGCTTATATTGCATTATACCTTTTGTGCCTTATGTGCCTTTTCTTGAAGACGTTTTTGGAATTTATATTATCTCTCAAATTTGGCTGGGGAAACATTGAAGTCTTTTATGCTTTCTGTCTTCTGTGTGTGTGTAGGTGATTCCTTGTGCCCAGAGAGATGCTCTCTACTGCCTCCACGAGAATGGTTGCATCACACTGCGTGTGTGTCGCTCCACAACACCTTCTCCTAATGAAACAGGCAAGACAGGCTTTGAGCCTTCACAACTGTCCTTCAGTCCAGGGATGGGGCATATAAGTAATTTCACATCACAATTATAATATACATAGTTAGTTAGTTACTTTTATTGTCCACAATGTGGACATTTGTGTCTGGATTCACCACATTAACACAACACATTCAAACTATATATACACATAGCACATTTCATCGTATACAGACAAATATACATTTTATACATTCATATTTTCATGTGAAAAAGAAAGGACACCTTATTGAATTCCTTAGGCAGGTTTTAAAATGTGAAAACCTCAATTAAAAACATCAACACCTGACATATTATACCATGTCATTATTTATTTAGCGAAAACTAAGCCAAAATGTAAAAGCCATGGGTGACAAACTAAGGACACCCTTACTGTTTTCATAGGAATTAAGTAGCAGTCAGGCCTCAGCAAGTGTGACCAACTCTATAAAAGCAGAAGTTTTGGCAGCCTAGATTGTTCTGGTGTGTGTTAACAAAGTGCCAAGGAGGAAAGACAATTGTTGCTGCCATCAATCTAGGAAGGGCTGCAAGGCTATTTCCAAACAATTTGAAGTCTATCATTCTACAGTGAGGAAGATTGTTCTAGAAGTCTTATGGTTTGTTCAGATGTAACTTTGCAAAGATTGGAGTCTGTTTTGAACAATGTCCTTTGGACAGACAAGACCAAAGTGGAGATGTTTGGCCATAATGCACAGCGCCACATTTGGTGAAAACCAAAAGAGCATATCAGCACAAACACCTCATACCAACCGCACATGCTGGTGGAGGGTTGATGCTTTTGGGCTTGTTTTGCAGCCACAGGACCTGGGCACCTTGCACCATCTTAATTCTAATCTAAATATCTAAAAATTCTTAAATCAAGATGCATTTACTAGATACGTAAAATGACATAAGATATTTTTTCTTGTTATCTTGAGTTTTTGTTTAATTATCTGCCAATGGGGTGAGAAAAACAATCTTGCTTCTGATTGAATTCTTGTTTCTATCCCAAACAGAAATAACCCCACTGGCAGATTATTTTGCAAAAACTCACTTAATTTTGATTTTCAGGAAAACAGAAAACATATATGTTATTTAACTTATCTGGTAAAAGCATCTTGATTTAAGAATTTTTAGATATTTGGACTGGAAACAAGAAAAAAAAAACTAAGTAAGATGAGCATTTTTTGCAGTGCAAGCACACCAACAAATCTACAACAGAACGCCATGAAGGTGTTGCACTGGCCTAGTTGAAGTCCAGACCTCATCCTGACTGAAATGCTGTGGCAAGAGCTGTGCATATACAAATGCCCACAAACCTCAATGAACTGAAACAACGCTGTAAAGAAGAGCGGGCCGAAAATCCTCCAGAACTAAGTGAGAGACTGATGCGGTCATACAGAAAATGATTATTGCTGCTAAAAGTGGCTCTACAAGCTATTGAACCATAGGGTGTACTTAGTTTGACACACAAGGTTTTTCCATTTTGGCATTATTTTTTCTAAATAAATAAGGACACGTGTGATGTGTCATGTTGTTGCTCATCAAGGACCATTATGTCCTGATACTGAGACCGCAATAGGGTGTCCTTTCTTTTTCACTTGACTGAATATGCCTTCAAATCCATGTCTTCATGTCCAACCTAATCACTCGGCATTAACAGTTGGTACACATGACAACTGATACACATTTTTCTTGCCCATGGTTGCCTAAAACAGCTCTTTGATGGTAATAACTGGAATTGTTGTTCCAGTGACTGATCCAGAGCAGAATGTCCAAGAGTTGGTATACGATCTCCGCTCCCAGTGTGACGCTATCCGTGTGACTAAGACCGTGCGGCCCTACCGAGTGGTGATCTGTCCGGTCAATGAGAACAGTGCCGCCCTGGTGGTCAGTGATGGAAGGGTGATGCTGTGGGAGCTCAAAGCTCATGCCAGTAAATCTACATCCAACCTGAGGTACAATATTATAAACGTATCAAAGTACTGAATATGAAAATTATGGGTTCTCAATTTAGAAGACTTAGCAAAACCTGTTGGTAGTACTGATTTACATTGGTAGACATTAGCAGACTTACACATCTTACTATAATGAAGGCTTAGATATACCCCTACGCATCAATTTTACTCAGTTTTAATCTTAATTGAACTAATCTAACATATTCAACATGCTACTTTCTGACTTAACCAATGGTATTCTTTTTCAAAATTGTTATTGAGAAGAATATAATTTCACTAGTATTTGTGTCGACTACTAAACTTTCATATCAAGACATCCCTACTTAAAACACACCAATTCATTCTTCTTTTTTTTTACAGCCAGTTTCTAAAAGTACAATAAAAAAATTATTTTATGAAGCGTAACCTGTCCAAGTTCAAATGTAATCCTAAAAAGGGTAAAAATAAAAAGATATATTTTGCAAAAAGAAAGTAAAACCTGTTTGAGGTTTGCATTGTGATATTTCTTGGTAATTTAAAGGGGTCAAATAATTTTTAAATTATTTGAATATGTTCTTTGAGGTTCACTTGTAATGTTAATTAAGTTTTTTGCACACACAAACACATACACATACACAAAAATCTAATATATATGAAGAAAAACAATTATTTGTAACCTTCATTCAGACCCTCGGTCTGTAACGATCAATTTTTAAGGCGTGGCTTCTTTAAGGCTTGTCAGTAAACGCCCACTGTTGGGTTTGGCTAAGGTCATTGCATGACACAGTATCAATGCCCACTCGCTACTGCACATGAGTATGGGTTTTAAAAACATTATCCATATAAAACTGTCATTTACAGACAAAGCATTAGGGATGTAACTATTCACTCAACTCACGATGCGATTCACGATACTAATTTCACGAGATGATTTTCTCACTATTTTTTTTTTTCAGATTTATGACAAATTATTAAATAAATAATGTCTTTTTTATTTCCCAGACAAAATTCTGCATAGTTCTTTGTAAAATGTAAATATATATTTGATGTAAAAAACTAACTTTTTATAAATACATTTTAAAACAAATCCTCAAAAAGTCCCTTCAAGGAGATCTTCCAGTGGTGTTTTCTTGGGAGGAGGTGTTTCAGCGTCTTCACCCTCATCCTGCACTGAGGAACAGCAGAAATAAAAAGACTCAGTCAAGTTTAAGTACAACAGTGACAGGAGTTTAACATTGATATAAAGGCAAAATTTGAATTATAATGTGTATCGTTACACTTGCAAGAGTTATACAAACACAACACATTTAGATAATATGCCAGATATAATATAAAACAGGCCACAATATATAATAAAACAGGTACACTTTTAGAGAAAGAGATAGTAAAATAAATACAACACCTGTTTCTGCAACAGCACAGATTTCTCCTTCAGTCTGTCAAATATACACAAGTGCCTGTAAAGTGAGGTCACGTCACAGTTTATGGTTTCAGCATCCCTGCTGTTTAAAAGGTGTATCGCGATTCGTTTAACATCTGAACTGACTTGAATCGTCATTTGTATCGATTTTCACAAATGACTTTGTGAACTCTCCATTACACTGTGCCTCGCTGACAAAATAAAATGCTCCGAACAAACATATAATCCTCAGACACGATCCGGGACGCCAATACAATAAACCATCCACTTGGCGTACGTCAGAAACTGAACACACATCTGTATACTGTATCAGTGTAGACAGCATCAGTCATTATAATGGGCTCTATTTGCTTTTGACGCGACACTCACATCCAGTGTAGGCAAATGTCAGCCGTTAAGCGACTGAAAGCCAGTGGGCGGGGCATATGGCACGATCTGTGATGATGTAAAACGATTTGTCAATGAGGTCACAGATCCTTCAATATCAAAACGAGCTGTTTTTGGAGCTTGATTAATAAATGCTTGGTTTAATGAGGAAGAAGTTTAAAACTATGAAACATGTAGGATTTTGTAATGGTACAAAGACCTCTTTTATACCAAAAGATCAAGGCAAATTTGATTTCTCATGTCACATGGCATGCCCTTTACAAGTTACGTCACCTTTATCTTTATAGAGCTTTAAATAATACAGATTGTTTCAAAGCAGCTTCACAGGTATCAACAGGGAGATGATTCAGTGATGCAAACAGTTCAACTCGGCTGTAAAGCAGCTCTAAAAAAAATAAAAACCATTTGTGCAGCTTCAGTGTTGATTCAGGTCCATTGTAAAGAATTATTAAATTAGATCAATTCAGCTATAAAGCAGTTCTGCAGAAAACTTCCATGTCATCTTCCAGCTCAGTTCAGTTCTCATCAGAACTGGCTTAGTCAGGCTTATTATACTCTTAATAAGTTTGTTTTAATGAAATGTATTGTGTTTGTCATGTTTTGTGAGATTCACCCCCAGAACATTTTCTTTCAGTTCTGGCTTGCCTCCTTTGTATTCTCCCGTGAATTTCTGTGGGACACCTTTACGTCAGAATCAAAAATGCATCCCGGATCTTTCTCTGAATACAATGATCGGTAAGATAGCCATCCGACCAACACACACACACTTCTTTTCTTCCACGAGCTTGCCTTATCCTGGCTTCTAAATATATCTCATTTAAACGGTCTCAGGCTTCATTCTCCTAGCCTTTGACTTGAGGAGATTTTCCAGGCTGAAGACCCTGAGGCCTCACTCTGCTATCCGTCTTTTACAGTATCTGCACATCTTATTTTCCCCTTTAGAAGTCCAGCACTGATGTGGCAGGCATTGGGTGGGCATTTGGGTCTTTAAAGAAGTGCTTTAAACCTGCATTATTTTCTTTCTTCCGTGAAACATAAAAAGAGGATTTTGAAGAATTATACTGGGCACTTTTTTACATGCAGTTATAATAAATGGGGACTGATGCTTTCAAGCATGAAAAACAATGCAAAAGGAACATAAAAGCAGTGCCCAAATTGAGGAGGACTGTGGGCACCGGTCGAATATCAAATATGGTTGTACAAATTGTAATATTAGTAATAATAATAGTATATATTCCATTTGCTTATTAAATAAATAGCTTTAAGCAGTCAGAAAGATTTCATGAATTAAAGCTTTACATATCTCTTTAAAATCATTGAAAAAGCGTGCATGTTCATTTTTGTTACTGTTAGATCCAATACATTTGTTAAATTACCATACAGTTGCAGTCATAAGTTTACATGCCGCTTACAGAATCATTAAATTGTTAATAATTTTAATAAAATAAGAGTGTCATACAAATTGAATGATGTTTTTATTTAGTACTGTCCTAAAAAAAGCTATTTCATTATTTTTACATGTAGTCCACAGGACGAAATAACAGCTGAATTAATGATCTGGATTTAATAGCCACCTTCTCTCTCTCTTTTCGCTCAACTGCCTCAAAGAGCTGCTCTGTTGTTTCATTTAGATTAATTATGTGATCTGTCCCTGTTCCAGGGCACAGTCTGATTTCTGGAGTGGACTCCCCACGACCCCTGGCAGATCAACAGGAAGTGCATCTGAAATTCCTGTTGACAGGGCTGTTGTCTGGGCTGCCTTTGCCCCCCTTCTCCCTCCGGATGTGTCCTCCGCTCACCACCAAGAACATCAACCACTACCAGCCCTTACTGGCCGTGGGTGAGTACTGCACAAAAAGAGACCAGACACCCCATTCTCCAGCTGATATTTAAACATGCACACACAGAGCAAGGTACTGGTGTACAATCTCAGCTCTAATAGAGCAGATGATGACACTTTAAAAACCTGAAAAGTGGCTTCCTGCTTTTCTCTCGGGCACTGTTTGTCTTGACGCCCATGGCACAGATTAGCAGTGCCATGGGCGTCAGGCCCAGAATGAGTTTGGTCTGTAACTGACCGGGAGTTATTTGGTAAAAGTTCATTATTTTTAACCTTAGAATTTAGTTATTTTTAACTAGTGCTGTCAATCGATTAAAAAAAGTAACTCATTAATCGCACAATTTTTTCTGTAATTAACTGTGAGAAACATCAGAGTTTTTAATATTTTTATATTGTAATAATTTCACAGTTAATGTAGAAACATAGCCTGATGAGGTCATACTCAGCTCCAGTCAGAATATGAGTCTGATACCGCTCCATTGGGCTGTGATTATGGGGTGTGTTTCAACCGAACCAGGAAATAAATCAACTGGATAGACCTACAACCAATCAGAGCAATGGAGCGACGCGTAGCTGTCAACAGAACTCAACTGCACTTCGTTGCCAAGTCCGCGGTTTTCCCGCGGGTTGTTTCCATGTCCGCGGGTTGAAGCGACCTCAATTATGTGATATATAGACCCAGGGATGCGAATTTTCCAGTAGTTGGCGGGTTTTGTTGTAAAAACTTGGCAACCCTGTCTACACGCATGCTGGAATAAGTAACGTTAGAAGAAAAAGATGAGTGTAAACGATCTTTGCCAGTGTTGTAAAAAAAAGAATTTAAGGATACACGGAGTACTTCCCACATGATCATCATTTCTGAGAGAAAGTGAAGGTGAATGCATATACGGACAAGTTCTCCGTTTAGGATAAGAGCAAATTCAACCCAATCGCCTTTGATGACGTGGATGATTACGGTACTGTTTATCATCTGTCCATCATCGCCTAAAGCCCGCCCTGATGATTTCATAATTACTCCTCTGTGGATCGAGTCCAGACTGAACTGCCCGAGCTCAATCAGCTGAGTTCGGCTGGCATACAGGCTAGTAGAAACAACTTAAAGACAGTATATTTTAAATATTTGTTGTAATGGCATCTTTTTATGAATGAAGGCCAGTATCACTGATACTGATGTCTCTATAAAATTGATCATTCATGATAGACATTCAATATTGCAGTATAATTGAAAGCTATATCAGTGTCAACATTTATTAGACTTTAAAACATTTAAAAAATTTAATTTAAGTCAATGTAAAACAATCGTCACATAAACCCGTAATAATAAGCGTCATATTTACCTGTGGCCGATTTAACAGGTAGGAAATACAGAAATTGAATAAAGTTATCAAACCGTCTGCTCGGCATAAATAATAAATTAAATATATATTAATCCTTCTGATGCCAGGGTCTGTCTGAATACTCGATTCTGATCAAATGCACAGGTAGTTCTAAGCAGCTGAATCACCGTTCTATATTAATGCACTGGTTTCATTGAAGTGCACAAACACAGGCCCATGTCACTCGCACACAGAGCAGAGAACGCACAGAAACTTATCAACGCCGCCCTGCGACTCATAGTCATAAAATAGCTAAGCTACTGGAGCACGTCATTATATTTCTTAGCAACGATGGGGTTACATCGCTATTTTTAAGTAATAAACACACATTGTTAAGACAGACGCTGAACACATGTAGGTACAAATCTCTTATTTCACAGCTAGCTGTGGATAGCGGTTCGCACACGTTTATTTAAGACATTATTTAACTCATATTAAATGGCATTCTGGCATAATTCTGTGTGTAATTGTTAGTTTAGGTGCTAAAGAGAACTCAAATCTGGCGTGTGTCTTTCTGTGCATCTTGTGTGTGTGTGTGTGTGTGTGTGTGTGTGTGTGTGTTTGTCAGGACATTCACAGACAGTGTGTGCTCTATTTTGTCTTGTCGCACTTGAATGGTTTAAAAGTATTAGCATGAATAAGAAAGTGATCATATAATGTAACGCTAGCCAAAGGATGACAGAAAAAATCGATGCTGCATTAATTGCTTTAAATATTTTAAACGTGTTAAACTGAAAAAAATTAAAACACACTCATTTTGACAGCACCATTTTGAACCCCAAACCCCACACACACACAAACACACACACACACACACACACAAATCTGGAAACACTCCAGCTAAAATATGATTGTTCCTTTCATTGCCCTATATTTATAAAATGATTGCCTACAGGAAGTCTAATCAGAGATTGTGTTATAAAAAGAGATGACAACTCCAGCATCTGTGTTATTACCTTTCAAAATGTTCAGCATTCACCGGAAAAAGTAATGTAATAAAATTAATTAAAGAGAGCAAATCAATTGTAAACTTCTAAGAAAGGGCATTTTAATATCAGCATCAGGTAAGATGGATTTATTAGGTTGCCTCTTCTATAAAAGCATGTGACATTTATTTAAATAGGGTTTTTATAATACATAATAAATTATATAAAAATAATAAACTATAAGACATCATATGTGATGCACGCAACCACAGCACGGCCTTCTGTAATGACTTCTTCTAGAAAACACACCCTCCCACTTCTGCAATGAACACAGAGTTATGATGCGCACGTGCAAACTAGAGCGGCTCAATCAATGAATTACACATTTATGACAGGTAATGTTTATGAACTAATGCTGAGGAATAATGACAATGTTTACTTTGGGATGTTTATATGGTAATATGTTTTAGACGGTTGTAACAATGCATAATTTATCTCCCTCATCTGAACTGCAATAGGTGCATACATTTCAAAATAAGAGTCCCGGTGTATTTCGAGCATGTTTATAATTAAAAGTCAAGCATTATATGTACGTTTTTGGTTATACAATAAACTGTATTTAATGGAATTCCTATCTTGTCAGGATGAAAGACTAAGAACAGTGTTTGACACACATTATTTAATAAAGTATCAGAGTTATAATAGTTCTCTAAAACCATTAAAAAATATTCATTACTTGAAATGTAATAAATGTTAACTGAAATCTTAGTTTCGAGTCTCGTCTGAATAGGGCTTTTACAGTCATTCCTTTAAACTATTCATTCAAATCTGTGACTGTCTATATTAACGGGCCATTGAGTCATTGAATCATCCAGCTCTTTTAAAAAGGCAGATTGATTAAGTAACAAAACACGGTTGTGTGTTGCTCTGAGACACGAAACAGTTCTGCTTTTGGTTCAATCGGAACTATTTTTATTGGCAAAATTGAGGGGGAAAAGTGTTATAAATCATAAAATCATTATCATATTTGCAGTTGTGCTGAAATTCATGAAAAAACTGCACTATTGCTCATGTGATATTGAGGAACTATTATATAATATGAATATTAGCCAAAAACTGCTCACATATCTTGAATTTCGGAGGGTTTTTTTTATCAGTTAAAACAACTTTATTAAAACAACAATTACAATATTATAATAGATGACAAATCACACACCCCAATATGACTTGCTTTCTTATTGAATGACAGTTCAACTATAGATATTCCCACAATCACTGTAGCATATTGTGTATTAGGAGACCACACATTGATGGGAGTTTGTAACGCATCCAGTCTTTCTCCAAGCGTGACCTGATTCTTTGACAGCAAAGCGAATGAGCCCAAGAGAACGAAATCATACGAGCTGAAATGACAAAATTGTGATAAAATCTTAAGCAAACGTTATTCATCACAGCATTTCAGACCGGCAAGGCCATATCTGTTCTGTTTACTCCATCATCTCTTAACCAATGATTCTGCAAAGATTGAAAGCTTTGCACAGATATTAAAAAAGTGACAGAAGTTACAAAACATATGACAATTTGTAGTCTAATGTATGATTTCATCTAGCTGTGGCTAACAACTGAGCTCAGTTACATCTGTTGCTCAGTAACAGAGAAAAGGAAAATGTTTTACAGCTTAAAGACCTCCTAAATATGTGAAAATCTGTTTTATTGCATGATAGAAATAGCAATATGTTTCAAATGAGGTTTCACCCGGTTTGGTCCATGGATCTTGCAAATTGTAATTTGAGCGCTGTGATTGGTGAATTTCTGTAATCGTCGTGTCATTATTGGAGAAAACGCAGCGGTGCAGTCTTGATGAGGTTTGGTAGCTCCTCGAGTGCTCTATACAAGCACACTGCAGTTGTCAATACCCTGTAACGGGTATCCCTCTTGACGGATGCATTTCTAACTCCATAGCACAGTTTTTGCCTCAGGGATGGTTCAGAACTTCAAACTCTCTTTCTGCCTCAAAGCACAAGTCTGTTGCTGAATCATTCCCAAGAGTGGCTTTTAAACCAGCTCAAAACTTAAAAGAAGTGATCTTGACGAGTGGTCATTTAGCACTTGAGGGAAAGAAGGTCCATGTGCGACTGACTCCGCTCGTGTGACATTTGAAGCCAGACAGTTGTGCAATTTTGGATGCATCAGTGTCAATCAGTTCAGCCTACATACAATGTGTAATGGCATTTGGACTGAAATCAAGAGCCTGTTCTTCTCTGATAGAAATGGTGCAGTGAATGCTAAGCTGTCGGATGCACTCAGATCTGAATTTAATGTATCTCTGTGATTTCTTGGAAAATGATCTTTCCCTCTGAATAGACACTGTGGTGCCTTCTACAGTTTCCCTGTGTACATTATTAATCTTTGCCAAAGGATTCTATGGACTTTAGCAAACATATCTCTTTCAGAGCTGGGTATCAATTTGAATCGCATCACAATACGATTATGGGCTGCACAGACACATTGATTGGGTCTGTGCTGTTTGCTGGTCACGACATTCAGTGCGATCATACATTTTATTTCGAATGTATACATATATAATTTATGTCTTTTAGTTTGTCAAAGAGATTTAAAGCACCTTCTTTTGAAGAGTGCGGATGTGCTCTAGTACTTAAGAACGAGCCTATTTGAATCTGGTAATAAAGCAAAATAACTGAGAAAAAAGAGAATTACTCCTCAGATACCATGCATGTCCATAATTAATTATAGCAAAAATCTAGCATGAATTCGATCTCAAACTAATGAATTAGAAGCAGTTATTACTCCACCACCAGCGGCACATCAACACAGCCGTCTAATAGCTTGATTACCACAGATTTCGTCTATTTTTTTAGCGGATGTAATCCTGCAGGAATCCTCAAAAACTTGACTCCACAACTGGTGCGATTTTCACAGTTCACAATGCAAGTAGGCATTTTTTTCTTGACGAGAAATGTTCGTTAAAACACAATTCAATGCGATATAATTAACTTTCTGACACCAACATGCGCACTGGGAACTGCACATTTTCCTGTGGCATGACCCGTGAAGGGGTCTAATGATTAAAGGGATACTATTCATAGTTTTCATGTGATGTCACACCATTATAGGAACGCCCACCTGGAGGGCAAAACAAGGCTTTCTTCCATTGCCCGCCAGTCATTTTTACCATGTTTGTAGTCAGTATTAATGTAGTAAGACGGTGATATGAAAAGACCAAATTCAATTAAAACCTTTTTTGTACAATATTCTTTTTTATACATGCAACACAAGGTTTCTCGTTAAGTGTTTTCCCCATCGAAAATCATCATTAAGAAAACATATTGCATCGTGGCTCATCTACTCACCTGTATATAGTATGCATCATCAAAAAGGTGTTAACTGAATTTAATCTTTTAATATAACTTATAGTATGTAACTGAGTATGTTGATATGGGAAAAAGGAGGCGGGAACCGGCGAACATTCAACAACTTTTAATAAATAAATAAACAAAATGAAAGTAAAATGAAGGCAGCCCCTCATGGACGGATGCTGCGCACACACATAATAAAATGTAAACAAAACATAACATAAATCCAGGCCTGGGGTCTGTTCTTCGTTTGTTGCTGCTAACTCAGTTAGCTGGATTTGATTGTTGACGATTTGGCGTGATCTCGGATTGTTTGGTTCTTCAGCGCTCATCCTGGACTTGGTCCGTAAACTCAAACCTGCTCGGGAGCAGATGATTTCATGTGAACAGGATTAGATCTTGAGGTGATAATTAAAATCTGTCCCAGCCACTGCTACTTTATTACAAGAATTCCTTACTGAACCAGGGGCAATAATAATTTTAAATAATAATATAAACGTTTATTTGAAAATAGTTTTATAATGTTGTGTAAAAGGTGTGTTAATACTATAGACACACTCACTTGATTGAGAGATTTATTTGTGATTTGTGCATTCATTTGAGTGATGACAGATATTATGGGAGTGGCTTGATGTAGCGCAAGAGATGCAGATAATTTGATCTTGACTTTAATTAATACTGTCACGTAACAAATCTGCTTCAAATTGAGTTAATTTAAGTAGTAATTTAAATTAAATTACAACATTAAAATAAAGATGTAAAGGGTGTACAAATAATACTATAAAATTGTGAATATAAATAATTGTGAATCATGTTCATCAAAACAGTGCACATTTAATTTATCTGTTATAACTTTTATGTTGGTTTGGTCGTTTGGCTGTTTCCCTATAAAGGAAATTATTATTATTATATATTTTTTAATTATATAATTTCATTACGTTGTCTTGACGCCAGCCAATCGCTGCATTGCTGATCATGGTTTCGAGTATCGATGCATCGGCCCTCTTCAGGGAACACAAGAACGCGCAGTGATCTCAGATAACTCAATCCAGATATTTGAATCCAATCCGCAAATTCGTTTGAAGAACCAAATTAGCAAGAGATATCAGTTATCACGATTTAAAGATCTGAGATCGGTCAAATCATCTCAGATGTATTAAGCGAGGTACGAATAACGGACCCCTGGTCCTCGCTCCTCCCACGTCTCTCGCTCGCCCACCTCGCCACATTGTACATTAAGGCACTTAAAGGGTGGGTTGCACTCATGGTTGCACTAATTATTTGTTATTCGTTTAAAGTCTGGAATTTCCCCTGCTTATTAAAAAGTTCTGTTCATATTCATTACAGCAGTAAACATCAGATTATCTGACGGACGGGACACTTCAGCGCATGTATTACAAATGTCAAAGTGCGCTTTCTGAAATTGGAATAAAGATCTATGCCTTGTAACCGGAAATCCAATAAATATGCATTGTTACAACCGTCTAAAACATATTACTATATAAACATCGTAAAGTAAATATTGTCATTAATCATCAGCATTAGTTCATAAATGCTCTCTGCATTTTCCCGTGGTTAGATCAGCGTATTTAAATTTTACACAATACACAGGACAATAGGTCTGACTGGATCTCTTCCCTAATCGTCCCTCCCTAACATTTTCCTCTTGTTTAATTTGTTGACGAAAATGACATTCATTCATTCATTTATTTAGTTATCGTCTCGTTTTCGTAAGTCAAATCAATACTTCGGAAAAGGGCATAACAGGTGTCCTTAAATAATTGTATCTGCAAATTTCTACTCACTCTAACAACTTGGCAAAAAATGCACCCTCAAAATCAACCGTCATTCTGCCTCAGCTCTGTCCCATCACTGAAACTCTCTGAAACACTCCACTACCTCTCCGACTCCTCTCCTCAGTCACTCTTCTCTCATTTCTCCTCTCGGTGCCACATCTATCACCTTCTGCTCTCCTCCACTGACAGGATGACAGTCTGAGCAGGCTGTGTTATGAACAGTGTCATCAGAAATTACTTATGAAAATGTAGTTTGACAAGTTTTCTGATTATTATTATTATTATGTATTTGTAATCAAAGGCAAAAAACTGTATGAAGATGATTAAATGATAAATGAACAACAAAAACAAATAATTGCTAATGCATTAACAAGGATGATTCAAATAATTTAATCATATTAACTATTACAGCATTCACGTGTGTGTTTTTCATGTTTGCCCTTTAGGTACAAGCAATGGCTCTGTGCTCGTGTACAACTTGACCAGTGGCCTCCTGCACAAAGAGCTAAGTGTCCATTCCTGTGAGGTCCGGTAAGAAACCTTTACACTGTCATATTATACCTATACATCCATTCATGATGTGACATGAGAATCGTACCATACATACACTGGTGTTTAATCCTAGGTGCCAATTGCATAAACAGCCACTATGTTAAGACTGTGTCTTAAAAACAAGCAAAGGGAAATCAATCTGACTTTTCAGATTCAAATAGACCAATCTAACTTTTTATTTAACTGACTTTAAGGGGTGGTTGATTATGCTTTGACTTTTTAAACTTTAGTGAGTGTGTAATGTTGCTTTGAGCATAAACAACATCTGCAAAGTTACGACACTCAAAGGGAGATATTATTTTTTTAAAGAAATTGCTTTTTAAGGACTACAACAAATGGCTGGTAGGGACTACACAAGCTTCCTAGAAATAATAATATATGCTAGAAAAATGACTTGAAGATAGTTAGCTGAAGGAGCAGCAGCTCATTTGCATTTAAAGGGACACACACAAAAACTGCACTTTTTTGCTCACCCTCAAAAAGTGACAATTTTAACATGCTGTAAAAGTGATCTGTGGGGTATTTTGAGCTAAAACTTCACATACACACACTGGGGACATCAGAGACTTATTTTACATCTTGTAAAAAGGGGCAATCAACCACCCCTTTAAAGTTATGAAAAGTCTTGAATAAAAAAATAGATTACTAACTGTACTCTAAAGAGTTTATTCAACTGGATCATGGGCTGTGTCCCACTATACTATTCACTTTTGGAGCGTTTGTTTTAGAACCTTTTGCATTTTATCCCTTAGTTTTATTTAGGCATATGGACATAGAAATCACGTTCGGATTCACACCAAAATAATTGGTCTGAGAGTGCATGAAGGAGGTGGTCTTGGTCAAATAAAAATAAAAAACTCTGGAACAATGACATTTAAAATGTAATTTCTCTGAAAACATTGCATTACAAGGAAGCCGAGATTCCCACTCTAACTGATATGTATTTAATTATATGGCTGCATTACCACCTCTGGTACCACCACAAGTTCATTTCTCTTTTGTGTCTTCTTGCACTTGAACAGGCAAATACACACAAAATTATGTCAAAATGGCCATAATGGCAAATATCCAAGTAATGTGGCAAGCAAACGTAAACAGTTGGAAAAAAAAGGGAGGTGTGTCAGTATATTACATCCGTGCATTAGGTCTTTAAATCCTCGTTTAGTCCACATCTGATTTTTGTGCATAATTAATTGGAATCGGATTATATTAAGCAAGTGTTGAGCTTAATTTATATGTGGTTTGAAGTCCTATTTCAATTTCATTCTGGCGTCATGTGGTTTGTCACTTTCTTATGCCACATAAAACGTTAACATGTCACATTGTTATAGCACATGCTGAAAGGCAATAGCCTAGAAATCTAGACGCACCCTAGCGGCAGAAAATTAATTTTGCCGCGAGTGTAGACCTGAGAGCTGGAAAAAACAAACTCTGGTCAGGCCAATCACAGCGTGTGTAGAGTCGGTGGGCGGGCTTAACATAATGACGGTACGTCAGAGCAGAGTTGCGGAGGTTCTGCGTGTTGCTTGTAAACAAAGAAGCTGATGAATCAGCTTTGGTCGCGACTCTGGAAGACTTGGAGTTAAGCTTTTCTTTGAGAAAAGAACAAAGAACAGCACTGAAGTCATTCTTAAGAAAGGAAGTGTTCAGAGTTTTGCCAACCGGATACGGTGAAAGTCTATCAACTAACGTTAGCTCGGCTTCACCTTCTTCTTCCCTCTGGTTGGTTGTGGCGCTCATGGCACTATCCAATTGCATGCAGAGGGAATTTGAAAGACAACCGTTTATCCCGCCCCTCGGATTGAGCCCTGTCAATGGTGACTTCCCAGACCCAACATCTTGATGTGGGTCTGGCTTGTCAGGCTAGAAAGGCACTGCAGTCACAAGGTTGTTGTTGCAAAATGCCAGTTGAGCAGAAAGACCGGAGACATGGTTTGAGACCTGCGGAGACGACAGCACAGAATTAGGCAATGCATACCATCCTCCTGCGTTTCTGCCACTGCCGAAGAAGACACAGTAGTCCAGTGCGGCGGCATGTTGTAAACATCTGTATTGCAAACCCCTCCACGTTGCTGTTGGTTATTGTTGTTTTTTTGGCGTGTACTTACCAACGCCATAGAAACCAATGCAAATATTCTGGAAAATGAAATAACGCTATGGGACTCACAAATCAGATCTGAACAGTTGCGATACACAGTGTGGACAGTCAATCATTGATCAGATTTCAATCGGATACACAGGTAATCGGATTTGCACTGATAACCAAAGTCTGTGTCATTAATGTAATTCACACCACAAAAGACAAAGCGAAAATCACTCGCTGAATAACTTTTTTTAAAATCTTTAATAAGTCTTAATCTATATTTAATGTATGCATGAAAGACTGTGCAGTGTTATTTTACATTTGATTACTTCATTCAGTTTCTTTAATATTTGTTAACTAAGTGTTGTTAGACCTACCTGAACATTTTTAAAGGGTTAGTTCACCCAAAAATGTCAATTCTGTCATCATTTACTCACCCTCATGTCGTTTCAAACCCATAAGACCTTTGTTCATCTTCAGAATAAAGATTAAGATATTTTTGATGAAATCCGAGAGCTCTCTGACCCTCCATAGACAGCAAATTAATTAACACTTTCAAGGCCCAGAAAGGTAGTAAATACATCGTTAAAATAGTTCATTTTTGGGTGAACTAACTCTTTAAAGCACTGTTTATTTCATTATTATATTTGTTCTATTGCATTTATTTGTGCTGCTACTTGTATTTTTTTTATTATACCTGTAATATCTTCTGTTATTTCAAAAACATGAAAAAGCTGTAACGTTGAGCCCTGCACACTGACCACAGGTTCTGGAAGGCATGTAGACTCATACGCAGGAGAGGAGGTTGGAGGGTGCAGAGATTGTGGCTGTTTTACACAAGCATCAATGTCTGGAACTTGATGTGAGCAGCAACCAGTAGACAGTGCAGAGAGATAAAGAGAGGTGTATCACAGGAATCAGTGGAGAGGAGCCAGGGTAATGTAGCTAATCTCTGTATACATGGATGAATATGGGACCATGATGGATAGAGGCCAATGTGCATTTTTTTTATACAGTGTAGTGTTCTTATCTCTATCTGGAGCATTGCAGAACCTATGCAGAATTCAGTGCTATAGCCTCACTAACACATTTTGTTCTCTAACTGTTTTGAAAAGTTTTGATTAACAAATGACAATACTGTTTTTGGGACAGCCTGAACATTACGTCATTTTATAATTTTAATTAATTAGTTAATTGGCACACATGAAATGTTCACGCTGAGTCGTGGTGCCATCTTGTGGTGTAATTGACTGGAATTGTACTGAGGTCGGAAATGGGACATTTCAGCCTGGATATTCCCACTTCAGACCACTCGAATGGGGCATTAGGATCACTAGAATCTTCCAAGGCAGGTGAGGTGTGTTTGACCTAAACTCTGTTGGAAGGTGGTCCTCCAGGAGCAGGATTGGGAACCCCGGCCATATTCATTTGAATTCCTTGGGTTTTTCATTTAGATGACTTTACTATCTGCTTGTTAAGTCATGACATTAGAAATACTATTTCCAGGTCCAAGCCTCTTGTTTCAGTTGAGAAAGTCTCAACAGCCATTTATAAGGACTATTTATTCATATCACACATCTAAGCGAAACTTTTATAAACTCATGCTGTGCAGGCTCGCTGTGTCCCAGACACCAATGTTTTAATGATTCAAGGTTTAGGATTATGATTTCTGGTAGTATTACATCACATCGTGAGTGTAAATTAGCTCTATTTACTGTTTGCTTTTGGCATAAAAAGATCCCAAAGAAACTGTGACTCGTATCATCAGACTTAAGTGGATTATTCTAAAATGCATGAGATAGTAATATAGAATTAGTATGTACAATGGGTACGGAAAGTATTCAGACCCACTTTAATTTTTTCACACTTTGTTATATTGCAGCCATGTGCTAAAATCATTTAAGTTAATTTTTTTCTCATTAATGTATACACAGCACCCCATATTGACAGAAAAACACAGAATTGCTGAGATTTATTAAAAAAGAAAAACTGAAATATCACATGCTCCTAAGTATTCTTTGCTTCTGATGTCCATTTGTTCTGATCATCCTTGAGATGGTTCTACACCTTCATTTGAGTCCAGCTGTGTTTTATTATACTAAAGCCACACATCTGTCTATATACGACCTTACAGCTCACAGTGCATGTCAGAGCAAATGAGAATCATGAGGTCAAAGGAACTGCCTGAAGAGCTCAGAGACAGAATTATGGCAAGGCACAGATCTGGCCAAGGTTACAAAAAAAAAAAATTGTCTGCTGCACTTAATTGCTGCACTCCATAATCATTAAATGGAAGACGTTTGGGACGACCAGAACCCTTCCTGGAGCTGGCCATCAGGCCAAACTGAGCTATCAGGGGAGAAGAGCCTTGGTGAGAGAGGTAAAGAAGAACCCAAAGATCACTGTGGCTGAGCTCCTGAGATGCAGTTGGGAGATGGGAGAAAGTTGTAGAAAGTCAACCATCACTGCAGCCCTCTACCAGTCGAGGCTTTATGGCAGAGTGGCCCGGCGGAAGCCTCTCCTCAGTGCAAGACACATGAAAGCCTGCATGGAGTTTGTTTAAAAAAAATATGGTAATAAATAAGATTCTCTGGTCTGATGAGACCAAGATAGAACTTTTTGGCCTTAATTCTAAGCAGTATGTGTGGAGAAAACCAGGCACTGCTCATCACCTGTCCAATACAGTCCCAACAGTGAAGCATGGTGGTGGCAGCATCATGCTGTGGGGGTGTTTTTCAGCTGCAGGGACAGGACGACTGGTTGCAATCGAGGGAAAGATGAATGCGGCCAAGTACAGGGATATCCTGGACGAAAACCTTCTCCAGAGTGCTCAAGACCTCAGACTAGGCTGAAGGTTCACCTTCCAACGAGACAATGACCCTGACTGTTCTTGAATGGCCCAGCCAGAGCCCTGACTTAAACCCAATTGAGCATCTTTGGAGAGACCTGAAAATGGCTGTCCACCAACGTTTACCATCCAACCTGACAGAACTGGAGAGGATTTGCAAGGAGGAATGGCAGAGGATCCCCAAATCCAGGTGTGAAAAACTTTTGCATCTTTCCCTAAAAGATTTGTGGCTGTATTAGATCAAAATACTAAATACTGAGCAAATGGTCTGAATACCTAGGACCATGTGATATTTCCGTTTTTCGTTTTTAATAAATCTGAAAAAAATTCAACAATTCTGTGTTTTTCTGTCAAAATGGGGTGCTGTGTGGACATTACTGAGATACAAAATGAACTTAAATGATTTTAGCAAATGGCTGCAGCATTACAAAGAGTGAAAAAATTAAGGGGGTCTGAATACTTTCTGTACCCACTGTATATCCACACATATAATTACAGTGAAGGTCTTCATTCTATGAATTTTGGTTTCCTGTACACTTCCTTTTCCCTAAAAGTATGATTCCGCTGTGTTTCTAACTTGCTTTATGATTCTCTGAGGGTTGTCAAAAGCAATCTCAAGAGGCGATGAAGCAGCCCTGCATCTAAACTCATAAAATGGTGTTAATGATTCGGTTCGAATGTTCACTGCAGAGTTCAGACCCCATGATACATCGTCTGCCCTCCTTTTATTAATTATCTCTCTTTATTGAAGCAGACGGCATTTCCCCCTAATTAATTAAGTGAGAGATTTAATCAATTATGTCATTAAGCAATTGATTGAAAACAAACACCATCCATTGTCACTGTTGAGGCACTTCCTTGTGAAATGGATGACTTGCATGTTTGGTTAATTTTTATTAGGGAAGGATTTAACTGAGGAAGTTTTGTCAACACAATTACATATTCTGTTTCAAAAGCATTGTTTAATGCCTTATTGTATTCTGAATGCCAAAAAGTAGAGATTATTTTTTAGAGTAATCAAAGGCCCCAATATACTTCAAGCTAATTTATTTTTTGTTCTTCGCCAGGGGGCTGAAAATGATGAGCGACAGTATACTGTTTTCAAACATTCCATTGTTAACCACTTTACTGGTCGCAGGGTTTTGACTGAGTATATAAATATGTGCTCTGTATTATTCTCTCACAACAAACATTGGCAATGGTGAACATACCCACCTATTATGTAATAATCAAGGATGAATGGTAGCTTCAAACTATCGAAACAAACTCCAACTTTATTAATTTGTTCAAAATTACATCAGTTTCACTCTTCAATTCCACTTGAATTACACTATATTGCCAAAAGTTTTGGGACTCCTGCCTTTACATTCACATGGACTTTAATGACATCCCATTCTTAATCCGTAGGGTTTAATATAGAGTTGCCCCACCCTTTGCAGCTAACAGCTTCAGCTCTTGTGGTAAGGTTTTCCACAAGGTTTAGGAGTGTGTTTATGGAAATTTTTGACCATTCTTCTAGAAGCGCATTTGTGAGGTCAGGCACTGATGTTGGACAAGAAGGCCTTAAGGCATTAAGAGTTCCTTTTACTGGAACTAAGGGGCCAAGCCCAATCCCTGAAAAACAACCCCACAACATAATCCCCCCTCCACCAAACTTTACACATGGTACAATGCAGTCAGGCAAGTACCGTTCTCCTGGCAACTGATAAACCCATACTCGTCCATCGGATTGCCAGACAGAGAAGCGTGATTGGTCACTCCAGAGAACACGTCTCACTGCTCTAGAGTCCAGTGTCGGAGTGCTTATCACCACTGCATCCCAAGCTTTGCATTGCACTTGTTGATGTAAGGCTTGGAAGAGCTGCTCGGCCATGGAAACCCATTCTATGAAACTCTCTACACACTGTTCTTGAGATAATCTGAAGGCCACATGAAGTTTGGAGGTCTGTAGCTATTGACTCTGCAGAAAGTTGTTGACTTATGCGCACTGTGGGCCTCAGCATGCACTGACCCCGCTCTGTGATTTTTGTAGCCTAACACATCGTTGCTGAGTTGAGTTGATCCCAGTTGCTTCCACTTTGTTATAATACCACTAACAGTTGACCGTGGGATACAGTGCATCCAGAAAGTATTCACAGTACTTCACTTTTTCCACATTTTATGTTACATCCTTATTCCAAAATGGATTCAATTTACTACCAACCATACCCCATAATGCCAACGTGAAAGAAGAAAAAAAAAATCACAAGTACATAAGTATTCTCAGCCTTTGCCATAATACTCAAAATTGAGCTCAGGTGCATCCTGTTTCACTGATCATCCTTCAGATGTTACTACAACTTTATTGGAGTCCACTTGTAGTATATTCAGTTGATTGGACATGACATGGAAAGGCACACATCTGTCTATATAATGTCACACATTTTACACAGTTACATGTCAGAGCACAAGCCAAGCCATGAAGTCCGAGGAATTGTCTGTAGACCTCAGAGACAGGATTGTATTGAGGCACAGATCTCGGGTCCCAATGAGCACAGTGGCCTCCATCATCTGTAAATGGAAGATGTTTGAAAACACCAGGACTCTTCCAAGAGCTGGCCGCCTGGTCAAACTGAGCGATTGGGGGAAAAGGGCCTTAGTCATCGAGGTGACCAATAACCAGATGGTCACTCTGACAGAGCTCCGGTGTTTCTCTTTTGAGAGAGGAGAACTTTCCAGAAGAACAACCATCTCTGCAGCACACCACCAATCAGGCCTGTATGGTAGAGTGGCCACATGACAGCCCGCCTGGTGTTTGCCAAAAGGCACTTGAAAGACTCTTTGGCCTGAATGGCAAGCTTCATGTCTGGAGGAAACCAGGCACCACTCATCACTTGGCCAATACCATCCCTACAGTGAAGCATGGGGGTGGCAGCATCATGCTGTGAGGATGTTCTTTCTTCGGCAGGAACTGGTAGACTAGTCAGGGTTGAGGGAAAGATGAATGCAGCAATGTACAGAGACCTATTGATGAAAACCTGCTTCAGAGCACCCTGGACCTCAGACTGGGGCAAAGGTTCATCTTCCAACAGGACAGTGACCCTAAGCACACAGCCAAGATAACAAAGGAGTGGCTACGGGACAGCTCTTTGAATGTCCTTGATTGGCCCAGCCAGAGCCCAGACTTGAACCCGATTAAAACAATTTTTTTTTAAGATATCTTAAAATGGCTGTGCACCGACGCTCCCCGTCCAACCTAATGGAGCTAGAGAGGTCCTGCAAAGAAGAATGGTGGAAAATGCCCAAAAATATGTTTGCCAAGCTTTTAGCATTATACTCAAAAAGACTTAAGGCTGCAATTGGTGTCAAATGTGCTTCAACAAATTATTGAGCAAAGGCTGTGAATACTTATATAAATGTGATATTTTTTTCCCAGTTTTTTTATGTTTAATAAATTTGCAAAGATTTCAAACAAACTTTTTCACATTGTCATTATGGAGTATTGTTTGTAGAATTGAGGAAAAAAATATTAATTTAGTCCATTTTGAAATAAGGCTGTAACATAACAAAGTGGAAGACCGTTCCACCACATCCTAAAGATGCTCTATTGGGTTGAGATCTGCTGACTGTGGGGGCCATTTTAGTACAGTGAACTCATTGTCATGTTCAAGAAACCAATTTGAAATGATTCAAGCTTTGTGACATGGTGCATTATCCTGCTGGAAGTAGCCATCAGAGGATGGGTACATGATGGTCATAAAGGGATGGACATGGTCAGAAACAATGCTCAGGTAGGCTGTGGCATTTAAACGATGCCCAACTGGCACTAAGGGGCCTAAAGTGTGCCAAGAAAACATCCCCCACACCATTACACCACCACCACCAGCCTGCACAGTGGTAACAAGGCATGATGGATCCATGTTCTCATTCTGTTTACGCCAAATTCTGACTCTACCATCTGAATGTCTCAAAAGAAATCGAGACTCATCAGACCAGGCAACATTTTTCCAGTCTTCAACTGTCCGATTTTGGTGAGCTTGTGCAAATTGTAGCCTCTTTTTCCTATTTGTAGTGGAGATGAGTGGTACCCGGTGGGGTCTTCTGCTGTTGTAGCCCATCCGCCTCAAGGTTGTGCGTGTTGTGGCTTCACAAATGCTTTGCTGCATACTTCGGTTGTAACGAGTGGTTATTTCAGTCAAAGTTGCTCTTCTATCAGCTTGAATCAGTCGGCCCATTCTCCTCTGACCTCTAGCATCAACAAAGCATTTTCTCCCACAGGACTGCCGCATATTGGATGTTCTTCCCTTTTCACACCATTATTTGTAAACCCTAGAAATGGTTGTGCGTGAAAATCCCAGTAACTGAGCAGATTGTGAAATATTCAGACCGGCCCGTCTGGCACCAACAACCATGCCACGCTCAAAATTGCTTAAATCACCTTTCTTTCCCATTCTGACATTCAGTTTGGAGTTCAGGAGATTGTCTTGACCAGGACCACACCCCTAAATGCATTGAAGAAACTGCCATGTGATTGGTTGATTAGATAATTGCATTAATGAGAAATGTAACAGGTGTTCCTAATAATCCTTTAGTTGAGTGTATAAACTTAGATCTGGGAATGTACATACAGCATTCATATTTGTTAAAGGGAAGCCAAGCCGCAAACCACGATTGACTCATGAGAACAAACCTCAGTGGTTCTTTCTGAAGTTTAAACGTGCTGCGTAAAACAAGAATGAACCTCATTGGTTCTGGAAGTTAAGTACCAAATTTGCTAAAAGTTTGTCTGCGTGTGTTCAGTGATTGGAATATAAAGCTTACAAAATTTTTATCGTAAATTAGCACTAAGAACCAGATTCTGTCCTACCTAAATTTTCGGTCAGGAGCCGCTACTACTCACTTGTCAGCATGCAACACATGCACAAAGTCTAAAACTTTCCCCGGCCCTGTGCCCTCAATCCATAGAGGCTCCTCATTACCATATCATTTGCATTTTTCCAGGAGAATTGGCCTAATTAATCATGTGGCCATTTTGTGTCTCATTAGTGCTCTCTGCTTGGATCCCCCAGCCAGGACTCTCCACCCTACGGTCTCATTAGACAGTCCATCATTCTTTTTCCTTTTCCTGAACGCTGACTTTCTCTAAACTCATTGTTTTTTTTCTTCGTTTTTTTTGTTTTTAATTTCAATCTGTTTCGAATTAATAATGAAGGCCTTTTATGTTTTGAGTTTTCAAGAGCATAAGAGTTTATTTATTGCCTATGGTCTCTTAAGGAGCTATAACATTGAATATATTTAAAAATAAATGTGATCAAAGTACTTCATAACCATGCTCTATTTTATAAGCTCACTCTTCAGCCCACCTAGAGTATTTTCTGAATCTAACCTGCAAACATTTTCTGTTAAGAAATCATCATTGTATTGATGCAAAGACCAGAGGAACATTAAAGTTTTAAATATGGGATGGGTGGAAATCGATGGATGAATCAGTATCTCTAAATCCAGCCTAATCTGCTCTGATTGGTCAGATGGCCCAGTCTGTCTACTGGCCCTTGGTCTACTGCGTACTGTGCGTATTTTCGGAAACAAACGCCCATTAACTGAACTCCAGCTCCATCTAGTGTCCGGAGGCTTAAGCTCAGCGATAGTACACACTGTAAAGACAGTAAGACATCGATTTTTCACCAATCCCAGTGCGAGTCTGAATTGCGAAACACTGGAAGAACTAGTTATTCAACCTGAACCTTGAGCAGATTGTTTTTCAGTGATGCCACTAAGTTTGAGGTTCATTACGAGATGTTTCAACTGTAATTCCTCTCCATCAGCATTAACAAGTGTGCGTCCGTGTGTGTGTGTGTGTGTGTGTGTGTATTGCGTCGCACATGCAGGAACTGTATCAATAACAGCGC
The DNA here is from genome assembly GCA_023029165.1 of Gobiocypris rarus. NCBI lineage: Eukaryota > Metazoa > Chordata > Actinopteri > Cypriniformes > Gobionidae > Gobiocypris > Gobiocypris rarus. The sequence goes on from CM040927.1 coordinate 4,361,959, forward strand.
ATGCGTTAGCCCAGCACTAACCTGAATGACTGATGAAATCTTGCTCCATCTTTTATCTTTCTCAAAGTAGTAAGAACGACAGACAGTCTGCATTAATAGACTCAGTTTTAGGTAATAATAGCCCAAAGCTGATAAACAGAAGTAAAACGTAATAATATGCCTAAACAATATGAAACACAATGCGCACACAATAAGTAGACGGGCAATATGCTCATGTTTCACCTTGACGTCAAAACGAAATGGCTTAGGACTCGTTTAAAAACTATTCATTTAATTGACTCAGAGTCAACTATACATATACAGTGCACTTTCAGATTTATAACATTGCAGGATGTTTTCATTCACTTAGAACTATGTTACACACTACATCAAAGGTCATTTTCAAAAATCTATAAAAGGATCCATAAAAAATGTTCTTCTAATGTTTCCCCTTGATATCCTTGTGTCTTGCAGAGGAATCGAATGGGTTAGTTTGACTAGCTTTCTGTCCTTCGCCACCTCTGTTCCCAATAACCTTGGACTTGTGAGGAATGAACTTCAGCATGTGGACTTACGCACAGGTAATGCACACACACATTACGCACTGGTATTTTATGCTGATTGTACATTGCTCGATCTCATTAATGTTGGGTGCATTCTGACTGTCAATGTTTCTTGTTATCAGCTGGAATAAATTGTTCTGAAAGTGAATCCAATGGTATTATTCCTATCCTATGTGCTATTACTATAATAGCTGTGATGTGGATGTCACTATTTCTCATTGAACTATTATTAATTAAAACTTTATAGTTATTGTCCTTTGTATTAACAGGCTTTTAAAGGGCTAGTTCACTCAAAAATGAAAATGTTACCATAGTTTACTCACCCTCAAGCCATCCTAGTTGTATACGTCTTCCTTCTTTCAGCCAAACACAATCAGAGTTATATTGAAAAATATCCTGGCTCTTCCCAGCTTTATAATGATAGTGAATGGTACCTGAGATTTTGAAGCCCAAAAAATCCATCCATCCATCAAAAAAGTAATCCATATGACGATTTAATAAAGGCCTTCTGAAGTGAAGCCATGCTTTTATGTAAGAAAAATATCCATATTTATAACTTCATATTACTCATCCAGCAGAAGAGTGACCTCTGACCCGACACATGACGATGTAGGCGTAGCGTAAGCTCAGGTGAGAGTAGATGATTCTTGTGGTTCAAACAACAAACTCAAGCTCTTCTCACATTTCTCTTAAAACAATTTTTAGACTTCTAATTTTACTCATGTACAACCGGTACCGGAAACCAGTGATTAAAGTTTTAGTTATAAATATGGATATTTTTCCTACAAAAACACAAAGTTAATAAAGGCTGTATGGATTACTTTTATGATGGATGGGTGTGCTTTTTAGGCTTCAAAACTGCGGTACCATTCACTCCCATTATGAAGCTTGGAAGAGCCTGGATATTCTTTAATATAATAATATAAATATAACTCGTTATTACAAAACTCATCATTCCGCCAGATTAATAAAACATTTTTGTCTTACCTTAAAGGCCAAATACATTTCACATTGTTATTGACTGATTTTCACAGCATTTTTCTTGTAGTTTGTGAATATGCATGGATGTTTTTGGCAGTTTTATTGGCTCCTGTGTTATTAAAACAAAATGTCAAGTTATAAGTAGTTTTCATAAAAAAAAAAACATGTTTCACGACCTTCACTTTGTGTTCAATTCCATTGCTCTCTGTTTTTGTTAATTAAGCTATAGTGTGTCAACATTAGTTAGGTCATGCAGGCGTTGCTTGGAAACCTTGCATCCAGCAGAAAAACGTAATGAATATTCATGCACACCGATCAGCTGATTCGCCAGCTGATTAGCAGTCATACACTTCAGTGTATCTCTTCTTCAGGGTATAAACTAGGACTACTAGGCAGATCTCACATTAAAATTGTATTAATTCATTAAAGATGCAAGCAGCATTGATTAGGACCTCACACATTCGAGGAGCTGGTGTGTTTCTGAGTTTCCGGATGTGTGAAGCTAAGAACTGACTTCTGATGCCTGTAGATTTGTCTGTGAAAAAATGTGCAAAAACATCAGCTGTTAAAGAGGCGGTTGAGGCTGACTAGAAAAAGAGAGTGGTGCATATTGGACTCAAAGGGCCCTATTTTAACGATCTGAGCGCATGGCACAGGTGCACTTTTGCTAGTTTAACGACTGAAAGCTCATGGTCCAGAAGGGTTGAACCTAGTCTCTTAATGAGTCATGGGTGTTTTTTTTGGGCGTAAAATGCAATAAACCAATCAGAGTCTCAGTGTACGCGCGCTGTGCACCACCTATAAGCTCATATTTCTAACACACCCTTTAAAAAACATACCACGCATATTTTATATAATAAAAATACAGCACTATTGACTTTAGAGTAGGTTTGCGTTGGTCAATGGCGCAGTCGTTTTCAGTTGCCTTAAAAAAAGCAACACGCCAACAATGCTCCTGAACACACTTGGTTTTCAGACCAGATGCCCGTGGGTGAACAGATGCGCCAGTGCATTTGCTATTTAAACAACATGGCGCAGGACAAGAAAATGATAGCGGCTGAAACTAGCAAAAAACACTTGCATCGCACCTGACGTCCCATTGTGCCGGTTGTATGATAGAGCCCAAAGACTTTAGATATACAAAGACGGTGCAATCATATTACTTTGAATGGGAGAAAGTGAAATGTTCAATATGGCAGAGTTTGTCCCGCCTTCTAAATAAAAGAGCCAATTGCTAATTGGTAAAGTCATTGAGATGCACATTAATATTTAGAACGCATTTAACGCAATGAGCATTTATATTTATATGAGCATAAGAAACAACAGTTATGGGACAGTTCATGTCAGATTTTGTTGGTGATTTGAAATATGTTGTTTAAATGTGAGTGTGGCAAGCAGTTGAGATTTCAGGCTTTCCCCATTTAAATAAATATGACTTGAAATATGGCTGAAAAAGCTGCCTGGAGGCGTTGCAAATATGGCAGCCTAGTGAATAGACTTTTCTTGAAAGGGATTTTGACGCAGGATTGAGTCCTCTTCTCTGTGGGATGTTAGAGTGTTTATGGAGAGAGGAATGTGTCGAAGACGTGTTAAATATGGACAAATAGATGATAGAAAAGAAAGTGGGAAGCAGAAAAAGAAAATAGATACTTAAGTGCCTTGTCTGCGTTCTTGTTCAGTGGACTCGAGTAGGTCTTGACACAAGGATGGCTGACGCTGACACGGATTCCAATTAAATATACGGCTTATCAAAGCTTGTGTGAATACAGCTGGACATGCCTTTTATAATTGGCAAACCAAAAGGCAATATCACACAAATGGCTTCAGTCGAACTGGCTACTGCCTCCGGGACAGTTCGGCACTTAAATGCAATATAGATATAATGAGCAATAAAAATAATGGTACCACTTTAATTAAAGCCTTTATGTATAATGCATAATTTTTAATGCATTAATTATGCCTTATAATGCATTGTGTAATCTAATGAATAATTGTAACCAAAGTTATAATAATATATTATGGAATACAACTTTAGAAATTATAATGCATTAAAACATGACTAGCAACACATTTCAGATGTAACAAGGAATGCGTTAAAATGCATTTGAAAGGATTATTTAACTTCAAAATGAAAATTTCTTGATAATACAAACGGCCTTAAGCAAACAAAAGTTAAATGATGTTGGACGATTTTAAAGTTGGAGGAGAAAATGAGATGGAGTTTTTTTTGTTTTGCTATTTCATGTATTCTGACTTATTTACACTGTTAAAGAGTTGATTCTCATGCTAAATATTTCTGTACCAAATATATTCGAATACGTTTCGGAAAGTTTTTCAGAGTATGGCCCTGTATGACTTCATAAAGAGGGGTATTTGCTTGTATGGGCTTTTCTTCCGGATCAACCCGAGCGAGAGCAAGAGCGAGGCCATCATTGAGCATCATTTGGGTTACAGAAGCCGTCGGCAACGCTGTTATTTAGTTTTTAGTCCACAAAATCAACAATGTCATTGAAGAAGTGTGTTTCTGGTTGTGAGGGAAATATAACTTTGTTCAGCTTCCGAAAGAACCCAGCGTTAAACAGTGTATGCGGTTTTGTTTTTCCGGATCAGCAACATTCTGCAATTGTGTTTGTTTGTTCCCGGTTGAGTGGAAACCACAGGCGGTGAGTGAAACTGCATTAAAAGTGTGTTTATGTGTGACAACCGGCACGCAAGTGCATACAATGTGAACAACACGGATGTATAGTGAATCAAAAGTTATCCAGGGATAATGCCATGATGTGTGTGTGTGTGTGTGTGTGTGTGCACTCGTGTCTCTTTAGCTCCGCCCACTGCACGCCTCCACGAGCTTGACTGTTTTCAGACAGAAAGAATCGGTACAGTGTATCTGTCTTCTATAAATATAATAAAACTAAAGACTCTTGGGAGATATGAAGGATGCAGTCCTACTCTATAGGTACTCAAGATTAACATGAGACTGGCAGAAACTGTGTGTGTTATGTCCTTTAAAAATCGAAACAGTTCATAATAAGGTACCATTTACGGTATTTTAAAGTGCCCATTATAACAATACCATGCATGTTCATTACCGCGATACATCTTATTACAGAAGACCGGCGCATGTCTAGTTAGTTGAAGTGGTTTAGATGAACTGTTTTATGTTTACAGAACTTTGCTTCTTTACGACAGATTTCTGGGTCATCTGGTGTGTGTGTGTGTGGATAATGTGCGGCATGCAAATCCTTGCATGGCCTTTTCATCAGTGTTTTGTTGTTGTTAACTCTCCGCCGCTGTCTGCACTCTTTTGGTTGATTAGCTCCCTGTCTTCATTAGAATAGGACCTTAATTAGACCACTCTTTTCCAAACTTTGTCTCAGTGAATATCACGCACTTACACATGGATTCACAGTCCTTCACACACTTGCCAAACACTTGACAATCTGGAGAACATATCAGGGCTCTGCAAACTCTCAAATCATTAATGAGTCAAGAGAGGAGCAGACTGATTAAGATGAATGTCAATCGACTTCTATCAGGTTTGTTCATTTTAGCAAAATGTTCTGCATTTTAACCCACAAAAAACATTTTTAAAGGTACTGAATGTTAAAGGGGTGGTTGATTTGTGGTTTTACTTTTTTAACTTTAGTGAGTGTGTGATGTTGCTGTTTGAGCATAAACATCTGCAAATGCGATGCTCAAAGTTTAAAGCAAAGGGAGATATTTTCTTTTAAAGAAATCACATTTAAACGACTACAACAAATGGTTGGTAAGGACTACAATGAGCTTATTAATGGATTAGTGACATCACAAACCCTAAAATTTACATAAACCCGCCCCCGGGAACACAACACAGGCCTTGTTGAGAAGAGGAAGAGTTGTTTTAGTAGAGCACATTTAAGTAGTCTCAAGCTGTCGCATCCGTCTTTTCACATTTATTGCAATACAGTACGAACACAAATGCAATAGTATGTCGCAAGATGACAACATACGTTATAACTTATGTAATATAATCAGAGCTGCTAACTCGAGCTCTTGAAGCTCCACCCTCTTCTTGAAAGGGGAGGGGAGCAGCAGCTCATTTGCATTTAAAGGGACACACAATAACAGCAACAATAAAAATAAATATTTTGCTCACCCTCAAAAGGTGACAAATTTAACATGCTATAAAAGTTATCTGTGGGGTATTTTGAGCTAAAACTTCTCATACACACTCTGGGGACATCAGAGACTTATTTTACATCTTGTAAAGGGGATCCCTTTAACAAAAAAAAAAAAAGACTTTTTAATATTTTTATTTTTCATTAAATAAACTACTATAAATATGTTGTAGAGAGTGTTCAAGAATGTAGAAAAGCAGTGAAATTAAAGCTTTCTTAAATCAAATAACCAACCACATAAACAAGTTAAACACTGAGCGAAAGTCTCGAGTGCAGTTCCATGCAACATAATAGTTTGTGGGCAACACAAATAAATGGCTTTTTTCTTTCAGATAAAGCGGCATCTCTTATGGAGTACAAGGGGCTTATCATGAATACAGAGTGACCCCCTCAATCCCAGGAACTGCTTTATCTCCGTCATTCTGTTCCACAAGTGTAAATGATCATCGATTTCTTTGCAAAAACTCCCATTAAAAAAATAGTTTTACAATAAGACTGAAGCCACAAAGAAAGGACAGATCTTTACGCAATCATATTTGGCGACTGTGGGCCTTATCACACACCTGGCGCAATGCGATACCAGGCGCGTCACACATGTTTTTTGCTAGTTTCAAAATTGGAGGCCTAGTCAACACCTCAAACTCGTTGTTGTGCTCCTCAAACCATTCCTGAACCATTTGTGCTTTGTGGCAGGAGCATTATCCTGCTGAAAGAGCCACAGCCACCAGGGAATACCGTTTCCATGAAAGGGTGTACATGGTCTGCAACAATGCTTAGGTAGGTGGTACGTGTCAAAGTAACATCCACATGGATGGCAGGACCCAAGGTTTCCCAGCAGAACATTGCCCAAAGCATCACACTGCCTCCGCCGGCTCGCCTTCTTCCCATAGTGCATCCTGGGGCCATGTGTTCCCCAGGTAAGCCACGCACACGCACCCGGCCATCCACGTGATGTAAAAGAAAACCTGATTCATCAGACCAGGCCACCTTCTTCTATTGCTCTTTGGTCCAGTTCTGATGCTCACGTGCCACTGATGGTGCTTTCGGCGGGGTCAGGGGTCAGCATGGGCACCCTGACTGGTCTGTGGCTATGCCGCCCCATATGCAACAAACATTAACTTCTCTAGCAATTTGAGCCACATTAGCTTGTTGACCTCATACATGTCAGAAAACACGATTCCGGTCTTCATGTCCATTGATCACTGGATCTTTGGTAAGTTGTAAGGAACACTATTGAGTCCAACCTTTAGTTTAAACTGATGTTTTTGCTCACGTTTTCCCTATTAACAGTTTTCCCTATTAACTCCGGTCATGCAGCAGCTCTTCTGCCACTCAGTCTGGCGTGTTCTGACAGGAAAGTGACGAAAATGCATACCCATACTCCAAATTCATCAACATTTAAACAAGGTTAAGAAAAAATGCATGTGTGAATGCACTTGTTATATATTAGTTGTAATGTTTTCGTGATAAGTTCAAATGTGTGTGTAAATCTGAATAATGCACACCTTTAATGAATGAGACCCATTGCTCTTAGATACATCAGCCGCACAACTCTGGTCTGCGGACTGCGACTGTGAAGAGTTATATTTCCTGATCTGAAACTCTTGCAGCAGTGATTCATTTACACAAATAACAAACTATTCTCCCACACTTTCCCTTCATAACTCTTCCAAACAATCATGTCCCGCTGAAGCATTTGGAGAATATTGAGCAGTTAGAAAAACAATGAAGCAATAAGCCATTTAAGGCAGTGTGTTACAGTGATTTCATTTTGGGTAAGGGATGTTTATATGGGTAATAAATGTAAACAAAATGAGCGAGCAAATTCGAACACTAATGGACACTTTGTTCCCAAGATTCTTTTGGTTTGCAACAGAGCCTCTTTCAGACCATCAGATCTGCACAAGGTTTACATACAATACAGTCGTTCTCAGTCCTGCTCCCGGTGTTCCTCTTATTTACCAAACAGCATTTATATCATCAACTAGTAAAAACATATCAGCCAGCCAGAACACTCCGTTCCTCTGATCATATTTCTCTGGTTACCCCAACATACAGGTATAAAAAGTTTGGAGGCCGGTCATTTAGTGTTCAAGGACCAAAGTTGTGGAATGCACTCCCTGTGCACCTCCGAAACATCACGGTGCTGAGTGTTTTCAAAACACATCTGAAAACACACTTTTTTAATCAAGCTTTTGACTCTTAGTGCTGGTCTTGATTGGTTGGACTTGTTTTTATGTTGTCGTTTGATGCTTGTTTTGGAAAGCGCCTTGTGCACCTTTTGGCTGCTGTAAGGCGCTATATAAATAAAAATTGATTGATTGATTGATTGATCAGCTCATTGGTAGAAGTCCTGAACTGGGTGTGACTGAAGTGTAATAAATAAGTTGTCTGCAATTGGTGATTGGTTATTTTGACTTATTATACAGTATGTATATCGTTGATTATAGGAGGGAATAGTGTGAATTATGAACAAGTGAGCGATTTCAGACACAGCACCTGATGGCAGTTGACACCAAGGGCCAGATTTACTAACAGCTTGTGCCAGCACAAAACCCTCTTTTGCCGTTAAAAACTACGGTCAGGAAATACTAAAGACACGCAGTGATAAATTAGCACTGAAAAGGTGTGGACAGGGTTACTTTTGCAGCTGACCTTATTGCATATTCATTTGTAGATGTTTCCCTTTCATGCTCAAAATTTACGTGAGATAAATGAATTACGCAAGGTGATTTACTAAGGTTTGCGCTTGTCAGTTTACTGGTGTTTGCACCATTATTTACATGCAAAACTTTCCACTCCCATCGGCGCTTTTATGGAATTCACGCGCTCACACTACTTTGCCCTGTCTGTCCCCAAAATGGCTCCGAAAAGTTAGTTTTAAGAAAAGCTCTTTGTTTGCTGCATTTGTTTGCAGATACTATTTGGTTTGATATTTTGTAATTTTTTTGTATTTTATGGCATTCAGGCCTTTTTTTAAGTGTGGCTAAAGTGTCCAAATAATTTTTCAGCGCCACTGTCAGTATAATTAGGCTGTGTGTCCACCAAAGCATTTTCCCCCCAGAGGCCAGCATCATTTTTCAGTTGTGTTCAATAGAAGCTGGAAGTATTTACAAAAGCCAGCAGCGTGACAAAGTGCTGCGCGCTTGCTTTTTTTTCCCGCTGGTCAATGAGAGATGGGTAAAACTTTGGGTAAAAATGCAGCACCTGTCCCATTTTACCCAGCTGTATCCAGCTGTATTTATTGTTTGTATAATGAATATGTTGTGCCTTCTCTCTCAGGGCGGTGCTTTGCATTTCGAGGTGAGCGGGGGAACGACGAACCAGCCATTGAAATGATTAAAGTGTCACATCTGAAGTAAGTAACAGAATGCTTTTCACTCTGGCGCCAACACCTCAGTGAGCACTTAAACACACGTTTCCCTCATCAGTGATTAACGTTAAGTGGTGTCAAATACGTACATGCATAAACTACTCTCGGGAACTATCTGGCCGGTGTCTGGGGTGCTCATTCATTGGCTCTGTCTACTTCCACTCTCACGTTGTAGTACTTTAACCTGGGGACATCCTGAGTGATGTGTCTGATTGCTTAACCTTGCAGTAGAGGGGATTTTATTTATTGTTTGCCACCGTTTCAAAACTATCACCTTTATCACTTTCCAGATTGCAGTTTAAAACCATTCAGTCAGTGTCTGCTGGTTATCAGCCAACCATAAAGACACCTTTTCACTGTTTGCAACAAATGACAGACAATATTGGAGAATCTCACAGTGACTGTGAAGTGTTTTGACTCTCTGTAAATGTAAATGTGAATTTTTAGATCCATTTTGAGCTTCAAGTTGAAATATTTACACCATATGCAACCCTTACAAAATGGTTGTGATGTGTTCCAAATGGTGTTCCAATCAAATCAAGGCACAAGGTGAAAATTACCCATAATATTTTTTCTTAAAACCTAAAATCTTGCTAGAGTGGATGCTGGTTATGAATAAGAAAAAACAATGATTTATATTGTTTAGCAATAAGGTCTAGAGTAGTTGATCTTAATATTGATTAGGGGTGGGAAAAAAAATCGATATTGCAATATATTGTTGTGCTCTCTGTCGCAATAAATAATCGATACACTAACGCCCAATATCGATATTCTATTACAACACAAAATGATTAATTTACCCATTGTCAGTGTCACTGTCACTACCCAATATCTACCATTCTGTTTGCGGGGGCCGCTGGTCGAGTAAATAGGGGTAAAGTGGCGCAAACAGCGGCCGGTGAAGAACACAAGTTAACTAACAACAACAGAGAATTGCAGAAAAAAACAAGAAAACAATAAAAAACTAATCAAAGACCCACCCGCTAGTTTCCACTCTAAAGTGTGGAGACACTTCGGGTTTTACGAGATAGTCGACGGAAAGGCACTGGATAAAGACTATGCAATCTGCAAGAACTGCTTTGCAAAGATAAAATATTACAGCAACACTACGAATCTGCAAATGCACCTCGTTCGCTATCACGGTGAACTACTCTCAGGTGATAATGAGGGCAAACCAAGTCAGCCGACAATCACTACTGCGTTCAAAGCAAAGCTCCCCTTTGGGTCGCCGAGGGCACAGAGTATCACCAAGTCCATCGCCCAATTTATTTGCAAGGACCTTCGCCCTTACAGCGTGGTCGAGAATGATGGATTTTGCAGAATGGTGACAACACTGGAACCATTGTTAATGTTCATGTTGTTTTGTAATGTTCATGCACTTTTATCTGTCTAGATGTACAGTGTTTACGTTTAAGACCAGGAGGCAGTGAGTTATTATGCAAATGCATATTTCTTTGCACAATGTTGGAAATGTTGGCATTAATAAATGCATAAAATTTCCTTATTCCTTCTTTTTCTTTTCAGTCACATATATCGTGATATATCGTTGATGAAATTTCTTCCGATATATTGAATATCGTAGATATCGCGAATCGTGATATTATCATATCGTGGACCACATATCGCCACAGAATTGAATCGTGAGGTTCCTGTATCGTCCCACCCCTAATATTGATCATACATTGTCTGGGAACCACTGGTCTATTCTAGAGCAACACATTACATATAATGTATAATTAAAATAATTGAATGCTCAGCTAGCCGTGGATTATCCTGCTTATATGGTTGCATTTCCAGCACTGACAAGTTAAAGCTGTCAATAATGTTTTCTGGAAAGGAAAAATGGCCGTCGGGCATTAAGACACTAGGTAGATCCCTTTTGGACCATGCGCCTGGCGCGCAGACCGTTTTTTCAGCAAAAGTGGATTCGGACAAGCACTAAGTGCACCTGCGCCATGCGCTTCAGATCATGCACTCAGATTGTTAAAACAGTGCCCAATAACTTTATTTATCATGCACTTTCAAAATTACTTTCACAAACACCTCAGGGGCACTTTAATCAATGCTAACTTTAAGCAAGCCAGACTGTGAAACGGTCTACAGTAGAATCACAAATTTGATATGCTTACTTTTAATGTAGGATACTCCTTTTCCCCCCCAGTAATCTCAGGTATAGTCCAGAGGATGAAGTGTAACTGTATGTATACATGGTTTTCTTTAGACAGTACCTGGTGGTGGTGTTCAGAGACAAACCTCTGGAGCTCTGGGATGTCCGCACGGGAACCTTGCTGCGCGAGATGGCCAAGAACTTCCCTACCGTCACTGCCCTGGTACTGTATCAAGCTCACAATGAGCCGCGCTGCTTATCGCTTATATAATTGATGATTGTTAACTTTTATATATCAGTCCATCTCCATCACTGTTTGTACTGTTCAAGTATGCCGTTTTATTGCAAGTTCTTGAACAGAGAGATTACTCTGAATCTTTCTCTGCAAGGAGGCTGGCTTCATCACAAACTCATTGAAGGGTGAAGTCGATGTGTGCTTCTGACTGCAGGGGCTGTAAACAATGTAATGGTGCCACTAGCAATGCCTCGCAAATAACCCTGACAATAACCTTAGTAATAAATGCCATCTCTCTCCCGGGAACCTCTCTGCCAGCTCATTTGCATCTTGATTACTTCCTAGGGGTAAAATATTTACCTGTGACTTCTAGTGATCAGAAATCACAGCATTTGAGGTGCTTTTGAAGCACAGTGAAATCTAGGTAGCTTTTGGCCGACATAGGAACATTTAGTAATGTCCCACAGAATCCAAAAAGGCCAGTTTTTTTTTTTAATTATAAGAAAAATAGACATTTTGTCATGTCGTGATCAGTTGGTGGCACTGTTCCAAAACTGGTGATAACGCATAACAAGTCACACACGGAGATGTATTTCACTGTTATATTTATTGCTGCATTATCCCTTTAACATTCAACCTAAAAATAATCCAATAATAATACACCCCAGGTGAACATTTTAACTACTAGATTTCACCATACTTGAACAGAGAGAGGATTTTTGATGTCTTTTTATCACTCCATAAATCAGAAATGACTGTCAACAGCCAGAAAAAACTTATCCACCACCTAAAATGATGTTTATAATCAGACAAATTATATATGAGCAGACACCTCTGTAAAAACTTTCAGAATATGAAATAAAACTGTAAAGGCAATACTGCATGAATATATGAGTTTGCTTGAGGGGAAAAAGTATTCCCATCAACTTCCTCATAAACCACTCTCACCTATTTCTGATCTCCACAAAAGTTGGTACGCTTCTTCAGAATCTTATGTTGCATATCCTAATTTCGTGAAGTTCTGAAGGAAATATAGGCTTCGAGGTTGAACCCCTAATAAAAATAATAATCCTAACTGAATCAATAGGGTTCAGAATCAAATGTGAGCCTGGACCACAAAACCAGTCGTAAGGGTACATGTTTTTAAATTGATATTTATGCATCATCTCAAAGCTGAATAATTGAGGTGTGGTTTGTTAGGATAGGACAGTATTTAAAAATTTATGAAAATCTGGAATCATGATAACATTTCTTTGTGTGTACACAGGAGTGGTCTCCTTCGCATAACCTTAAAAGTCTGAAGAAAAAGCAGCTTGCTGCACGCGAGGCCATGGCCAGACAGACCACCCTCGCTGATGCGGAGCAGAGCAGTGTGGAGTCCTCAGTCATCAGGTCTGATTGAGCCAAAAGACACCTGTCATCATTCACTCATCTAATGCTTGTTGATTTATTGAATAATGAAAACATGCAATGACCAGGGGCTGTCAAATCTACATAAAAGCAGCATACAATTATGAATTATATTACTAAACTTCTGTTCATTTTGACCGTTTCTGATCTCTACACTGAAGTGTAAAGGGTTAGTTCACCCAAAAATGAAATTTATATCATGAATGACTCACCCTAATGTGAATTGATTCATGATTCGGATCAATGTCATTCATCAATCGATTCATAACGTTCGAATCTTTGCTCGTGGATTGAAAAGACAATGCTGAATAAAGTCGTAAAAAGTTACACTTTTTTCTTTTTCCGCACAGTTAGTGCTGTCAAAAGTTAGTGCTGTCTATTTTTCGTACTGAAATATAAAAAATGTGATGAGCACTGTTGAGCGGAATCGTAAACACCTCTGATTGGCCATTGTGCTCACACGCTTATCAAATATGTCTGTGATTGGCTCGAACGATCAGCGCTTCAAAAAGATGTTGTATATATACATCAATGGTGCTCTTTACCGAGCGCTTACACGGATACACACGGACCTGTCCGCTTTCAACGGCACTTTCCGTGCGTTGATCATTGTAGCCAATCACAGACATATCTGATGAGTGTGTGAACACAATGGCCAATCAGAGGTGTTTCCATTCCGCTTAACAGCACTCAAAGCGTCACATTTGTAAAATTTCAGTACCGAGTTTTGACAACACTACAATGAATGAATGATTCAATGACAAATACATTTTGAACAGTCACTTGTCGCCAGCTAGTGGTGTAGCAATGTAGTTAATACAGTCTTTATTTGAGGAGTCAAGTTACTTTTAAAAGGTGATTTACTTTATATTGAGACATCAGTGTTTATATCCGAACTATAAACTTTTACTCTGGTACTTCTGTGATAATCTGAATTATTGTAAAACAGAAATAATGTTACTGTGTTGTGTGGTTGAAAAGTCTGTTTGTGAAGCTGTTTCATACCTGACAACTGAAGATAGCGCTAATGCAGATCTAAATGTTCGCTGTGTGATCTGTTTGCCTGCTTTTATTAAACTTTTTGTGCTTTTTATCATTTTAAAGCTCTAGAGCTCAACTCTCCTTTTGTTGTATAGAAAATCGTGGACAGGAGGTTCTTCAGCATTTCTTATTTTGTGAGAAATTAAGTAATACCGGTTTGGAATAACATGATGGATAAATTATGGATTTTTTTAAATTGTCTGTCTATTATCCTTTTTTGCTAGACTTTGCAAAAGAGTCTAGTATTGATTGCCTAATCATTGGTAAATTGGTCCACTTTCCACACTCCAGTCTAAGTGTTTTGTGGTTTCAATCAGAACTCTTATCAACTCTCTGTTGCTGTCTGTCAGTATGTTGCAGGATGCTGAGAGTAAGTCTGAAACGGGTCAGGGCATATCGGCTCGAGAACACTTTGTGTTTACTGACACAGACGGCCAGGTCTATCACATCACCGTGGAGGGCAACACCGTGAAGGACGGGGCACGTATTCCACCTGATGTGAGTGTCCTTTCGGTTTGCATCTTTGTTGTGCATCCAATACCCAGTAATTCTCTTTTTTTTCATCATTACAAAAGTACACAGCAACTCAAATGCAATATTTACATGCTGTTTTTTGGGGCCTGCCGCACATGATGTTGAAATATGTCTAGCATTTGCAGAGCTCAGAGACAGGATTGTCTATTGGGGTATAGGTTATTTTAGTAAACGAAAACTGCAACTAAGACTAAAATGATTGATTAATGCAGTGGTACTCAAGTTCAGAGGCCAAGAGGGTCGCATTTAACCCCAATTAAATGAAACGGCCACAATTTACAACATGCATCTTAAGACTTTTACTTAAAGGGTGCATTTCATGCATGCTGACTTCTTTAAACTGTTAAAGAGTTGATTCTCATGCTAAACATGGCCAAACTTTCAAAAAATGAGTTGGACGTATGAAAGAGTATTTCTGTGCCAAATACGCTCCTTCAGGATTCGAATACGTTTTGGAAAGTTTTTTTTTGAGTGTGGTATTGTGTGAGGTCGTCATAGGTGGAATTGCTTGTATGGGCATTTCTCCAGGATGAGCGCACATAAACAAGCTTTGTGCGGATTACGGAAGCCGTCTTCAGTGCTGTCATTTTGTTTTTTAGACAACAATGTCACTAAAGAACCACCCATGTCATCTAAAGTCCATGGTTTAACCATGATAACCGTGCTCTCAGGCAGGAGTGCCGTAAAGCAGAACGTTAATGGAGAAAAGATAGGCTACATGTCTTCTTGGAGATTTTTCAGCCTATCAGCGTGCAGTCAAAGCAACTAAAATGGATAACTTCTAGTATTTTATAACCAAAAACTCACATTATCCAAAAGTGTTGTTTAATACATTAAAAAAAATAAGTTGTCCCCAACACATCTCTACAATAAGATGCATTCAGAGAGAAGATTGAGGTTCTTTATTCTAATTCTTCCAATCCTGCACCTAATAATGTCCAGCTAAAACATTTTAATCCAATTGAAAATTACAGTTAATTTTAAAACTAAAACCGACTACCTCACCAGTGGATTTCATGCAGACATGTCTCTTTAGAGAATTGTTAGGTGTGATTGGCCCACTATCATGAATAGTTCAGTAAGCTCAGGCACTATTCCATCCTGCTTTAGACCATTTTTGAAGAAACCAGGTCTTAATAATAATAATTTACAGCCTATCTCCACAACACCTTTTTTGTTGAAAGTGTTGGAGAAGGTTGTCTTTCTTCAACTCTCTGCATTCTTAATAGACCATAACATTCATAATAAATGCCAATCGGGGTTTAGGGCCCGCCATGGCACCAAATCCGCCCTCCTTAAAGTGACAAAGGACCTCTTGCTTACTTTGGCTTCAGGTAACTCCACTATTTTAATTCTGGACTCAATTCTTTAATTAGGACTCTCTTATTCATTGGTTAATATAGATTGCAGCTGGTTCAAAATGCCACTGCTAGACTATTGATTAAGAATAAGAATGAATAAAAAAGAGGGACAAGCATCCCCCGATTTTATCATCCCTTCAGTGGTTACCTGTCAGATATCGGATCGGCTTCAAGGCCATATTAATAATTTTTTTAATTGTAAATGGTCTTGCGCCCTCTTGTCAGACTTTATTATTCCGCACTGGTCAGAAAATAATCTGAAATTGGCAGATAAATTATTGCTCTGCCTCTGTGTACCACAATCCCGACTCAGATGATGGCTTTTCGAGAGCCAGCCCTAGGCTATAGAACAACTCACCGCTTGCCATCCGCTCTGTCCCAACTTTGACCGCTTTTAAAACAGCTTTGAAGAAGCACTTTTATAGCTTGGCGCTTGACTCTGTCCCAGGAGAGGACTAAATATTAATTGTATGTGGTTGTGTTTTTGTTTTCTCTTTGTTCGGTTTTATTGATTGCTTTGTACAGCACTTCTGGCTGCACCTGTGGCAGTAGAAATCTGCTCTTTAAGAAAACAAACTAAATGAAGAAGTGTTTTTCTGGTTGTGAGGGAAAGATAAACGGGATGCAGTTTGTTTTCCCGGAGTTCTGCAATTGTGTTAGTTTGTTCCCGGTCATGAGTGGAAACCCAGGCGGTGAGTGAAACTGCATCAAATGTGTGTGTTTTGTTGGCAATCGGTGTGTAAGTGCATATAATGTGAACAACACAAATGTATAGTGAATCGAAAGTTATCCAGGGATAATGCCATGAATGTATTGTGCATGTGTGTGTGCACGCTCTCTTTAGCTCCGCTCAGTTTCAGTCAATCTTGAGTACCTATAGAGTAGTAATGCATCCTTCATATCTCCAAAAAGTCTTTAGTTTTATTATATTTATAAAAGAAAGATACGCTGTACTGAGTCTTTCCGAATAAAATCCGAATAAAAACGACTTCCCTAAAACCAAGCAAAGCGTGTTTATGGACGTGCATTTGCTCTCTAGCTCTGGTTGCGCGTGTGCCCTTCCGGGAGAAGGAAATTCCTCCCTCGTTGATGTCACATAGGCCCATACTCGAAAAAAACTTTCCGAAACTTGTGAGAAACCAGTATTTTTGGCAAAGAAATACTCCATCAAATGTCCATCTTATTTTATTAAACTTTGTCGATGTTTAGCATGGGGGATCCAAGTCTTTAACAGTGTAAAATACTCAGTATGCATGAAAACATATAAAACCTTTTTTTACGGTATGCCATGCTGAACGTTCAAATAAAGCCATATGTGAACGCATATCGCTGATCACTATCCTGCCTTTCATTCACTTAGTTTAATGGTGTTTATTGTCATTGTTTCCTTCTGTGATCCTGCATCGTGGACAAGTTTACTACATTTTGCATCCAAAAACTTTAAAATGGTGAAACGGTTATGTTGTCCACAACGGTTGGTTTTGAGCGCTGATGGTCTACGATAACAGATGCAGATGTGAGGGTTCTTTCTATAATCCAATGATAATTCTGCTAGAGTACAGATTAATGACCGAGAGCCTACTTTTGCTATAGTAATGAACGCAACTTCCTTGCGCAACTGATTTCACTTAAATGTGCACATGCATTTTACACGTCATGTCGTTTTAACCATGCAATAATGCACATCCTTGAATAATGTGCTATCCTATTAATTTATTAAATCGCATTTACTGCTGGGCTATATGGGCCATTTCAGGAGCATCCATAATTATAATTTAAAATAAATTACAAATACATTTTCAGAAAAGGATACTTTCTACATCCTTATATTCTGCGGTCACTCTGGGACTCCGTTCCTCCATCAATTTCGTTAAAAAAACAAGAATCGAAAACAACAGTGCGGAATTGATTCTTGGAATCGACTCCAATGGATTCCGGAACCAGGAATCGGAAATGGAATTGATTCCAAAAATTTCGGAATCGAACAGCCCTACTTATTCCTAGTGAAAATTCTGAGTCTGCATTGATTTCACAAGTAATTTCAGGTCTGGCTGTTGCTCACTGGCTTTTTTATACTCCATTACACCTTTTAAGGCTTTTTAAAGTGCCTATTTATACTCAGGGTTGCTTTACAAAGGTTTCATTATTATTAGCTTCAGCAAGAGTGCAGAACTCTGTGAGCTCAATGAAGTGACGACAGCTCTAGTCATTGTAATGTAGTTTGTTTTTGCTGAAGTTATAATTGAACACACACGCTGCATAATATACACTGTGCATTATTGAATCACACTGGCTTCACAGCAGGTTGTGTTTGCTGTAGATGACTAACTGTCTCTTGATGTATCAGTGGTCACAATGCTACATTGTACGGCTTAAAAAAAAACTAGGTATGTTTAACAAAGTTTCATCTTTAATATGAATGAGTTCTAGGGCTGGCTTAAAAATATAAATAATATAAATTTCTCAATTTTAGCACACTTTACCAACTCCCATCCAATAAATCACAATAAGCTTTGTGTTTTTATAACTTTTCAAATAAAGCAAAGTCTCAGCTTTTAAGTTCTGTCAATTGTATTGCGAAATTCAAACATTAAATACCGTTTTGGCACTCTTTAATGTGTCGTGACAGTTAAAGCTGCACGTGAACTTATCATCTCTTCCTCTTAATGCTAGTTATCACAAACTGAACATGAATGAACATCAGAAGGAAAACAAAGGAAGCGGGCCCTTGAAGTTCTGGTGGCTAAACATCAGAAGAAACTTTAAGTTTAACTTACGAGGTGGTCTAGGAAGTATCCCATATTAATGCATTTGTAACCAGTGGGATCTTCAGATTTCAGTTTTGAGTGTTAATAAAGAAGCTAAGATGATTTCCAACATACATTTCATCTGGTTGTTGTCGTTTTGTTTTTGTTTTGTTTATGTATTCAGCTCCCACATCTATTGAATATTTTCAATATTTTCACTTGTTTTGCCCTACATATAAGACACAAACACGTTTTTTTTACCTGTTAGAATTAGTGCAAAGATACTTAATAGTGTCTAGAAATGACCATGAAAATAAAAAGTGCCCTGACCTCGGAGAATGTTTTCTCTATCCATGTTCTCACCTTTTTACCCCTCAGCCGTTTGCATCCTTGCTCATGCAATCTCTCAATCAACTGCAGAAAGACTGCAGAAAGACATCAATAAGCTTGTAATGTCTTAAATCTCATGAATACCCGAGAAGGAGTATTTAAAAGTTCACCGCTTGTGCTTTTCACAAAATGGCCATCTTCCTGCTCATATGGTGGCAGCCAAGTTTGTTTGGTTATCTGAGTAATATTTGAAGAATGTTACCATTTGCTCCAACGAAGGGGCATACCTATTTTCAACATGAATGGTCGTACGACTGCGGAGTTATGAGTGTTTTTGTTGTTGTAGCGCCTCTTTATGGGTAGAATTTGATGCAGCTGTGTGTGTTTTCTTGTATTTGTATTTGTGATGCCAGCCAATTTAATTTGCTAATATCTTTGCGATGCTTCGACGTATCAGAATTGGTTTGTCAGTATAGTCTTAAATTGCTTTATACAAGGATTGACCAAGATCTGGCAAATTATTATTAGTACACGCCCTAATAATAATCATAATAGTAATAAACAGAGCAGTTCCAAGAGGGTCTCACACCATCTGTCCTTAATATACAGCTGGAAATATGAAATACATGTAAACTGTCAATGTCTCAAATTAACACCATTATGATTGGGATTTTTAGACAATTTCCCTTGTTTTGAATAGATCCTAGTGTGAAGCAAGATATAAAAAAGCTATTGCATTTAATACATGTGATGATAAAAATGTGGTCATATGGTCATCAAGCATCACCAAGGTCACCAGCAGCCATATCACCCTGTAGCCCAAGACTGGTTTCCCACTGAATCTAAGCAGGACTGAGCCTGGTCAGTACCTGGATGGGAGACCAACTGGGAAAACTAGGTGTCTGCTGGTATAGGTGTTAGTGAGGCCAGCAGGGGGCGCTCACCCTGTGGTCTTTGTGGGTCCTAACGCCCCAGTATAGTGATGGGGACACTATACTGTAACAAGCACCGTACTTGAGACATTAAACCGAGGTCCTGACTCTCTGTGGTCATTAAAAATCCCAATCATTAAAAATTTCCTTCGATAAAGAGAAGGGATGTAACCCTGGCATCATGGCCAAATTTGCCCATTGGCCTCTGTCCATCATGGCCTCCTAATCATCATATATATATATATATATACGATTGGCTTCATCACTCCGTCTCTTCTCCACCAATCAGCCGGTGTGTGGTGGGCTTTCTGGCCCATTTTGGCTGCCGTCGCATCATCCAGGTGGTCCTGCACATTGTTGGTGGTTGAAGAGATTCCCCCCTTCCATGTAAAGCGCTTTGAGTGCCTTAAAAATGTAACAAATTATTATTATTATTATTATTATAAGTAAGTCAAATTATCTGTCTGATGATTGTGACAATTGATTATATAGAGCTAAAAACCATCCTGCACTCTCAATTTATTCATCATTTTGAATGCTAGGTTTCCTCACACATTTTGTGAGAAAGTGAACGTTGCACCCACTTAATCCAAAATAATTGCTTTATTCATAACATTTAATTGTTGTGCTATTATAGCCTGCTTTGTCCCATCACTCAAGAATCACTCATACATGAAGATTCTGTTTTCAGATGAACGTTTTGTTAAGCGAAATATCCTGAATACAGTTGTACACACTCTTCTGTATAGATGAAAGGAGTTTTTAAACATTTCCTGGCAATGTTTTGTTTAAAATCTGCAATTTCAAACTTTTGAGATGAAAGAGGATATGGAGAGAAAATCGCTCCCATCTTCATCCTCATTATCCTTTTATCTCCTGCAGCTCTTTTTTCACAAGCCACAATGCCTATTTCTGATCGGTTGTTTAGATCCATTTGCTTTATATTTCACTCACTGTTTGTATTTTGAGTTTGTAAGCGCCACATATATGTCTTCAGCTTAACCAGTGACACAATAACTCACAGTAACACTGTGCATCTGTTCTTTTAATTTGTTGCATTAGTTCTGTTAATTCAACTCTTCTATTAAAAAATAAGGAAATATTAAACAAAGAATGAACAAAGGAGATAGATATGAAGTTGTGAAATGAACAGACAGAACTTTTCCTTTCTGGGGATATTTGCAATTGAAAACCAAATTAAATAAATCACAATATTTAGCAATACATTTTATTGTAATACTCAGCATATCACAAATTTTTTAAAATCGGTGTGTGTGTGTGTGTGTGTGTGTGTGTGTGTGTGTGTGTGTGTGTGTGTGTGTGTGTGTGTGTGTGTGTGTGTGTGTGTGTGTGTGTGTGTGTGTGTGTGTGTGTGTGTGTGTGTGTGTGTGTGTGTGTGTGTGTGTGTGTGTGTGTGTGTGTGTGTGTGTGTGTGTGTGTGTGTGTGTGTGTGTGTGTGTGTGTGTGTGTGTGTGTGTGTATTTGACATTTTTGCAGATTTATGAAAAAAGAAAAACTAAAATATCACATGGTCCTAAGTATTCAGACCATTTGCTCAGTATTTAGTAGAAGCACCCTTTTTATCTAATACAGCCATGAGTCGTTTAGGGAAAGATGCAACATGTTTTTCACACCTGGATTTGGGGATCCTCTGCCTTTCCACCTTGCAGATCCTCTCCAGTTCTGTCAGGTTGGATGGTAAACGTTGGTGGACAGCCATTTTCAGGTCTCTCCATGCTCAATTGGGTTTAAGTCAGGGCTCTGGCTGGGCCATTCAAGAACAGTTACGGAGTTGTTGTGAAGCCACTCCTTCGTTATTTTAGCTGTGTGCTTAGGGTCATTGTCTTGTTGGAAGGTGAACCTTCGGCCTAGTCTGAAGTCTTGAACACTCTGGAGAAAGTTTTCATCCAGGATATCCCTGTACTTGGCCGCATTCATCTTCCCCTCGATTGCAACCAGTCGTCCTGTCCCTGCAGCTGAAAAACACCCCCACAGCATGATGCTGCCACCATGCTTCACTGTTGGGACTGTATTGGACAGGTGATGAGCAGTGCCTGGTTTTCTCCACACATACTGCTTAGAATTAAGGCCAACAAATTCTATCTTGGTCTCATCAGACCAGAGAATCTTATTTATCACCATCTTGGAGTCCTCCAGGTGTTTTTTAGCAAACTCTGTGCAAGCTTTCATGTGTCTTGCACTGAGGAGAGGCTTCCGTCGGGCCACTCTGCCATAAAGCCTCGACTGGTGGAGGGCTGCAGTGATGGTTGACTCTCTACAGCTTTCTCCCATCTCCCGACTGAATCTCTGGAGCTCAGCCACAGTGATCTGAGAAAAAAAAAAATACATAAATGATTTTAGCAAATAGCTGCTATAAAGCAAAGAGTGAAAAATGAAGGGAGTCTGAATACTTTCCGTGTATATATATATGTGTATATATATATATATATATATATATATATATATATATATATATATATATATATATATATATATATATATATATATATATATATATATATATTTATATATATATATATTTATATATATATATATTTATATATATATATATTTATATATATATATATATATATATATATTATATATATATATATATATATATATATATATATATATATATATATATATATATATATATATATTGAATGTATTGTATATATTCTGTTTTCTATCATACCCTGTGGATGTTTGTGATTATGTAAGATGCACGCAAATGCTCCAGGGTTCAACAAAATCAAGTTGAACAGCGCTGCGGTGGAAACCTGCCTGGACTGCAGCAAACGTGTTCAGTGTAAAAACGCCTTTTTCTTTTATTTCGACCTGGTGTCTAATATAGCCTACATAAAGCTACCATTTATTTCTGTTTATCTTATATTACGTCACTAGTTTCAGAATAAAAATGTTAAAGGTCCCATGGCATGAAATATTTTCATTTTATGAGGTTTTTCAACATTAATATGAGTTCCCCTAGCCAGAATATTGTCCCCAAGTGGCTAGAAATTTTGATCAGTGTAAACCGAGTTATGGCTGTTTTTCTCTGCCTTTGAGAAAATGACGGCCCAGATGAGCTGATCTGAAAGCTCTCCGGTTATGACGTGAACACCGGAGAGGTTACCTCCCCTTCCTCTGCTTTGCCCTCCCATAGCATTCGGAGAAAATGTATTCAGTTTATGTCTGCACAGGCTTTACAAACAGACTTTATGATATGGATTCGACAGCACCGCGATAAACAGTGAGTAACTGTGTTTATTAATGCCTGATCTGTGATCAGTGATTTCTGATGTGTAGCTAATCATTCAAGTTCACTCAGACTTTCTTTCTAGATCGTCGATTGCCGTCTTGATGCCCTAAGTGTAATGCATCAGTGAATCAAGCCAGTGACGAAAACGATCGTTTCTGTTTGTAGCATGAAACAAATCCCTTATTAAGTGATTCAACTACAGAGAGCGATCAGAACTCTCAGATACAAATAAGCTCGCGCTAACAGCACAGCGCAATAAAACTTCCTCCAGCTCTCCATGATTCATGAGTGCCCAGCAGTCAGCCTCTCGCTCTCAAGCATGCAGTCAGTGCAGTGCCTCGCTAAACCACGCCCCCTCCGCAACATAATCTAACACTCATTTCAAATGCAAAGATGTCAGCCAATCACAACAGTGGCCGTTTTCACTGAACTCTCAGAGCAGACATGCCCCTTGAAACAGGGCATTCAGCCAGAGGGGTAATAACAGAATAGAAAAAATGTGTTTTATTTCTAAATTAGGAAATTTTTTATTGTAAAAATCATACTAACAATATAAGTACACCTCAGGAAACATTATAAAATAATAGAAAAATGCCATGCCATGGGACCTTTAATGTAATCCTTTTCTTTGCCCATTTCTGTATGCTGCTGCATCCTTTACATCCATGGCTGCTCTCGATTTCTCCAACTACGGGCTAGGCCATGGATCAAACAGAAAATGTGCACTGCGTTAATCGCGCGTTAATTACATTAGTTTTGTTAAAATGAATTTGCTTTAATACATTATTAACTCATTAATTTTGACAACCCTTATATGCACACACTATATTGACAGAAGTTTTGGGACGCCTGCCTTTACGTGCAAATTAATTAAAAAATATCCCATTCTTAATCCGTAGGGTTTAATATGGAGTTGGCCCACCCTTTGCAGCTATAAAAGCTTCGCCTCTTCTGGGAAGGCTTTCCACAAGGTTTAGGAGTGTGTTTATGGGAAATTTTGACCATTCTTCTAGAAGGGCATTTGTGAGGTCAGGCACTGATGTTGGACGAGAAGGCCTGGCTCGCAGTATCTGCTCTAATTCATCCCAAAGGTGTTCTATCGGGTTGAGGTCAGGCCTCTGTGCAGGCCAGTCAAGTTCCTGCACACCAAACTCACTCATCCATGTCTTTATTGACCGACGCTTTGTGCACTGGAGCGCAGTCATGTTGGGACAGGAAGGGGCCGTCCACAAACTGTTCCCACAAAGTTGGGAGCATGAAATTGTCCAAAATGTCTTGGTATGCTGAAGCATTAAGAGTTCCTTTCACTGGAACTGAGGGGCCAAGCCCAACCCCTGAAAAACAACCCCACACCATAATCCCCCCTCCACCAAACTTTACACTTGGCACAATGCAGTTCGACTCGTCCATCGGATTGCCAGACAGAGAAGCGTAAATTGGTCACTCCAGAGAACACGTCTCCACTGCTCTGAGTCCAGTGGTGGCGTGCTTTTTACCACTGCATCTCCACGCTTTGCATTGCACTTGGTGATGTAAGGCTTGGATGAGCTGTTCTGCCATAGAAACTCATTCCATGAAGCTCTCTATGCACTGTTCTTGAGCTCATCTGAAGGCCACATTAAGTTTGGAGGTCTGTAGCTGTTGACTCTGCAGAAAGTTGGCGATTCCGGCGCACTGTGACCCTCAGCATGTGGTGACCCTGCTCTGTGATTTTACTTGAGTTGCTGTTGTTCCCAATTGTGAAAGTTAACAAATTCAGCAATTACTCTCCATAGATTAGGGTTCCTTGAAGATATAATGTCCCAACAGGTCTGCTTGATCAATTACAAATGATGCATTTCAATATGAATCCATAAAATAAGATTTTTTTATCAAAGTGAAATAATTTTGCATTGCAAAAATCCTCCTGAATATTAGGAAATAACCTGGGACAGACTCTCAGCCATCTGACTTCACATCTTGAGTTCTGTAT
Source organism: Gobiocypris rarus (assembly GCA_023029165.1). Lineage (NCBI taxonomy): Eukaryota > Metazoa > Chordata > Actinopteri > Cypriniformes > Gobionidae > Gobiocypris > Gobiocypris rarus. Next base: position 4,386,943 of record CM040927.1, read on the forward strand.
TTGTTGAATCTGTTGGAATTTGTTATCGCTTTATGTCAGTGGTTCTGAAACTGGGGTATGTGAGGTGACAGAAGGCGTAGGCGAACAAAATGCTGAGTTTTGCTGTTCATTTAATTCTCCCCCACCTTAAAATAACATTAAAACTGAGCATATATTTTTCAGGATTGTGGTAAGAGTCTGCTGCCTTAGCAAATCGCGATACATTACTGTCGTTCTCGAACAATGTACCTTTGTAAAAGTGGTAATTTAGCACTTACTAGCATAAAGAACAAAACTAGAAACAGACTGTGCATAGAGATCAATTTGAGAATGAATGAATGAACGAACGAACGACTTGATGGGATGACTCCCTCATAAAGACTTAACACCACTTACTGAAGGTTTAATATTTCAAAATATCACTTAGTATTTACCATCATTGCATATTTCTTTTTTATTTAAAGCAATATTTATTTTATAACGGTAAAAACATGCACTGAAAAAAATCTATTTAAGGAGCAAATATTGTCCCTTATTGAAAAAGGTGTGACTGCAGTCTAAGTGGAAGAAAGGTGTATGCGGAAGGATGTTCAATGCCTCACGGGGTATGTCGCTCTAAAACGTTTGAGAACCACAGCTCTATATGATATTCAGTTTGGAGATTAACTTTGTGTTTTCTTAAAAACTTTTCTTTAAATGCAACATCGTGACATCTCTGTTGGTGTTGTGGCATATTAATTGTGTCCTGTGTCTTTTATGCAAGAAACTAAAGTTCTTCTACTCTTCTTTCTTTTTTTCTTTTTTTTCAGGGCAGTATGGGGAGTATTGCCTGTATTGCATGGAAAGGAGACACTCTAGTTCTGGGAGATGTTGATGGAAACCTCAATTTTTGGGACCTAAAGGCCCGTCTTTCAAGGTACAAATGCATATATAACTAACAACTCAAGTCAAACATGTCTCTAGTCACGTTTTTGTGTAAACTGATTTAATTCTAAAACTGGTGAACTACTTACTGAACTGAAATAACACATCATAAGGGACTGAGTTGGAAAAGTACAACTGTGTGCATCAAACGCTCTTTTGCTTTGTTGATAAAATGTCACACTCATTTATATTTTTCAGGGGTGTACCTACACACCGCGGGTGGGTGAAGAAGATTCGTTTTGCTCCAGGCAAAGGCAACCAAAAACTTTTGGTGATGTACACAGACGGAGCCGAGGTCTGGGATACCAAAGAGGTGTGTGTGTGTGTGTGTGTGTGTGTTGTTAATTTTTTTATTTTTTTATTGAGAAAAAGCATCACTACTTCCTTTTGCTTCAAGTCCTTATGAATGAAGTTTGCTCTGCCGCCATCTTAGCAATTCCCCTAGGCAGCCATTTTCTATCTAAACAATAGTCATACAACTAAAATGCAGGCCTTTTGAAGCGATTTGATAGGGTTTTGTAAGAAAAATATCCATATTTAAAACTTTATAATGTAAAATATCTAGCTTCCGGCGGACCACCTTCCATATTCAACTAACGCAGAAAGTGTAACGCCTCTCACAGTTCAAAACGTCTGACGTCATCGGTGCGCCAGTTACACTTTTATCATACGTTGATTACAGAAGGCGGTTACTGCTTAAGTTACTGCCGCTTCAGAAGGCCTTTATTAACCCCCCGGAGCCGTGTGCAGTACGTGAACATTTTCATTTCACTAATGATTTAAGCAGATGTGGTCCTGCTGATTACTACTATTGATGTGATTGAGAGGTGGGACTTTCTTTTCTGTGGCAACAACATTCTCCCATTCGTTTTTCTACAAGTGCTCTGATTCATCCTACTTAGTGCTGTCTCTGATCTTTTGCTATAAATAAAGATGAATCATACTGACTTATGGCCAGAGGTGGGTAGTAACAAAGTACATTTACTTTGTTACAGTATTTTTTGGAAAATATTTACTTTTAAGAGTAGGGTTAGGGTTAGTGTGGGTTAGGGTTAGGGTTAGGTTAGGGTTAGGGTTAGGGTAGATTTAAATGTGGTTACTTGTACTTTAACTCAAGCACATTTCTAATTAAAAAACTGTACATTTACCTCATTACACTAGGCAATGTTCCTCTCATTACTTTAGTTTGATGCAAAACATGTTAAGAAATGCGAAATAGTTATTCCAAGAGCACGCAGTCTCTTTCTCTGGGACATGAGCGATGCCCCATTCACAAATGAATCACTCTTTTGAATCGATTCTGTTCAAAGACTTGATCAAGCAATTTGGCAAAACTGTCTGAATTGGTTCGTGAATCAGTTTGAATCACTTATTCGGTTCTCTGCATGCACTGATTCTTCTGAAGCCATTTCTCAGTCATAGCAGGAAGTGTAAGAACATCAAGAGCGTTGGATGAAGTGGCCATGGACCTGACGTTATAGTCAATTGAAAGCAAATCTGCAAATGCATCCTATTATTTGTCAGCAAATTAACATCTTTATTAGTTGAACATCTGCGTATGCTGTCTGTTAACGAGCTACATTCAATTTCAATTCATTCAGGTAGTACATTTTACAACAAACATATTATCAGTGGTTCCTGATGTGTTTTAATACTGTTCTAACACAAATAAGAGTCGGGACAATGATGTTCTTTTGGTTTACTGCACAATATGAATGACCGAACTCTAAACTCTAGTTAATGTGTGCTTAAACAGTGCTTTTTCCTGAGTTTACAGACAATCCAAAAACTACAGTTCCCTTTACCTGGCTTTGAACGCAAAACTCTGCAGGTTCACTTTATTTCGACATTGTCCAAGTATCCAAAATGTTATTATTATACAAAGCAAAGGATATGCAATGATTTTTGGACTACAGATGCCAGAAATAATGCTTGGCTCTTCTGTGTTTGTTGCACAGATATCTAGCGTATAGCATTAGTTATGGCAGGGCACGCATCAGTGATGTCAGCTGATCTCGTCTGCCTATAGGAATACGGTGCCTATCACAGCATGCATATTTAAGCTCCTTCAGTATTATCAGCTGCGATCGCGTTCTCCAGAGCTAATTGCCCTCCTCCATCCCCAGCTCCTCCTCTCGTCAGTCAGGATTTTGCATCTGATTCCCCCTGAATCAGACTAAATTCCCCAATTAGGTTGTACATTTTAATATTGACATTAATACTATCTGCAATACATCATTGCTTCTGTTCTGTTTATCCAGGGGGGTTTATCACTGCTATACCTGCTCTTATCCGTGCTAGGCTGCATGGATGCGCAGGGAGTTCTTGCCCAGAAAAGAACCATACCGCCAATCTAAAATATGCTAATTGTCTATCACTTTGACGATAGTGATCCTGACAGAAATCTAATTAATGATCATTATAACCATGTAAACTCAACATCTAACTAAATATTAACATGTTATTGTATTGTTGTTATATAGGCTCAATATTATTCAAAGTATCTAGTAACTAGCTACTTGATTTTTTTCATACTTTTTACTCTTACTCAAGTAACTATTCAGATTAGTACTTTTGCTTGAGTACAGTTTCTGGATACTCTACACACATCTGCTTATGGCTTCTACAGAAGAATATCCCATCATTTAACAATTCCACTGTTAATAGTAGGTATATCCTGAAAGGTTTATGTGATTTATTTTATTGAGAAAGTGAACCAAATTCTTACTTTTAGAGCTGGTCTCTGTTATTATGTAGCCGTGGCAAAGGTATTGGCAGCGATATATATTTATTTTGTTTTGCAAAGTTTACTGCTTCAGTAATTGTAGATTTTTCAATGACATAAACATTCAATACATGCAAAGAGTCAATATTTACAGTGTTGACCCTTCTTCTTCATAACCTCTGTAGTTCACTCAAATCCTGACTGATGGCGATCCATTCTTTCCCTAATAGTACTCAAAGTTGATCATAATTTGAAGACTTATGCTTGTCCACTCACCTTTTGTGGATTGACCACATGTAATCCCAGAGGCACTTTATTACCTCTCTTGCCTTTTGACATGGTGCTCTATCATGCTAGAAAATACACAAATCATCACCAACTTGTTCTTGTACATTTTGATACCATTCTTTATTCATGGCAGGGATGGGCAGGATTGTGAGAGAGCTCACTGCCTTAGATGAAAAGCAATCCCACATATGGATGGTCTCAGGATGCTTCACTGTTGGCCCGACACTGGACTCATGGTAGCGTTCACCTTTTCTTCTCAGGACAATTGAATTTCCAAATGCCCTAAACAGTTTGAAGAGGCGTTCATCAGAGAAAATCACTTTGCACCAGTCTTCTGCTGTCCAATCCTTGTACTTCCTGCTGAATTTCAGTCTGTTCTTGAATTATTATTATTTTTTTCGTTGAGAGAAGTGTTTTTTTTCCGCCCTTCTTTACATCAAGCCATTGTCCAAAAGTCTTGGCCTCACATCCACCTGCTGCCAATATTGATCAAGATCTGCACTGGTGGTGACATGATTCTGTAACCGACTCATCAGGAGGAGATGGTTCTGGCACTTGCTTTCTTCACTGCACCTCTTGTCTTGAAGTTCTTGATGATCGGGTCAATGGTTATTTTGGGTGCAATATTCTTTGCAGCAATTTCCTTGTATATGAGGCCATTTTGATGCAAAGTGATGGTGGCTGCATATATTTCTTTGGAGGTAACCATTGCTAATACAAGAACACAATGATTGGAAGCACGTCTTCCATACTAGTATAGCAATCAGTCTGTTCATACAGGGCTCCAGACTGACCAAATTTTGCGTCCTTTATTTCCTCCTGCTGCGACTAAATTTAGTTTGAGGTCACACTGGTGCCTCCACCACATTGCCCAACTGATAAGAGCTGCCATTTCATTTGTAGAATTCAAAAACAATTATTTTTTGCATCACCGGTGGCTGTTAAGTCAAAACATTGTTTTGATTCTTTTCCAGTTATAATAAAACGTAATTTTGTGTCAAAAAAAACATGGAAATACCTGGTTGTTTATATCCTATTGTTTACTATATTTATTGCTTGATGGGTTTTGGTTCTTTTGCTGTTGTGGGCTGTAAAGGAACTGTAATGCGGTCAAGACCTGCCTGGAACTTTTTTTGCCATGAGTTTCCCTGAAAATAATTGCACACCTTAGAATGTTTGTCAACCAATCAGATTCAAGCATTCAACAGCCCTGTAGTATAAGAGTGCTGACAATCCTCCAGAATCAACATTTGGACTTTTCACTCACTGTATTTTTCTATAAAGATGATGCTATCACATATTTCTACAGGTGCAGATGGTGAGCAGCATCAGAGTGGGGCGGAACGTGAATTATAGGATTCTGGATATCGACTGGTGTACGTCAGATAAAGTGGTGCTGGCATCAGATGATGGCTGTGTGAGAGTGCTGGAGATGGCCATGAAGTCTGCCAGTTACAGAATGGATGAGCAGGACCTGACAGGTGAGTGGTTTTCACTGAAAAAAGGTCACAGGTAAAAAAAAATTGGTAAAAGTCCTAACATTGGTTTATCATGACAGCTTTCCGGGATAGTTTATGGAACATTTTATTAATGCACATATGTTTGGCGGACTACACTGCTGCTGCAGAGCAAGTTCAACTTTGAGAGAGAGAGCAGATCTAGGCAGGTGGTGCTGGGGAGGCGGAGGGGCTAGATTAAGAATTTGCACAGAGCGCAGAGTTGTATTCATTTGGATGCATTGTGGTTATAAAGGGAAGTAGTAATGGATAATATTGTCTGTACAATAGTCTGTGTGAGTTGAATTGAAACCAATCAGAACACAAAAAGAGTTTCATGGCTGAACTTTTAATTTAATTTGTTTTGTGCTTAATGGATTGGTAACACTTTACTCAAAGCCTTCATATATAATACATTATAAAAGTATTATTAATGCATTAATTATGCCTAGTAATGCACTTTATACTTATATGCATTGTACGGTCTCATGAATAATTGTAACAACAGTTATAATACATTATAATACTGTTCATTGAACACACATTTAGAAAGTATAAAGCATTAAAACACATGATAGATGACCAATTTCAGATGTAACAAGCAGTCTGCAAATATCATAAAGCATTTTAACTTACATTTACATTTATGAAGAGATATAATATTGTGTATACATTTATAATGCATTATACATAAAGACTTTAAATGTTACTCATTAATTTTATTTTGTTTTAAGTTTGGGGAGAAGTGTGATCCAGTGATCTGGGTGTGTTCTTGGTCGGTCTTGTGAGATTCAGCCAATTCATGTCTAATAATGCCAAGTGTTGTATTTTAGGGTTTGTCTACAACAGTAATAATTAGTTTAAATAAAGGATGGATTTTTTTGTTTATTTGTTTTGATTTAAATATACAACAATGCATTATTTTAGCATCCAACAGATTCTTTTTTGTGGAAAAAACTGTGCATGTGAAAAGGTTTAATTAGATCTAATTATAAATGTAAATGGTGATGGGTGATATATAGCTGGAAAAGAGGTTCAGAGTTAATGTGACCTTGTGTGGTGAGAGTCTCTCACAGAGGAATCCAAACAATGAATTATCAGCCCAGTGTGTCCCAATTCTTGGTTTTGCCCATTAATTTACATTTTGATAGGTGCATTACAAGTTAATATGAAAGGGATAGTTCACCCAAAAATGCAAATTCTGTCATTTACTCACTCTCAAGCTGGGTAACCGAACAGTTGGTGGTCCCCATTGACTTCAATGGTATTTTTGTTCCATGCTTTGGAAGTCAAGCGGGACCATTACCTGTTTAGTTAGCCACATTCTTCAAAAATCTTCTTTTGTGAAATTCATACAGGTTTGGAACAACTTAAAGTAGAGAAAAAAATATTTTTAGGTGAACTAGCCCTTTAAGAACACACAAAGCCCATGGGAAGTCTGCATTAGGATAGCTAATAAATATGTTGTGGGCCATTCATCCTTCAGTTTGTATGTGCATATGCTTACACTTTATTTATGAAATTGTATTTTGCAGTGCTAGAACTTTAAGTGGGTCATGCCATCAGACAGATGTGGAATAGACTAGTGTGAATACGTGCCTTTGTGGTCTCTGTTTCAGATCCAGTATGGTGTCCCTATCTTCTGCTGCCACGTGCTGCTCTCACACTGAAGGCCTTTCTGCTGCTGCAGCCGTGGTCTGACACATTCACCATGGACATCACTCATATGTGCGTGACCGCTTCATTATTCTGTCACATCTGTTTCCATTCAAAAGTCATTCACAGCACATTTTTCTCTAATCTGTTGTGATAACTATGTCTTCAATAAAACCACTGACAGAATCTGACCTTTAGGCACAATGGTTTTACTCCTTAGGTATTAGAGCAGATATATGAGAGAAATAAAAACCCTAGTTTAAAAAAAACCTGCATTCATAAAAGAAAACACATTTGAGTTTAGGGTCCAATCTCACTATGAAGTAGTTGCTTATTATCATGCCTATTACTAGAATATTGGCTGTTTATTAGTACTTATAAAGCACATATTAATGTTTTATTCTGTATGACCATATTCTACATCCCTTAATCCACACAAAACCTAAACGTAACAACTACCTTACTAACTATTAATGTTACTATTACCTAACAGTTATCTATACCTAAACTTAACCAGTACTACTGCTAATAAGCAGTAGTTAGGAGTTTTTGGAGCAAAAGTTGGAGTAATAGTTGAGAAATGGACTCTGAACTAAAGTGTGACCCAACCTTTTTTTATGTAGGGTTGCACCAAAAAAAATGTGTACAAGAACCAGTATTTTCTTTTTGGTACTTGCTGATTTTACAGTACAGTTTTGATGGTTTGAGCGTAGCCTGTTGATTTTCATGAAATATCAACCCCATTAATAACATTAAATACGAGACAAAATAACTGATCACCAAGGCATTATACAATATAATATTTACCTCACAACCAGGAATCACATCATTGACCTAATTAGTTTAGTAAACAGTACAATTGGCATTGAAATGGAGTGTGTACAGCACTGACAGGAAGGAGCAAACACATTGTCCCAATGTTATACACATAAGCATGACCTATCATGTTTTAGCTGTTCCCAGTAAAAAAAATGTGCTTCCAAGTTGAAGATTTTTGAGATTTTGAACTTCTTCATTTCTACTTTCCAGACCTTTCCTTCTGGCACAGTTTTTATAGAGACAAGAACATCTCAATGAAATGCTGAGCAATGTGAAAATAAATAAGTTACTGTCAGTGAAGCTTCATTGTCATGTAGATTAAAAACACCTTCCTTGTACATTTATGGATGTGCAGTATATTTACTATTTATAAGGCCCAATCCCAATTCTATTTTATACCCCTTCGCTCACCCCTACCCCTATGCCTACCCCTTCCCCTTGAAACAGAGTGGCAAGTCATAGGGGTGAAAATATTCCCCAAAGAAATGTTACACCACTACTACACTTTTACACGTCATCATAGCCATCATACCCTGTTTCTTTTATTAGTGTCCTATAACATTTAACCAGTAACAGCAGTGAAGTGTGTAGGCTATATCTAACACAAATCAGGCATGAGCGCGTTTAACAGATTGCTCGCCCCCAACGTTGTTTTGTGCTGTATTTGGACTTAAGAAAACAGCACTCGTTTTCAGTTCAAAAACATACAGTATTGTTCAAAATAATAGCAGTACAATGTGACTAACCAGAATAATCAAGGTTTTTAGTATATTTTTTATTGCTACGTGGCAAACAAGTTACCAGTAGGTTCAGTAGATTCTCAGAAAACAAATGAGACCCAGCATTCATGATATGCACGCTCTTAAGGCTGTGCAATTGGGCAATTAGTTGAATTAGTTGAAAGGGGTGTGTTAAAAAAAAATAGCAGTGTGGCATTCAATCACTGAGGTCATCAATTTTGTGAAGAAACAGGTGTGAATCAGGTGGCCCCTATTTAAGGATGAAGCCAACACTTGTTGAACATGCATTTGAAAGCTGAGGAAAATGGGTCGTTCAAGACATTGTTCAGAAGAACAGCGTACTTTGATTAAAAGTTTATTGGAGAGGAAAACCTATAAAGAGGTGCAAAAATGATAGGCTGTTCAGCTAAAATGATCTCCAATGCCTTAAAATGGAGAGCAAAACCAGAGAGCGTGGAAGAAAGCGGAAGACAACCATCAAAATGGATAGAAGAATAACCAGAATGGCAAAGGCTCAGCCAATGATCACCTCCAGGATGATCAAAGACAGTCTGGAGTTACCTGTAAGTACTGTGACAGTTAGAAGACGTCTGTGTGAAGCTAATCTATTTTCAAGAATCCCCATAAAGTCCCTCTGTTAAAAAAAGGCATGTGCAGAAGAGGTTACAATTTGCCAAAGAACACATCAACTGGCCTAAAGAGAAATGGAGGAACATTTTGTGGACTGATGAGAGTAAAATTGTTCTTTTTGGGTCCAAGGTCCACAGGCAGTTTGTGAGACGACCCCAAACTCTGAATTCAAGCCACAGTACACAGTGAAGACAGTGAAGCATGGAGGTGCAAGCATCATGATATGGGCATGTTTCTCCTACTATGGTGTTGGGTCTATTTATCGCATACCAGGGATCATGGATCAATTTGCATATGTTAAAATACTTGAAGAGGTCATGTTGCCCTATGCTGAAGAGGACATGCCCTTGAAATGGTTGTTTCAACAAGACAATGACCCAAAACACACTAGTAAACGGGCAAAGTCTTGGTTCCAAACCAACAAAATTAATGTTATGGAGTGGCCAGCCCAATCTCCAGACCTTAATCCAATTGAGAACTTGTGGGGTGATATCAAAAATGCTGTTTCTGAAGCAAAACCAAGAAATGTGAATGAATTGTGGAATGTTGTTAAAGAATCATGGAGTGGAATAACAGCTGAGAGGTGCCACAAGTTGGTTGACTCCATGCCACACAGATGTCAAGCAGTTTTAAAAAACTGTGGTCGTACAACTAAATATTAGTTTAGTGATTCACAGGATTGCTAAATCCCAGAAAAAAAAAATGTTTGTACAAAATAGTTTTGAGTTTGCATATCATGAATGCTGAGTCTTGTTTGTTTTCTGAGAATCTACTGAACCTACTGGTAACTTGTTTGCCACGTAGCAATAAAAATATACTAAAAACCTTGATTATTCTGGTTAGTCACATTGTACTGCTATTATTTTGAACAATACTGTATGAGCCTTCGAGTTTCCTTAGACAATACAGAATGATATAGAACTTTTCCATCAGGCCAAACTGTTCTCTTTGTTAATTAACCGTTTCATTCAGTGCTGATCCAAGCCGGCCGCAAGAGTTGGTAATGCAAGAGTTTACAGACGATACGTGATGTAAATAGCGACTGCGTTATGAAGGATGACCAGATATTTATTTTAACTGTATTATTAATTTATGTTCATCCCTCAAATAGCTCGTTTAACAAGCTACGGAGAAACTGGCATCCAGGCAACACACAAGTGACCGATCCCGAGTGGCAACATCATAACATGCATTATAGCAGCACGGTAGTCAGGGTATGCAGGGTAATTCCTCATACCCCTTTGTTTGAAGTGTGGTCTCGAAAAATCTTTGTTTAAAGGGCTATCTTCACCTCACCACTTCAGCCAAAAGAGATTCGAGACCTTCACGTGAACGTGCCAAACGAAGGGGTAGGGGAAGGGCTAGAAATGGGATTGGGCCTTACTATATTACATCTTTCCTGCAGTTGCAAAAATGGCATATTGATTCATATGCGTCAATTTTATCCACTTTTTTTTCACTTTTAAATATTTACTTATCATTAATTCATATGGAATTCCCTATAGGGTTCTCTTGATCGTGGAAAACCTGGAAATATCAGGAATTTAAAATATTAAAAATATTGCTTGTGTAGAGTAAATCCTCCCCACAAACCAATCATTTCAGCCAGTAGTTAGGGGTCGTGCGTCATCACATTCTGTTTGGAAAGGAACAAGAACAAGAAACTTTGTTTTCTTTCGTGATTTTGTGATTCATATTTAATGCTTCAGAGAGTTTAATATAAAAGCCTATTCACAAAGTTCTCAGACATCCATATCGATGTTTTAAAGGGAAATGTGCTTCTCTGAATCCCTTCACGCAGATATATTGTATGATCTTTTTTTCTTTATTTTCGAGTAGATTTATTATCTTCAAATAGATTTTCAAATTCCCAGAGTGATTTCTTGAATTGTGATTTCCTCATCTGGAAAATTATATAAAACCTTTATCCTTTCCTATTCACGTATGTATTGCTTTTTTGAGAGATTTTATAAAGTCAAAGTCTTGTAATATCATGTTACAAATGCTGTCGAAGGTCTTATTGGAGATATATACACACTAATTATAACTGTTTAAATCTTTATAACCCTCTACAATGTGAGTAAATCTCTCGCATATACGACCAAATTTCACGCTAAGTGATTTTTTTTAGCTTGTAAATTGTCCAATTTCACTTGCCTGAGATTGAGTTAGAGGCAAAAATAAGTTTAGCACACATATAATTTCATTGCCTGCTGAGCTTTACACAACGTTGCTTGGCTGAGAGACACTTTCTCTCACGTTTACACTGTTGGTTACACATAGCACAGAGAATTGACGCACTGGATCTAAATGCAGGACTCAATGGCCAAGAGTTGACAGAACTGCCACTGTCTCGATCGGGCCAATGCTGCATTGTCATGGAAGTTTATCAATCGCACATGTTTTAAGCCTTGTCAATTTAAACATTCAAGCGCAAAGAGATGCGAAAGCGAATTCGATTCGGTACTCGGCCACTGTATGAGAAGTTTTGTGTGCACACACATTCGAAACGCACTCCAGAAAGCTTTGTCTTAAGGCCAATTCAATAGCCTGACGTGGTCATACTCAATTCTTGTCAGAATATGAGTCTGATACTCCTCCGTTGGGCTGTGATTATGGGGCGTGTTTCAACCGAACCAGGAAAGACCTCAGTTGGATAGACCTACAACCAATCAGAGCAATGGAGCGACTCGTAGCTGTCAACTGAACTCAACTGCACTGTGTTGCCAAGTCCGCGGTTTTTCCTGTGGGTTGTTCTCCATCTCCGCGGGTTGAAGCGACCCCAATTATGTGATATATAGACCCAGGAATGTGAGTTTTAGCAGGCAACCTTGGCAAAATAACATATTTTAGTGTAAACGATCTTTGCCAGTGTTGTAAAAAAATAATTTAAGGATACACTTCCCACACGATCATCATTTCTGAGAGAAATAGTGAAGGTGAATGCATATACGGACAAGTTCTCCGTTTAGGATAAGAGCAAATTCAACCCAAGCGCCTTTGATGACGTGGATGATTACGTTACTGTTGATCATCTGTCCATCATCGTCTAAAGCCCGGCCTGACAATTTCATTGGTCTGAACAGTTTCTGTTCGGGCATAATAACTCCTCTATGGATCGAGTCCAGACTGAATTCCCAGAGCAAAAATGTTGTGGGCGGGGCTAAATTCGGCTGGCATCCAGGCTACCAATTTACACTGCACAGACAAACCACCAACAAACACCAACAAACAACACTGTATGATAAGTTTTGTGTGCACAGACATTTGAAATGCACACCAGAAAGCTTTGTCTTAAGGCCAATTCATACTGCACAGACAAATCACCAACAAACAACTTGGCCATTGGATTTAGAATTTATGTTGAATAACTGTCAAGTTCACATTGTCCCAATAGACACTGAAAAACGCTGATTGAACATGTTCAGTTGGGTGAAAACAATCCCTGACCAACGGCAAAAGACACCGACGCTGACACACTGATCCGACAAACCCAACAAACGTGTGTGTTGGCATTTGTCTGTGCAGTGAGAATTGGCCTTTAGAGTAGGCGAAAACTGAATTGCATTCTCTTTCACATCTTCTTGCGCTTGAAAATGCATGTTATGGTGTATCCATAGTCGGTTATAGTGAACGTAAACAGTCGAGAAAGACAACGCATGTGTAACAGTACATTGAATCCGTGCGTTATGTCTTAAAGTGACATCAGCCTAATATTCCTGCGGCTGTCTATGTTTTTAATGTTAACCAAGACTCACTGCTCTTAATTAAATAACTTTAATATGGATTCATCTATATTTAATTTATACAGTAAAGACTATGCAGTATTGTTTTACATTGGATACTTTGATAATGTATATTTATATTTAAAAGATTTACATGCATTGTTATTGCATTCCATGTAAATAGTCTGTAAAATAGTAAAGCATTCTTCATTAAACAATTTGAAGTTTATTAAGTGCTTCAAAGGGTCTGATTAATCAATATGGGTGGTAACACAACAGTTGAGTTGGTCTAATTTATTCTTATCAAACTTAGTGTGTACAGCCCTTTTTACAATTGAACAGCAACTTGATTCCAGACTAAAGATGGACTCTTTGAACTCTGCTGACTTGTATTGTGTGCTTCCATCCTTAGAGACTACATAGAAAAAGATGAAATCAAGGGACTGATCCAGGAACAGCTCAACTCTCTTTCTAAGTATGTTCACTCCCAAAAAAGAGCCCAGCACTGTTTCTATAATTATTCTGTATTTCAAGTATGGCTATTCAGGGCCATATCTTTGCCTTCAAAGAAGAACCTATAAATAAAAGCAGGGGCACAATTATCCTCAAATAGCTCGCACTGTTTTATGTGAAGAGCTTTTTAAAAGCGCATGATGCCCTCTCTCTCATGATGCTTTCATTCTGGGTCATGTCTAACTAGTTTTTTTCCTCACTCAGTGACATCAAAAGCGTTCTCCAGGATCCAAATCTGAACTTGCTGCAACGCTGCCTCCTGGTGTCTCGGTAAGTGTCAGTTCAGCGGGACTGTGCACCAATTTAATTGAGAATGCATTCTAGTTCAGCTCTTAATTAGCTAGAACCTTACTGTATTTGTAAAGATTTTCAAATTATATAAATTAAGTGCCCCAAGCACCTTCACCTTGTGTTGTTGATGTTTTTGCCTTGGAGTTCCTCTCATTAATAATCATATTTTTTTCAGGCTGTTTGGGGATGAATCAGACCTTCAGTTCTGGACGGTGGCTTCTCATTACATCCAGTCCTTTTCCCAGAGCTGCCAGCCCAGCGGACCTACCCCAGAAGGCCAAACAGCAGCGGAGGGCCCCCAGAGCACCCCTGGCAGCCACCTGGACATCTGCCATGACACCCTATGTGAAAGCTCCTTCTTCCAGGTATGAGCTGCTGACATGTACTGAACAATACATGGATATGGATATTATCAACAAGGAAATGACAGCCAAGAATGCTTTGAGCCCTTGTAGCAATAATTTAAAAAAAATTCATACACAGTGATTGTGAACGAGCACCGGTTTGCCTCAGATTTTGGGCTTTTGACAGCATTTTCCATTAACTGTAGCCGAGTGGAAAATAGGTGGTGGAATAGTATGGGGGCATATACAGTGTATATACAGTGCATCCGGGAAGTATTCACAGCGCTTCACTTTTACCACATTTTGTTATTTTACAGCCTTATTCCAAAATTGATTAAATTCATTTTTTTTCACACCGGGTCCTTTTCACACATTCTATATTAACTTTACCAAATGAAAAACAGAATATTATTTGCCATTGCCTTCTCATGAATTTGTCAGTTCCTACCCTATAATTATGTAAACAAAAATAAATTCAAATAATGCTATGATAATTCAAAATATTTTAAAATATTCGACTTTGAGATCAATTGGTCACATTTGAACAGAACAACACTTTATCTTGTTTTCTGGAATTTCCCCCTCCCAGTAAAAAGCTTTAGTCATGGAAAGCATCACTTGTGTTATTTTGCAGACAACATAAAAAAATATAAATATTTGTATTTCAGATTTTTCTTTTTCCGCTAAAATTCTGCCATTTAAATGTACTTAACACATGAATTATTTGCTACAATGCAGTGCTATGTTACAGTGTAAAGGGGGCTGTTGGGACACTCATTGACGCCCCCTCGCCTATTCCTAGAAACAACCCTGGTGGACTTCCAGGCAAAAAAAATTAAATCCATGTGCTTTGAAGGAGAAAACAGAGCTATAGAATATCTAAGAATAACCAAAGCCTTATTTACACTGTCAGTCCAGATCAAATTCTTGTGCATATCTGATCATATTTAGCAACTGTGAATAGCAAATTATCACATGAAATGTGATTTTTATAAATCCATTTCAAGCTACATTCATACGTGTTTTGAAATCTTTTTCGGTCTGACTGCTCTGATTGGATTTCGCATAGCTTTTCTGCCTATATGTCACTTTCTCATGGCACGTAAAATGTAAACACATCAGACATCGATGCAGAAACAAGGTGACGTTGTGTTGTTGTCAATGTGCAGGTCACGCAGAACATGATAATAGAATGGAGACATCTCCGTGGTCGAGTGATGAGGTGTCTTCACTGCACGGCACATTATATTGCAACCCATTCATGTTGTTTTTGCAGTGTCATTGCTTTGGAAACCAAAGCAGATATTCCAGAAAACTAAAGAGAGCCACAGGACACACAAATCACTTCTGAACAGTTATGGTACAGTGTAGACAGATTTGGACTGACAATCTGAACAAGGATATAGAGCAACAACCCAACAACCCAAACCACCCTGCCATTGTGCCAGCTTGAGAGAGTACTGCTCACATCTACTTAAGGGAATGTGTCATTTTGTTGTTCTATTCTACAATTTTCTGAATAGCATCGATGGAGCATTAGTAATTAGACTGGGATTAGAAGTATACCAGTGAATTGATGACACAATGATTCTTGAGAGGTCTTCAGAGAGAGAGAAAGAGAGAGACTCTGAATATTAACACATCAATATTCAGCAGGACTTCAGGGGTTTAATTATAATAGCCAGTTATTCTTCCTAACTGGAGAGAGACTGTCGTTTTGTCATTTGTGCAGTTTACACCTAAAATTAAAAACACTCCATTATACAGAACTCACTCGCTTTATTGTGAGAAAAAGTGCGTAATTGCTGCACCATTATCGACGGTAAAACAAATACGTTTTGTCGCTTGTGAGTGCAAAACTTAATGCCCATTGCTCCAGCAACATTGTTGTGTGTGATCGCCAGGGCGTTGTTGTGTGTTAATACGGCGTTCCTTGTGGTTATTGGTGCACAGTCTTCTGTGTAGTTCATATGGTTTTGCTATGTGGGTGTTCTGGATGTTTACTAGGGAGATTACTTACTGCTCCAGGTCACATCTGTCTTATATTCTACTCAACTTTGTCACATAGACATCCATAGTGCCATAGATTACCAACTCTCATTAATAACCAGACTACTGGGCCCTCATTTATCAACAATGCGTAGAAAAGGTTCTATATTTCGTCCTACGACTGAAATTTAAAGGGATAGTTAACCCAAAAAAGAAAATGTGATGTTTATCTGCTTACCCCCAGGGCATCCAAGATGTAGGTGTGTTAGTTTCTTCAGTAGAACACAAATGAAGATTTTTAACTTCAACCGTTGCTCGTATAATGCATGTCAATGTGTTGTATTTCTATGAGAGTAAAAACACACAGACATACGAATCCATATTAAACCCTGTAGCTCGTGGCGACACATTGATGTCTTAAGACCCGAAACGATCGGTTTCTGCGAGAAACCCATCAGTATTTGAGTTATTTTTTTACCTCATATCAGACGAACCTCGTCTAGGATTCCTAATGCATACTTCCGCCGGAGAAGGTCAAATCAGCGGCGCTATCATATATATATATATATATATATATATATATATATATATATATATATATATATATATATATATATATATATATATATATAGATGCCTCATTAGTGCCTGCGTGGATGGCACAGATCGGTCGAATTAGGAATCTATGTAAATATATATCTATGATAGCGCCGCTGTTTTGACCTTCTCCGGTGGAAGTATGCATTAGGAATCCTAGAAGAGGTTTGTCTGATATAAGGTAAAAAATAACACAAATACTGATGGGTTTCTCGCAGAAACCAATCGTTTTGTGTCTTAAGACATCAATGTGTCGCCACGAGCCACAGGGTTTAATATGGATTAATATGTCTGTGTTTTTACTCTCATAGAAAGAGACCCCATTTACATGCATTATACGTATAAGTAGATAAACATCAAATTTTCATTTTTGGGTGAGCTATCCCTTTGAAATGTTTCTAAGTACAACCCCAAATCAGAAAAAGTTGGGACAGTATGGAAAACGCAAAAAAAAAAAGAAAAAAGAAGTGATTTCTAAATTTACTTTGACTTGTATTTCATTGCAGACAATATGAACAAAAAATATTTCATGTTATGTCTGGTCAACTTTGTCATTTGTAAATATGCATCCTTTCCTGTCATTCAGACCTGCAACACATTTCAAAAAAAGTTGGGACAGTAAAGCATTTACCACTTTGTAATGTTGCCATTCCTTTTCACAACACTTAAAAGACGTTTAGGGACTGAAGACACCAAGTGATGAAGTGTTTCAGGTGTAATTTTGTCCCATTCTTCCTGCAAACAAGTCTTAAGGTGGGCAACAGTATGGGGTCTTCGTTGTCGCATTTTGCGCTTCACAATGCGCCACACATTCTCTATTGGAGACAGGTCAGGACTGCAGGCAGGGCAGTCAAGTACCCGTACCCTCTTCCTCCGCAGCCAGGATTTTGTAATGGGTGCAGAATGTGGTTTTGCATTGTCTTGTTGAAATATGCATGGACGTCTTCTTGAAGGAAGCATATTATGGTCCAAAATCTCTATGTACTTTTTAGCATTAATGGTGCCTTCACAGAAGTGCAAGTTACCTTTGCCTAGGGCACTGACACAACCCCATACCATGACAGACCCTGGCCTTTGGACTTGTTGCTGCTAACAGTCTGGATGATCCTTTTCTTCTTTGGTCCGGAGCACACAGCGTCCATTCCTCCCAAAAAAATACCTGAAATACTGATTCATCTGACCACAGTACACGTTTCCACTGTGTGATGGTCCATCCCAGATGCCCTCGAGCCCAGAGAAGTCGAGGCGCTTCAGGACACTGTTAACAAAGGGCTTCCTTTTGGGACAGTACAGTTTTAACTGGCATTTGTGGATGTAACTGATTATGGTACTTGACAAAGGTTTGCCAAAGTAGTCCAGAGCCCATGTGGTGATATTGCTTATAGATGAATGACGATTCTTGATGCAGTGCCGCCTGAGGGATCGGAGATCACGGTTTTTCAGCTTAGGTTTGCGCCCTTGTCCTTTACGCACTGAAATTCCTCCAGATTCCTTGAATCTTTTAATTATGTTATGCACTGTTGAATGTGAAATATCCAAATATCTTCCTATCTTTCTTTGAGGAACATTGTTTTTAAACATTTCAATAATTTTCTCATGTATTTGTTGGCAAACTGGCGATCCTCAGCCCATCTTTGCTCCTAAAGGATTAGACCTTTCTTGGATGCTGCTTTTGTACCAAATCATAATTACAATCACCTGTTGACATCACCTGTTTCAAATCACATAATTATTTAACCATTTTACCTCATTACTATCCCTAAATTGCTCCTGTCCCAACTTTTTTTGAAATGTGTTGCAGGTCTGAATGACAGGAAAGGATGCATATTTACAAATGACATGAAGTTGACCAGACAAAACATGAAATATTGTCTGCAATGAAATACAAGTCAAAGTAAATTTAGAAATCACTTTTTTTTTTATTTGCGTTTTCCATACTGTCCCAACTTTTTCTGATTTGGGGTTGTACAACAAACGTGCGCACGCAGTTCTTACACACATGAGTAAGCAATCATTGTTAAAATGTAGGAAGTGTATGTAAATGAACAATGTGTGCTCGCTCCTTGTTACCTGGACTGAAAAATTTATATTTATTAGTCAGAAAAACATGTCATCCGGTGGATTTTTCACAGCGTTCATGAAAACTACGGATAATACTTCTGCATGTTTGTATCCCCGCCTGCGGACAGTCGGAATGACGGAGGTTTATCAACAAAACAGTTACTTTAATCACTGAAATAAACCAAACAAACATTGTTTTGTACCATGTCTATTCTTTAAACAGCAATATGGTAAAAATGGAAGACTATGGCAACAGTTTTCTTATCTGTGCGTGACACTGTTTTGCTTTGGGGGTTGGGCGGAACTGACAGAACGGCAGTTTCTTTCACTTTTTCCTCTCCGCTTGGCTTAAGCACTATGCCTGTGGTCATCCTGTTGGAAATGCCAGATTTTTACCATTTTTGCAGCCTTTAGCTGCTGCTTACAACGCCTTGGACCCTTCACTGAAACCGAAAGTAACTCACTCTGCTAAACCTTTACTCTTTACAAGTCGACACCATTATGACTTAAAGTTTGCTAGGGAGTATTTCCTACTAAAGCAAGGTGATATTTGACTTTGGTAAGCCTATCCTAGCAGGCTGGTGGGAGTGGTCTTGGACAGTGAAACCCAGTGCATTATGGGAGTTGAAGTTTTCCTGCAAAAGTGAAGAAAACAATATTTTTTCTCTGTTAGTTCTCCAGTCAGGTAGCATCGATTTCAAGTGTAAGTTTTTCCCCGCCTTTCTACTGTGCAAGTATTATTGAAAACCCATTTTGCCAGCCGTGAAGTACCCATTTATAAGAGAAAATGCTTTGAATTTTGATAGCAGCATGACAAGGTCCTGAGGTGTAAATCTCTCAACTACAAAACTGAGAAATTGCCTTCCATATTATTACAGATGTGAACGACACAGAATGCAATGAGACTCTGCAGGGCTCGATTCCTAAAGTTTGTGTTTTTGAGAAAAGCTCTCCGTCTCATAATGTTATGCTTCTCACAAGCATGTATTTCAAGACACCATCTAAATTTCATCATCTGCTGATTTCCAATATATTGCGAAATAAACCTGGCTACAAGGCTTTCAAAGTGGCTTTGTAAAATGATGTCACAAATGATCGGTGTCATTTAAAGTGTTAATTGATCATTCAAATTAATCTCTGCCAGTTTTCTAGTAATAATTTATGGAAAAAATATGACTTTCCCCTGAGGGATCAATAAGGTCCATCTATCATTAGAAACCTTTTCTTCACAGTGGAACAAGAGTTTCATTCCTTTTATCTCTAAATGTGGATCGGATAAAAACAAATTTTTTGTTAATTCTTTTGAAACATAAATTTGATTGTTGATAGAGTCCATTTGCAAGCAGCAGACAGCCAGCTTCATGCCACACACACACACACACACACACATTAAATAGCAAAAGTGTTGTTCTCTCTGCTGCATATAATAGCACCAAATTCATTAAAAAAATCAGAATCTATTGACCCGAGTTCTGTTTTCTATCATGTGCCGCGCATGTTTGTGATGATGTGAGACGAATGCAAATGCACTGGCGTTTGATTTAGTCAAGTGAGTGTGAAACCAGACTGTGCACTCGTAAAAATTAATAAATAAAATATAAAAATCCTCATCCTCCATCCCCTCTCCTCCTCATCCTCAATCCCCTCTTCCTCCTCATTCTTCATCCCCTCTCCCTCCTCATCCTCCATCCCCTATCCTCGTCATCCTTCATTCCCTCTCCCTCCTCATCCTCCATCCCCTCTCCTCGTCATCCTCCATTCCCTCTTCCTCCTCATTCTTCATCTCCTCTCCTCCTCATCCTCCATCCCCTATCCTCGTCATCCTTCATTCCCTCTCCCTCCTCATCCTCCATCCCCTCTTCCTCCTCATCCTCCATCCCCTCTTCCTCCTCATCCTCCATCCCCTCTTCCTCCTCATCCTCCATCCCCTATCCTCGGCATCCTTCATTCCCTCTTCCTCCTCATCCTCCATCCCCTCTCCTCCTCATCCTCCATCCCCTATCCTCGGCATCCTTCATTCCCTCTCCCTCCTCATCCTCCATCCCCTCTCCTCCTCATCCTCCATCCCCTATCCTCGTCATCCTTCATTCCCTCTCCTCCTCATCCTCCATCCCCTCTTCCTCCTCATCCTCCATCCCCTCTCCTCCTCATCCTCCATCCCCTATCCTCGTCATCCTTCATCCCCTCTCCTCCTCATCCTCCATCCCCTCTCCTCCTCATCCTCCATCCCCTCTCCTCCTCATCCTCCATCCCCTCTCCTCCTCATCCTCCATCCCCTCTTCCTCCTCATCCTCCATCCCCTATCCTCGTCATCCTTCATTCCCTCTCCCTCCTCATCCCCTCTCCCTCCTCATCCTTCATTCCCTCTCCCTCCTCATCCTCCATCCCCTCTCCCTCCTCATCCTCCATCCCCTCTCCCTCCTCATCCTCCATCCCCTCTCCTCCTCATCCTCCATCCCCTCTTCCTCCTCATCCTCCATCCCCTATCCTCGTCATCCTTCATTCCCTCTCCTCCTCATCCCCTCTCCTCATCCTTCATTCCCTCTCCCTCCTCATCCTTCATTCCCTCTCCTCCTCATCCTCCATTCCCTCTCCTCCTCCTCATCCTCCATCCCCTCTCCCTCCTCATCCTCCATCCCTCTCCCTCCTCATCCTCCATCCCCTATCCCTCGTCATCCTTCATTCCCTCTCCCTCCTCATCCCCTCTCCCTCCTCATCCTTCATTCCCTCTCCTCCTCATCCTTCATTCCCTCTCCCTCCTCATCCTCCATTCCCTCTCCTCCTCATCCTCCATCCCCTCTCCCTCCTCATCCTCCATCCCCTCTCCTCCTCATCCTCCATCCCCTATCCCTCGTCATCCTCCATCCCCTCTCCTCCTCATCCTCCATCCCCTCTTCCTCCTCATTCTTCATCTCCTCTCCCTCCTCATCCTCCATCCCCTCTCCTCCTCATCCTCCATCCCTCTCCCTCCTCATCCTCCATCCCCTCTCCTCCTCATCCTCCATCCCCTCTCCCTCCTCATCCTCCATCCCCTCTCCCTCCTCATCCTCCATCCCCTCTTCCTCCTCATTCTTCATCTCCTCTCCTCCTCATCCTCCATTCCCTCTCCCTCCTCATCCTCCATCCCCTCTCCTCCTCATCCTCCATCCATCCTCTCCCTCCTCATCCTCGATCCCCTCTCCCTCCTCATCCTCCATCCCCTCTCCCTCCTCATCCTCCATCCCCTCTTCCTCCTCATTCTCCATCTCCTCTCCCTCCTCATCCTCCATCCCCTCTCCTCCTCATCCTCCATTCCCTCTCCCTCCTCATCCTCCATCCCCTCTCCTCCTCATCCTCCATCCCCTCTTCCTCCTCATTCTTCATCTCCTCTCCTCCTCATCCTCCATCCCCTCTCCCTCCTCATCCTCCATCCCCTCTCCTCCTCATCCTCCATCCCCTATCCCTCGTCATCCTTCATTCCCTCTCCCTCCTCATCCTCCATCCCCTCTCCCTCCTCATCCTCCATCCCCTCTTCCTCCTCATCCTCCATCCCCTATCCCTCGTCATCCTTCATTCCCTCTCCCTCCTCATCCCCTCTCCCTCCTCATCCTTCATTCCCTCTCCTCCTCATCCTCCATCCCCTATCCTCGTCATCCTTCATTCCCTCTCCTCCTCATCCCCTCTCCTCCTCATCCTTCATTCCCTCTCCCTCCTCATCCTCCATCCCCTATCCCTCGTCATCCTTCATTCCCTCTCCTCCTCATCCCCTCTCCCTCCTCATCCTCCATCCCCTCTCCCTCCTCATCCTCCATCCCCTCTCCCTCCTCATCCTCCATCCCCTCTTCCTCCTCATTCTTCATCTCCTCTCCCTCCTCATCCTCCATCCCCTCTCCCTCCTCATCCTCCATCCCCTCTCCTCCTCATCCTCCATCCCCTCTCCCTCCTCATCCTCCATCCCCTCTTCCTCCTCATTCTTCATCTCCTCTCCCTCCTCATCCTCCATCCCCTCTCCCTCCTCATCCTCCATCCCCTCTCCCTCCTCATCCTCCATCCCCTATCCCTCGTCATCCTTCATTCCCTCTTCCTCCTCATCCTCCATCCCCTCTTCCTCCTCATCCTCCATCCCCTCTTCCTCCTCATCCTCCATCCCCTCTTCCTCATCATCCTCTATTCCCTCTCCCTCAACATCCATCTCCGGGGTTTGCAGCTTTTCCATGATGTTCACGTCACATTATTACGTCACTTTATACCGTTCCCATGGCAATAGGGGGAAATGGCTGCTCTTGTGTGAAGTAAACGCAACATTTTTCATCTTTCTGCTAAGATATATGTGACTTCAGATATATGACTTTTTTTTGCAATGAAAATGCGGGGATTATGCATTTTCATGCAAGCCCTGCGTATTTTGCATGCGGAAATCTGCAATTTATGCGGCGAAAGTGCGGCGTATTTGAAAAAATGCGTCCCCCACGTAAATATGCGGTCTTTGACTGATTGTGCATTAAATCAGACGATCGCATAATCACGTTTTTTCTGGAGGGACTGAAATTGCGTGAAGGTCAAAGGCCAGTATGAGTGTCAGACCAAGTGACTGTATTGCTGTAGTGCAGGAGTTTTCAAAGTGCGGTGTGTGTCTCCCCAGCAGTGTTAGCCAGGGTCAATATTATCCCCACCACTGATGTACCTAATAAAAATGAAACATATCCAGTTGATGTTTGTTTGTTTACTCTGACATTGGAATGATTTGTTTTTGAAATCATGTTGAGTGTTGGTTGCTACTGATATCAGTGCTCGTGCTCTTCACACACAGACGAGCGCTTCTATCTATCACATAAACGCTGTTGCAGAGACTGTCTATTGTTTTCAGTGAAATCACAAAACAAAATGCACACCATGTGTCCCTACTCTTGATATACTATCACACTGCAGAAAACAATACAAGGGTGGATTAAAACCCAGAACCTCTAACAAGCTTAACAAAAGTCTACCAGCAGACCACTAGGGAGTATGAATGTTGACAGCGAATCTATGCATTTATTCACTGTCATGAAGAATCTCGAGACTAACAACGCATTTTATTATAGTAGATGCAAGAATGACACTATCACATTAATATGGAAGCTTGTTTCCGAACTTTTTTATCGAGTTTATGCCTTTTTTTCTCCTTTTTCATCTAGTAATTGTGTTTTAAAATTGTGAGTAAAGTCTGTCTTTTTTCCCCTCAAAATTGGGCTTTATAACTCGCAATTGCGATGTGAGATGTAAACACATTTGTGAGATAAAAAGCCACAATTATCTTTTAAATGTTTTATTGTGTGGCGGATACAAGCTTCCATTCATTAAACACGAGTTATATGTTGAGACATTAAACATAAAACTTACATAAAACTCAGTGCACTATTGAAATTGATTTCTGGTCATTATAATGTTATTTTTTTCTGCAATTATTATTGTAAATCAATATCAAACAAAGTTACACCACTTGTTACAGTAATAATGTTACTTTCCCCAGTTATGATTACTTTTATGAATTACTAAGAGAATTTGTATTTCACCCAGATCATTCATCTACAGAACACAAAATAACTTGCAAATCACATTTTCTTTCTCTCATATAGAGGTTTCAGCTGGAGCGAGTTCGTCTTCAAGAAGTGAAAAGGTCCAGCTATGAACACACCAAAAAGTGTGCTGACCAGCTGCTGCTGCTGGGACAGGTAAGAAACCGCACACTTCTGATGGAGTTTACATGACATCATTACTAAAACAATTAATGCAAATAAATTACAAGCTGCATCATTAACGTAGTTTTGGTCACGCAGTTAGATGATGTTAGAAGTCGGGAGTTTATCTCAATCACACTGAGCGTCTACAGCACCGGTAACCCTGAGAGGAGGAAATTCTAACTCTTTAACCCGATTCTGCTTCTCTGTTTGTGATCAGGCCATTTTAAGCCGTAAAACGTTTTCAGTGATCCAGGAATCGAATTCATTAAAACAATCCAAAACAGCACTAATGTAAAGAAGGTCCCGGCTGATTACATCAGAGAGAATAGAGACTCACGTTGCGTTTTTAGTGAATTATTCATTCCAGTGTGTGCTCTTCTTTAAAACACAAGCTTTGTCGTATTCTGCGATTGTTTCTGAAGAGCACAATTTTGCTGACGTACAGGAGTCGTACAGTACATGCCTGAGAGTCTGGTATATTGAAGCTGAAAGGCTGTAAAAAGTAGCGCCAGATTGTCTGAGAGGACAAAGGACACTTTTTGCAAATGACATCACGCTGAGTGTATCAATGAATGGGTCTAATTTACATGTATTTCCTTCACTTGAAACTCCCCCATCCCTCATGCATTGATCACATGGAACACCTAAAATCTATTTGATTTAAGATTTTCTATAGGGTTTAAATCTGGAGACTGGCTAGGCCACTCCAGGACCTTGAAATTATTCTTACGAAGCCACTCCTTCGTTGCCCAGGCGGTGTTTGGGATCATTGTCATGCTGAAAGACCCATCCACGTTCCATCTTCAATGCCCTTGCTGATGGAAGGAGGTTTTTTCTCAAAATCTCACGATACATGGCCCCATTCATTCTTTCCTTTACACGGATCAGTCATCCTGGTCCCTTTGCAGAAAAACAGCCCCAAAGCAAAGTTTCCACCCCATGCTTTACAGTAGGGATGCTGTTCTTTGGATGCAAGTTCTATTTTGGGTTCATCTGACCGTTTTATTTTCCTCAGTTCATAGAAGCGCTGCATTTGCATAATGTGTCTATTGTTGTTTATGCTGCTATTTGTGCATGTAAAATTAAAAACAGATTTAGTTATTTTTAATGGGTCACAGATGCATTGCAATTTCATATAATTCTAATTTAACATATTATTGTCAGCTAACGCTTCATTGTCGGTCAGGGAAATAAAACAAAATTAACACCCTTACTAAATGTGAGTAAGCATTTACTCATCTCACATGCACAAAACTCAGATTCAGTATTCCTCAAAATGAATTAAAACAGTGAAATGCAAACTCAGAATATTACACAATCCTGCAATAATTAAATATGCTAAATAATACAAATATACTTTATGTATTTAATCTCACTTTATTTACCAATGTCTTTGCTGCTTACCTCCGATGATCCACTTTAACCATACTTTTAAGCAAAAATGGCTGAAATAAGAGTGTTGAACTTTCATCACCTGCATTTGATTCTTCTGCAATCCAGAACGGCAGCACAGCTGGTTTGTTTAACCTGCTACCGTACAGTCAGGAATTTACATTTCTGATTAATTAGCAGTTTGCATTCAGACCAAGCATAATCATTTCACTCTTTGTGCCTGGTTGCATAAACCGCTTTGACAAGACTATCTTCAAGACAGTTCATTACTTTTTTAAGTCAGTTACATAAAAAGAAAAATTGCCTTATTTGAGTTTGAAAAGTAGAACTGATTAGCCCTAACTACAACCCCTAATCAGAAAAAGTTGGGACAGTATGGAAAATGCAAATAAAAAAAGAAAGTAGTGATTTCTAAAATCACTTTTATTGTATTTTATTGCAGACAATATGAACAGAAACTATTTCATGTTTTGTCTGGTCAACTTCATGTCATTTGTAATTATGCATCCTTTCCTGTCATTCAGACCTGCAACACATTTCAAAAAAAGTTGGGACAGGAGCAATTTAGGGCTAGTAATGAGGTAAAATGGTTAAAAAAATGATGTGATTTGAAACAGGAGGTGTAATTATGATTTGGTATAAAAGCAGCATCCAAGAAAGGTCTAATCCTTTAGGAGCAAAGATGGGCTGAGGATCGCCAGTTTGCCAACAAATACATGAGAAAATTATTGAAATGTTTAAAAACAATGTTCCTCAAAGAAAGATAGGAAGATATTTGGATATTTCACATTCAACAGTGCATAACATAATTAAAAGATTCAAGGAATCTGGAGGAATTTCAGTGCGTAAAGGACAAGGGTGCAAACCTAAGCTGAACAAACGTGATCTCCGATCCCTCAGGCGGCACTGCATCAAGAATCGTCATTCATCTATAAGCGATATCACCACATGGGCTCTGGACTACTTTGGCAAACCTTTGTCAAGTACCACAATACGTAGTTACATCCACAAATGCCAGTTAAAACTTTACTGTGCCAAAAGGAAGCCCTATGTTAACAGTGTTCAGAAGTGCCGTCGACTTCTCTGGGCTCGGAGGCATCTGGGATGGACCATCACACAGTGGAAACGTGTACTGTGGTCAGATGAATCAGTATTTCAGGTATTTGTTGGGAGGAATGGACGCTGTGTGCTCCGGACCAAAGAAGAAAAGGATCATCCAGACTGTTAGCAGCAACAAGTCCAAAGGCCAGGGTCTGTCATGGTATGGGGTTGTGTCAGTGCCCTAGGCAAAGGTAACTTGCACTTCTGTGAAGGCACCATTAATGCTGAACAGTACATAGAGATTTTGGACCATAATATGCTGCCTTCAGTGAAGACCCCGTACTGTTGCCCACCTTAAGACTTGTTTGCAGGAAGAATGGGACAAAATTACACCTGACACACTTCATCACTTGGTGTCTTTAGTCCCTAAACATCTTTTAAGTGTTGTGAAAAGGAATGGCAACATTACAAAGTGGTAAATGCTTTACTGTCCCAACTTTTTTTTAAATGTGTTGCAGGTCTGAATGACAGGAAAGGATGCATATTTACAATTGACATGAAGTTGACCAGACAAAACATGAAACATAAAACACAATATTATAATGCATTACTTTTAAAAGTAACTGCCTATTGTCTAAATTATATTGGTTTATTTTGTCTACTCGTATATATTACGCACCCCGTGTCCACATCTAATACTGAAGAACATCTTTCTCCCTCTATCGGCGCATCCAAAATTCTAAATTGCATACTATCTGAGTAGGTACTAACCTTGAATTTTAATTTACTTCACGACTGTTAAAAAAGTATGTGCTTTATAGTATGAATATGAGTAGTATGAATTAAATTCGGACATACTGCTTCCGCCATGTTGTTACTGTTACGTGACTTACCAAAGTCAGTTCACTGCCATTCACAAATCTTCACCCGTGGCCTCATGGGATAGTAAAGTGTCCATTGAAGGCACACTTCAGAATCTCAGCTAAAGTTTTCTGGGTACTTTACAACTTTACTATGTATTCGGACATACTAATCTTTTGGTGTACTGCAGATGGTGTTTTTCTCTCAGATAAATAACAGCCACCAAAGTACTGTATATTTGGTGACACATTTTTATGCTTTTAATATGCCTGGGTGGCTTTAATGGTTCAATAGGGTTTTTTTTCCCATTGACAGCACACAAACTGACACACCTCACACATGACCCTGTTCTGCAATCTCAGGACCCTTTGGGTGGAAATCCATCATTCATAGCTGTCCTTTAAAGGGTCGTAAACAAAGGGACAATCTGGAGAACTGCAGTATAAGAAACTAATAGGAAAGAGTATTTACTTGAAAGAAATGATTGATTACTAGTGATCTCAAAACTGATGGTGAACACAACATGATTGATTAAAGCCTCTGAAAGCTGAGCATTAGAGTCTTATTACTTTCATCAAATATGGCCAACCGTAATATGACATCAGTGTTCTATTCATTTATATTTACAATATTTCAGATGACTGACAATATTTCTTTATCAGACAGACCGTGCGGTGCAGTTGCTTTTGGAGACCAGTGCGGATAACTCCAGCTACTACTGTGACTCTCTCAAAGCCTGTCTGGTGACCACCATCACCTCATCAGGCCCATCTCAGAGCACCATTAAACTGGTGGCCACAAACATGATCGCCAATGGCAAGCTAGCAGGTACAGTATGTTTTCTGTGAGCTGTATGATTTTCTTTCTTCTATAGAACATTTTAGGAGTTTGTCCAAGCTGCTCTTTTCCATACAATGAAAACAAGACATTGATCAATTGCTGTAAACTCCAAAAAGAACAAAAAAGTGTCATAAAAGTAGTGTGTACTGCTTATTCCTTATATTCCCTACAGCTTTATGTGAGGAACAGACCAATATACATTGTTGTATTGTATTCTGGGATTGCCTTATTGACGAAAGATACTGTACATGCAATGCTGCTTGAATTTAGTCAAAATGTGCCTTTAGTTAGAAGGCTGCAGAATTCTGCTGCTTGGGTGAATGTCACAAAGACATGCCCAGCCCTTATTTCAAACGAAAAAAAAAAAGATAAATAGTTAATTTTATTCATATAGAAAAGAGAGAGCTATTTGTGAAAGACTTAACATATTAAACAGTTTTTTGCAAATGTAACCTAAAAAAATGTCTTAACAGGTTTAGTAAGATTTACTCACTAACTGTTTCACTTTAGGATCATGTCTGCATGATTCCAACCTTAATCACGTAAAATGTAGAACTGACTGTTTGTTGCTGTGCAGCTATTTAGGGTTTGCATTAATAGCTAATGCAACTATCGTTGCCAGAGTATGAGCTTATTAACTTATAGACGTGACGAGCACATCAGCCCTATTCTACACAAATGCTTCTGACTGTGTTTTATTTCCTCACTTTATTGACTCTTAGAGGGTGTGCAGTTGCTGTGCCTGATTGACAAAGCAGCGGATGCTTGTCGTTATCTGCAGACATATGGAGAGTGGAACCGTGCTGCCTGGCTGGCGAAGGTACCTCGAGCACACACGATCTAGAGCCGGCTGATATATAAAATGTTTATGATATATTCACAGTCTTTACTAGTGATATAAAACTAAACACTGATTATTACATACATCTCCACTTTAAATGTTAGAAGCAAAAATGGCATTAGAATTGATTAGTTCAATTCATTTCACCAAATACAATATTTTGAATCTACTTATTCATATATAGTAACGTCTAGGTTACTATTGTAACACCCGTTTCCTGAAGCACGGACGGGACAGAGCAGGGCAAGGGGGCTGGGTCTGCTTCCTCCAGGGGCAGCGCTTGCAGGTTCACCACCTGATCCCTGAAAGGAGTGGTGGGATCTTTGGGCACATATCTGGGATTAAATGAGAGTTGGCCAGTCCAAATTCGTCCCTGACCTTGCACAGTGTCTGTGCAAGTAGGCTCACTGGGGGAAACACATACTTGTGTAGGCCCTGAGGCCAGATGTGTGCCAAAGAATCCGTGCAGAGTGTCCCCTCGGTCAGGGAGTAAAACTACTGGCAATTGGACGTGTCCGGAGCAGCAAACAGGTCTACTTGTCCTGGCACCCCGACTGAGCCTGAAGCATCTCTAAAACAGCACAACCTTCTGGGGGTGGAGTTGCTATTCTCTCAGGAGTGTGCGCTGTTGTGAGAGCTCGTCTGCTGCACGATTGAGCTCGCCCAAGATGTGAATGGCGTGACATGACATCAGATACTTCTGACTCCAGAGGAGGAGATGGTGGGTGAATTGCGCCATGCAACGGTAGCGTAGACCACCCAGATGGTTGAAATACACAATGGCCGCAGTGTTATCTGTCTGGATCAGAACGTTCTTGCCTTGTAGCAGCGATTTGAATCGGCGCAGAGCAAGCCGTAATTCTAGCAACTTAAGGCAAGATGTGCCACTGCAGTCAAGGTCCTTTACAGGAGTCAACAATCTGTTGAGACAACAACATGTCTGGACACTTGTTCTAGGGGAACTCCTGCCCATAGAAACACAAGGTCTGACCATACAGTCCCTGACAAAAGTCGTTGTTTTTCCCCAACTGAGAAAGCCAAGCCAGAGGCGACAGTGGCAAGGAAACCAAAACCCCATCAGGAGACCTAATGGAGAAAAATAAACCTTGGGAGAAACCAGGCTCAGTCGGGGTGCCAGTTTTCCTCTGGCCAATTAACAAACAGCGTATTATTATTATTCTGGCAATTTTAAAGGTCAGAGGTCATAATAGATCTGAATATTCGAAATATCTGAGGCAACACGCCGGAGACGGGTTTATTGAGGATGATGTATCGTTTAAATAATTATAAAAACTAAATAATTTGAAATATCGGAGTTATTATGCCGGAGACTTTTTGGCAAGAAATCGCCTATACAGAAATTGAACACATTTACTGCAAATACAAAAATATGTCAGCAAATTAAGTAGTGGTGCTGTGAGATCCAAATTTAATATCTTGTATGACTTCCGTGAGCTTGAAGGACTGCATCCATGCGGTTTGGCAAGGAATAGCAAAGAAAGCAGTCTTGCAATGCCTCCCAGAGTTCATCAATATTCTTTGGTTTCGTCTACCATGCTTCCTCTTTCATCCTACCCCACATATGCTCAATGATGTTCATGTCTGGTGACTGGGCTGGCCAATCCTGGAGCATCTTGATCTTCTTCGCCTTGAGGATCTTTGATGTGGAGATGGAAGAATGCGATGGAGCACCATCCTGCTGCAGAATTTGGCCTCTTTTATGGTTGGGAATATAAGAGCTAGCTAAGATGTCTTGGTATTTTAGACTATTGAAGTTGCCTTCCACCCTGCAGATCTCTCGCACACCATACTGGATGTAACCCCAGACCATGATTTTCCCCACCAAACTTCACTGTTTTCTGGGTGAATCTCGGATTCATGCGGGCTCCAGTAGTTCTCCTGCAATATTTGTGGCGACTGTGGTGTAATTCAACAGAAGATTCATCTGAAAAATCCTTCTGCCACTTTTCCAGCGTCCATCCTTTTAGAAGGCTGTGGCTTTGGCAAATGCCACACGGTTTTTCAATTGTCTTTTGTTTAGTGCTGGCTTCTGGGCACTGATTCGACCATGGAGGCCCTTTCGAGACAGAATCCGACAAACTGTTCTGGTTGACACAGGGACTTCAGGTGACCAGGTCTCGTGGAGCTCTGCTGCAGTGGAAAATGGGCTGGCCTTGGATTTTCGAGCCAACAAACGGTCCTCTCGAGCAGTTGTCTTGCAGGGTCTGCCTGATCTGGGTTTGTCATAAACGTCTCCAGTCTCTTCAAATCTTTTTTTTATCCTCTGTTCTTGACGCTGAGACACTTTGAAGGTGTCTGCCACATCAGCAGTGGATCTGGTCTTCAGCCTCTTGATAATCAAAACTTTAGTCTCAGGGTGAATCTTAGGCATGTTTGCAGAGGTCTAGTTGCAGTTGATTTGAAGGTCTAGTGTGCTGGGGTTCTTTTTATACACACCTGAGATCTAATTGATCCATTATTAGTCAAAGGTGAAGCTCATATGACAAGGCGACAACACATGTCTTTGCAAAAATTCACTCAATGGGCTTTACCAAGCTGTGAATATTAGAATATTTTTGACAGTTTCATTTTGCACAGAAACATTATTACAAAAGCTTTTGGGATTAAAATTAGCTATTTCTTGTAAAAAAAATCTTGATAAGAAATATATTTCAGCGGCACTTCAGTTCAATTTGTACACAAGCGACAAGACTTTTTTCAGGGACTGTAGGCTGAAGGTCTGCCGATAGACCGGGGTGATTTTGTGCCGTGTTGCCATGCCCATCCAAGATTGGTCCTAACCCACCACCTTTCTTGGGTACAATAAAGTAGTGGCTGTAAAACCCTGCCTTCATATCAGCCGGAGGGACTGGCTCTATTACGTCCTTCGCCAGTAGGAGAGTAGGCAACTTCGCCAGTAGGCAATTTCTGACCGTAAGACTGGAGCATCTTTGTCCAGGTGAACTGAATGCCTCTGAACTTGGCCGCCGAATGAACTGAATTGCATAGCAAAGTCTGATGGTGCAAATGAGCCAGCGAGGCGGTCTGGGTAGTGCTAGCCAAGCCTGCAGAGACCTTACAAGTGGTCACCACAGAGCGAGAACAGGGACCTGACTCAGAAGGCAAAGTGTCCTGGAATGGGGTCTTAGTGTGCAGTGCAAGACTTACCTGGCTGCACGGTTGGGCAGGGGGTGCATGATAAAGTTATAGGAGTTATAGGCCACTGGCGATAGGAGAGGGGCAAGTACCCCTTGTACCACTTGGCCACCCCACCATCAAGGGTAGTAAGGGCGGAGGAGGCACCAGCTTGGTTTCATCCAGAAAAAGGTGCCTTCCACAATCTGGTAACCTCTTCATGCGAGAGGTTACCAGAAGAGAGAAGAAGGGTACTGGGGTGGGATGTTGTTGGTTAGCATGCGAGATACCAAACATCCAGCCTTGAGTGCTTGGGACATGGTGGAGGCCTCCACTTGAGCCCATTGCTCTCAGCAGGCCAGGAAAGCATAGCGGTCAGCTCTGAACTCGATCATCACTACTCTCCCCGAAGGGGGCAGCACAGCCGGGTCTTCATTCCAGGAGAATGACTTGTGACATCTGATCCTCCGCTGGAGCCCCAAATGAAATGCTAGGTCCCCCATGACCAGCGACCTCACCTGGAAGCTCCACAGCTTGCAATGCACTAGAGGAGTGGGGGGCCCACAGAGATTGAGTCTGCGGGTTAGCCCCCACTGTGATCCTCAGGCTACCCCGGCTATTCACTGAAGTAGATGAACCAGAACGGGGCATGGCAGGGGGACCCCACCTTTTTGGAGATATTGAAGTCTCGATTGCAGCATCACAATGGTCATCTTCCCGCAATGGGTACATGAGTTATCCACAAAAGCCACCTCAGCATGCTTTAAGCCCAGACACGTGAGGCAGCGATGATGACTATTAAATGAAGCCAGGAAACAACCTCATCTAGAAACACACGGGTTGAATGACATCTTTAAAAAATGCTGAAGTGCACAGGGGATGGTCGCAGCTCAACTTGCAAGATGCAGAAATGCTAATTTCAGAAAAGATAATTTTAATCATTTTAATGAAATGACTTGTTTACTTGCTTAGTAACTGCTTCAAACCAAGTTTGAATAGATTTGGTGTCACAAACAAGTTTGTTTTCACAAAGTTGTTTTTTTTTTCCGTTACAACACATCATATCCACCTGCTATCTTATACTAACATAACTTTGTTTCCTGAGAGACTAATGATAGACTAATAAAAATAATTCTACCTGACACTGGAAAATGATGTGGAAGCCAGCCAGTTAGAATGGAGCAGCCAGCCAATTAGATTGCAGTTTGTTGTGATCAATATGCATCAAACGGTCTGTAATTGATTGATGAGGAATACTCATGCTCTGGAATCTCATGTTTCTCTCTCAGGTGCGTCTAAACCCAGCAGAAGGTTCAGATGTGCTGAAGCGCTGGGCAGAGCATCTGTGTTCTCCTCAGGTTAATCAGAAGTCAAAGGCCATCCTGGTCCTGCTCTCATTGGGATGCTTTCAAAAAGTGGGCGAGATGCTCCACAGGTGGGCATTGCTTTTCCTTTTAGGTGTTTTTTGTTTAGCCCAAGTTGATGATTGATGATTTGATATCTGTTGTGGTTTAGTTTAACTCCCACAGGAATAATAGGACATAATTAAATAAATACATACATAAACTAAATTCTCATGTTGTTCCAAAACCGTATGGGAATTTCTTTTTTTCTTGGAAAACAAAAGGAAATGTTTAGCAAAGTTCAATCAAACTTAACTCAGCATATGCCAAGTTGTGAATGTGCAGAAATGTGAATGAGATTTATGAGTTACAGCCGAGAGGAAGAGTGTCAGTGAATAGCAACATTTTGATCTGTTCATCACTCAAAGATATTGTCTTCAGAAGATTTGGAATATATTATGGTGCTTTTTTTGGAGCAGTATGGTAATTCTTTTGAACTTTTCCTTTGTGTGTTCTAAAAGTCAAATGTGTTTGGAATGACATGAGGGTAAATGATTGGGTGAACAGTTTTTTTTTTTTTTTTAAATTGTATAATGAATTTTTAAGTCAGAACTGGTCTCAATGTGTCACTCACAATGATGCATTTTTTTTCCAAACACATACAATATTTATTGACAAGTCCTTTCCTAACCACCATTACAGTTGAATGTGCATGATAAAGGACACAATGCTCATAAATTTCTCTAATATATCTTTATTTCCTGACAGCATTAGATATTTCGACCGTGCTGCACTCTTTCTCGAAGCCTGCTTGAAATATGGTGTGATGGAGAGAAATGACGACGTCAATATCCTTCTGATGCATCTTCCAGTTTTTCAAACAGCAAAATGCAGCAGGGTTCTATTACATTTTAAACGAATGCTGCATGATTAGTGTTTTATATGTGAAATCATTTTAGGTCATGTCTGTTAGCTTTGAGGCATTATGCTAATGTTCTCCTAAATGTTGACTACAATTTTCTAGATTAACCTCTTCAACTCTGCCAGTCTTTCTTTTCGACCGTCTCATCTAAAAGCACATGACTCCTCAAGGGATAGTTCACGCTAAAATGAAAATGTACTAACCCTAATGCTGTCCCAGATATGTATGACTTTCTATCTTCAAAAAGATTTTTAGAAAACAAATCCATGTCTTTGAGTCCTGTAATGCACGTGAACGGGTCCCCAAAAGTTGGCGCTTCAAAAACCACACAAAACAAACACATGGTAATCCATACGGTCGCAGTTGATGAATCAGTGTCTTTTGGTGTAAGAATAGGTATAAGAAAAATACTAAAATATAACTATAAACCATCACTTTCAACCAACTGTCATCAGAATATGCTACATGACGTAAGTGCATTGGTTTATAATCAGGACCTAAAATGGCCTGCCAATGGCCGGTCACTTGAGAAAATGTACAATAATAAACTTTTTTTTTTTACTGACCATGAAACATTATAGGCAGTTATAACACCAAAATTGTAGATTACCAAAAATTCCAAATTCTACCAAAAAATTCACAATTCTCTATACCTATTTCAATGCCACAGCTAAAACTACTAGCCTAACTAATATACTAATATAAATTAAAAACATCATTAAAGACATCAAGTATCTGTAGTTTTCAGGTAGAGACACTGAACAAAGTAATGTAACGCACAGGATAGTCTTCACTGTATAAATAAAATATAGATTCATCCTTATTAAAGTTAACAGTTATACAGCCAAGAGCAGTGAATGATTTGTTCCTTTGTCTTTTGTTGTTTGAGTAACATTAAAACACAGACAGCAGCAGAAACATTGGGCTGCTGTCGCTTTAAGACTAATGCAATGATACTGGTATACATCTTTATGTACTGTTTACAATCACTTGAGGCATGACTTGCCATGAATTTGTCCATTTAAGTGCAAGAAGTCGTGGAAGAGAGCTCTTATCAGCATTTGCGCGCTGTCAGAGACGTGCTTTCTGCACGCGCTTCGGACGTTTGCGCGCACAAAACTTTGCACACACCATGCAAGCAGCAACTGGAGTTCTCTTTTGTGTCTTCTTGCACTTGAATATTTATATTGCCCTGGCTTAAACTCTTGTGATGATGCAGTCCTGGCCTTTAGACTGTCCCGAGCGTCCTTGATGTTTGTTTTACCCTTATATTCTCGCAACATTGCATTGTTAGATCACTGCATCGCCAACTGCCGATTGACACCTTTTCATATACTTGCCAACACCGATTTTTGCTCGCATCTGGTGCTTGCCAGGTGTTCATTTTAGACTCTGTTTATAGTTTAAAAAGTCCAAAATATTACTGTTTTTCTTACACACCTATCATTTCACTTCAGTAGGCATTAGCTGCGTTCTGATCGACAGGTCCCTACACAGTACTTTCTGCTCTCTGAAGTTCACTTCACTTGACAAGATGCATTCATTCAGAACACCCTGCAACATCACACACGAGACCCGAGTCACACTTATTAGAGAAGTTTGAGGCATTAACATGATATACTTCTATAGGAAAATACATTCTCTATATGTTAGCATTAATTGAATTCGTTTAAATTTCAAGGTGCTAAACTGAGTGATAAATGCCTGTTGCAATGTTTACCGTCACTGCTGTAACCGTCACGTCTCACACACGTTACACCTGCGAACAAACGCATACAAACCAAACCTGACACTAATTCAACTCAGGAAAAATGCTGGAGCCTCACATTTTTTTCACCACCTTTTATTTTATTCAAACTCCATCAAGTGCTGGAGTGATGAGTAATGACTGTTAGGTAAATGTCCACTTCCTGAAGTGATGTATCGATGCTACCTTACTCCCTATGCCATTCACAGTGCTTTTCTCACTTGACATGGTGGAATGCCCTATGAAGTGCACTTCCCAGGGTACTTATGGTTGACTAGAATGCAGCTATTGATTCATCCACTGGGTTCGTATGTGGTCGCTGTGTTCGCTTCGTGTGGTCTTTGACTTGTCAAGTTTTGGATTACTATCCACCAGCATTATATTGGACTTATGGAGTTTTATAAAAATCAGTGTGTGTGTTCCTCTGAAGAAAGAAAGTACTTTACATCTGGGACAGCATGAGGGTGAGTGATGAGAGGATTTTCATTTTCAAGTCTTGCACTCAGGAATGTATATTTGACAATCAAATGCCCAGCGTCCCAGTGTTAATACTACCCATCCTAAATAGTGTGTGAGATTAGAATAATATATGTCCCAAAGCTTGCCTAATCAAAGGGATCTACTTTCTCTTCACAGAAAGAGGACGACTTGGGACGCAGCAATGCTTTCTAAAATGATAATTCCCCTCCCCTTAATACCAGCTGCTTCAACTAGCAATTGCAAATCTTCACATCTGTGACGTAAACTAAAAGCTGTTAAACCATTTCCTGGGGTCTTTAAGAGTCACATTTGAGTTGTGCAAATGAGTGTGTTCAATGTTTGAAACATTTCACAGTGGCCTAAACAAGACTTTTACACTTAAAGGTGAAGTATGTCGTTTCTGTGAAAGTAGTGGCTCCTAGCAGAATTACATAAATATTTAGCCAACTCCCATTAGACGTGTTGCGTCTCCTCCCCTCCATCTCAAACATTACACACACAGCTCTTACAGTGCTTGTGAAGGCATGTTTCAACAGGTAAAAGGAGCTACTTACGGCACACTAGGAATACTTTTAGCTGTGTTGCTGAGTTAGCACCTCAGTAGCCTAACACTGTCTAGAATAACCGCGAGCGTCTCACTAATAATATACCCATTCAACACCCCTGCAATGGGGGTGTTTTTTGACCTGATGTGCCACAACTGTTTGAGGCTGTCTATAATGGACACATTAAATTAAATCTTTTAAACTGGCACATTCGTCGTTCTGAACAAGTGCATTATGATGTTGTATCGAAGCATCCATTGTAGCGCGTATCATCTCAATGCCCTGTTCGCTTTGACGTGTTCGTGACCTGTTTGATCTTTGAAGGTCTCAAAGCTGCAAGTTTTGGCTTCCACTTTTGTAACCGAAGCGGAAAGTCAGTCATGGTCCTACTGCGACCAAACACTCTCAGACTCCGCCTGCTGCAGTAGCCACACCCTTAAACACACGCTATTGGTTGAGCTGGAAAGAGATTGACGATCTGAGCGAACCAGTGATTAGATGGTGCCTGGCAGACTCAGTGTCTCACTTTCGGGGAGATAACCCAGTTTACTGTTAGTATGCCATTTGTGTTTAAGAGATTGTATTTTAACATTAAAATATATATATATATATATATATATATATATATATATATATATATATATATATATATATATATATATATATATATATATATATATATATATTTGTGGTGGGCCGTTATCGGCGTTAACGTGCTGCGTTAACGTGAGACTCTTATCGGGCGTTAAAAAAAATATCGCCGTTAATCTAATCTCAAAGTTTGGTTGGGAGCTGGGTCTACACTACGCAAGCTATGATGACTTTCACCGTGATATTTTAGTGCGGATGTATAGCTATCCGAATTGCACTGTAGGGAGCGAGAACGAGTCTTTGAACCTGCCTGTATGCTGTGAAATTACCACATCAAGCGTGAACGCTGGCATCCGAACTCGAGTGACGAGCGTGAGTGACGTACTGTAAGCAGAGAGCTGTAAATCTCATTTCTGCTCGTCGTCAGCGTTCTTTAGAGCATTTGTAGTACATCCGCGGTAGATAGATGCAAGTGCCATTACCTACTGAAGCTTTAGTAACAAAACCAACGGTTCAAAAACAAAAATATAAAAGTTAGGTGAACAACGCTATTCATTTTGCCACCTTCTCTCGCTCGACGTTGTTACCAAGTAACGGGGTAAACAGCTGCTGCTCTGATGACGCAAACGCACCCCGGTCTCGGACCCAAATAATATAATATGAACACGGTCCAGGGAGCAATCGAACTCGGGTTCGGTCCAGTCAATCAAACCAAGTGTGAAAGCACCAGTCATTATTTGGGTAATATATATATATATATATATATATATATATATATATATATATATATATTTACAGTATTGTTCAAAATAATAGCAGTACAATGTGACTAACCAGAATAATCAAGGTTTTTAGTATATTTTTATTGCTACGTGGCAAACAAGTTACCAGTAGGTTCAGTAGATTCTCAGAAAACAAATGAGACCCAGCATTCATGATATGCACACTCTTAAGGCTGTGCAATTGGGCAATTAGTTGAATTAGTTGAAAGGGTGTGTTAAAAAAATAGCAGTGTCTACCTTTGACTGTACAAACTCAAAACTATTTTGTACAAAAATTTTTTTCTGGGATTTAGCAATCCTGTGAATCACTAAACTAATATTTAGTTGTATGACCACAGTTTTTTAAACTGCTTGACATCTGTGTGGCATGGAGTCAACCAACTTGTGGCACCTCTCAGCTGTTATTCCACTCCATGATTCCACTCCAACATTCCACAATTCATTCACATTTCTTGGTTTTGCTTCAGAAACAGCATTTTTGATATCACCCCACAAGTTCTCAATTGGATTAAGGTCTGGAGATTAGGCTGGCCACTCCATAACATTAATTTTGTTGGTTTGGAACCAAGACTTTGCCCGTTTACTAGTGTGTTTTGGGTCATTGTCTTGTTGAAACAACCATTTCAAGGGCATGTCCTCTTCAGCATAGGGCAACATGACCTCTTCAAGTATTTTAACATATGCAAACTGATCCATGATCCCTGGTATGCGATAAATAGACCCAACACCATAGTAGGAGAAACATGCCCATATCATGATGCTTGCACCTCCATGCTTCACTGTCTTCACTGTGTACTGTGGCTTGAATTCAGAGTTTGGGGGTCGTCTCACAAACTGCCTGTGGCCCTTGGACCCAAAAAGAACAATTTTACTCTCATCAGTCCACAAAATGTTCCTCCATTTCTCTTTAGGCCAGTTGATGTGTTCTTTGGCAAATTGTAACCTCTTCTGCACATGCCTTTTTTAACAGAGGGACTTTATGGGGATTCTTGAAAATAGATTAGCTTCACACAGACGTCTTCTAACTGTCACAGTACTTACAGGTAACTCCAGACTGTCTTTGATCATCCTGGAGGTGATCATTGGCTGAGCCTTTGCCATTCTGGTTATTCTTCTATCCATTCTGATGGTTGTCTTCCGTTTTCTTCCACATCTCTCTGGTTTTGCTCTCCATTTTAAGGCATTGGAGATCATTTTAGCTGAACAGCCTATCATTTTTGCACCTCTTTATAGGTTTTCCTCTCCAATCAACTTTTTAATCAAAGTACGCTGTTCTTCTGAACAATGTCTTGAAACCCATTTTCCTCAGCTTTCAAATGCATGTTCAACAAGTGTTGGCTTCATCCTTAAATAGGGGCCACCTGATTCACACCTGTTTCTTCACAAAATTGATGACCTCAGTGATTGAATGCCACACTGCTATTTTTTGAACACACCCTTTCAAATAATTCAACTAATTCCCCAATTGCACAGCCTTAAGAGCGTGCATATCATGAATGCTGGGTCTTGTTTGTTTTCTGAGAATCTACTGAACCTACTGGTAACTTGTTTGCAACGTGGCAATAAAAAATATACTAAAAACCTTGATTATTCTGGTTAGTCACATTGTACTGCTATTATTTTGAACAATACTGTATATATATATATATATATTACATACTTCACCTTTAAAAATGTCTCTGAAATCCAAAGCCCTTTGCTTATGTGTCTTGGCGTCCACTTAAGTTTCCACATACTCGTGAAGTATGAAGAGATAACGGTAACTTGATCTTTAAACTTTATTGCTTTCTTGTATTACTTTCTTACTTTCCTTAACCACAGCATCTCCACATAAGCTCATAGGTTCGGCCTTTGTGGACTACGCTAAGCTGCTTCGCTCCATCGGGCTGAAACAGGGCGCCGTGCTTTGGGCGTCTCGGGCTGGAGAGAGAGGGAAGTCACTGCTGGATGAGCTTTCCCAGACAGAGGGAATGGGGCCGGAGCCCAGCCCCAGCGAGGAGCAGGTGGACAAA
The DNA here is from genome assembly GCA_023029165.1 of Gobiocypris rarus. Lineage (NCBI taxonomy): Eukaryota > Metazoa > Chordata > Actinopteri > Cypriniformes > Gobionidae > Gobiocypris > Gobiocypris rarus. The sequence continues at coordinate 4,427,954 of CM040927.1, forward strand.
CCTCTTGTCAACATAGAATGAGGATATGTGAGGAAAACCACAAAGATATCTTCAAATCTCGTTCTTGTAACACCCATAAGCATGCAAGTAGTCAACACACACACACACACACACACACACACACACACACACACACACACACGTGTTTTCATGTAGTTTCAAACGGTTTGTCAGGTTTCATGGCTGTCTTCTAAGCCCCTCTGCTGGTGAGGTGTGAGGTGTGTGGTATCCAAAACATTCCCGTTATTCTGCTGTAATGTATTCCAAACCTGTTCTTGCACTTATTTTATTGACCAAAAATATATTTTCATAGTGATAAAACAAACCAAAAAAATAACAATAATAACGATAATGAATAAGAACACATTTCAAGAACCTTTAAATGGTATTATTATGTGTTTGACACTAAGTATGCTTATGATTTCAGATTAAGGAACCATTTAAAGACAGAATATAGACAAGAACTAGATGGATCTCATGAAACGTGTCGAGTCTCACAGCAAAATCCCAAGAAAAGCACTAAGAAATCATATCTGTCAAAAGATTATTGATTGTTATATTAAATAATTGCCATGGCTATGTCTATGATATGAAGAGTGACGAGCTGCTGATCCCCTAAAGATGTATTTCTTTCTGACAGTGTAATTATTAAAGATCATATTTAAAAATCAGGGCAGTGATCCCCAGGATTTAAATCTGCATAAATCACCATGGTGTATGCATACTATTTAAATGATACACATCTAAAATATCATTTCTTCTTTCTTCTGATTTTGTGGTGAGATGTAGCCTATATAAAGGTTTCATGAGCATCACTGTCAGTTACATAAACGGTTATTTGATGGTTAAAACTGAAATGTAAACCAACAAATGCATAATTCGTCATGTGATGATAATTTATATGCCCGCGCTGGTCCTTCAGTAATGCTGTATATGCCTTTCATTGGTTGGTTTTGGATTGTTGGCTGTATTCGTGTAATATAAGATGTGAATTTGCCTCATTTTTCGCCTTGATTTTGTGGTTGTTGCTGCAGTTGTTTTTCTGTGATATACTGTACTCAGCTGAAGTTTGATGAGTGTATGATGTTCCCATGTAGCTTCAGATCTCCAGAGTTACTGTACGGTCCTGTGGAAATGAGATGGGACTACAAACGCTTCATATTTGTGACACCACCTTTGTGTCTGTGATTTAAAAATGAAAGTCATTTGTTGAATTGTTGAAATGCTCTGCCTTGTTTTGGTAGGCTATGATAGCGAGTAATAATTTGTCATGACTTGTGTTCCTATTTAAACATTTGTATGTTTCAGGTGTTTGAGCTTTCTGTGTGGATATACTGCATGTATATATGCAAAGTAATAAATACAGCCTGTACCATCCATTTTAATTTCCTCTGTTAAATATTCTCACAACATTTTTATATTAAGGAGCATATGTTTCAGTTTTATTAATGGGCCATATTTCATATGGTTTATGAAATAAATGAATCAAGGCTGACTGAACTTCTACACAATTGCGTTGGTGTGATCCAAGCCCCGAGATGTCAGGAAATCTGGGACGAGCCTAAAGAAATTAATGAACCGTATTCACAAACACGGCTTAGTTTTTGAGGATAAACTCCTGTAAATATGGAAATACGGAGAAACTCTGAACCAACTGATTAGCAAAATAATTCGGTTTCAAAGCGTACTGGCGACACCTGCTGGTCAAGAAAACACTCCAAACAGGAAAAATGGCACCATCTGGTAGAAAATGAGCATTTCGATTTTCATGCCTTACCAACCAGAATAAAAGCCTGAGAAACAGACTGTGATTTTATGCGCAGATGGTACTGGATTCAGTTGTGCTGTTATAATGGAGGTATTTCAAAGTCTAGTGTAAAATAGATTAATGAAAGGAAATAAGGTTGAAATTATAAAAAAAATCAATAAAAATTCCCACTTTAGTAAAGACAAAAATGTCTTTAAGGACATAAGAGTTAAGCAGAGTCAGAATCAAAAGTAAACTAATTTGTAATTAAATGAAGAGAACGTTACAGAAGCGCCAGTTAAAGACAGACATGCATTGCCCCTTCACCCACTGGAATCTGTCATTGGGCCAATGGGGAGTCCTTTCAGCCTGTTCTCAATAAATTGCATTTATTAATTACATTTAAGAATTTGACAAAGTAATGTTAGAACGCTGAATAAATAGAATAAATTGCGCTTACAAAAGGTAACATGCTTCTGGTAAACAATGTAATTAATTGCATTAAACGGATTCTGTGTGAAGAAATCTTTGTCTCAGCTGCACGGACGTTCATATCCAGGCTTGGCACAGTATTTAAAGGGGTGTTTGATTGCCCGTTTTTACAAGATGAAAAGTCTCTGACATCCCCTGAGTGTGTATGTTAAGTTTTAGCTCAAAATACCCCACAGATAATTTTTTATAGCATGTTAAAATTGCAAACATGCAGTTTTTGTGTTTGTCCATTTAAATGCAAATGAGCTGCTGCTCATGGGGCGGAGCTTCAAGAGCTCAGCAGCTCTGATAACCAATGAATGAAACTTCAGTCTTTTATGTTCAAACCGGAGTCAGACAATGATGGAGACTCAAGAAAAAGTGACAACATGTAGAAAGAGACAGGACGATTCTGGTTGGTTATTTGATGAATTTATGTAGCTGATGTGGAGTTAACTACCTTCAAATCAGCATATTCTGTCATGATAATCTCACCCCCTTTGATGCGTTTCTGGGGGTGGGGTTTATGTAAATGTCAGGGTTTGTGATGTCACTAACCCAGGAGGAAGCTTGTGTAGTTCCTACCAGCCGTTTGTTGTAGTCCTTACAAAGCGATTTCTGTAATAGAGAATATCTCCCTTTGCTGTGACCTTTGAGCGTCGTAACTGCAGATGTTGTTTATGCTCAAACAGCAACATCACACACTCACTGAGACGCTGTAAACACAGTGCCTTTACTCTGAAACCAAATGCTTGATGGTTTACCATTTGATAATGAAGAAATCAAGACAGAAATATTAGTATTGTAATTTTAGAGTTTGGTGTTTAAGAGTGGTGCAGGTATGATGTCACTTTGTAGGCCAACCGGCAGTTAGCATCACACTGGTTTCCTTGACAAAAACCCTATAGGATTTTACCATAGGCTTTTGGATTATCTCTAAAAACAAACTCTGTGATAGTGTTGTCACGATACCAAAATTATGACTTCGATACGATACCAGACTAAAATACCTCGATACCGATACTAAATCGATACCACAGAACTTATTATTCGTTGTTTTATATATTTTAAAACTAAAAACTCACTTGGCCAGCATGTTCCTGCCCTGGTTTTTGACCATTTCCTCCTCTTGTTGCAATAATTATTATATGCCAGTGTGAATCATGTTAACATTCACTAACCTTTCACAACAGGTTGGGATCACCAAAATCTTTTTTCATGATACGAGTAATTTCATAATTTTTAAATATAGATTTTTTATTTGATCTTTGTTTTTAAAAATAAGCACACACAAAAATGCAAATTACAAACAATATCACAAAAACTTTATTTTTCAGCTACAGGAGGGCTATATGTATATATATATATATATATAAAAACTGCTAAAGTCACACAAGTGAAAAGAGGAAAGAGTCATACCATCCCTGAAAACTGGCCAGGTATACATTTATTAAAAAATGCAGAGTATAAATCACAACACTTTTTACAGAATCTGTACACAGACATGACAACTGGCAATTAGTGTTGATTTTGTCATTTATTAAAAACCGCTCATAGCCTCTTCTACTGGAATGAATGTAGTGCTGGATGCTGGTTTTGCACATCAGATCCCGGAACAGACATGCTGATGTATAATTAACAAGACTTCAATCTTTTTCAAAAAGGATTTTTTTTTTTTTTTAGGTGCTCTGACAGGAAGATTTTAATATTTTTTAAATAACAATTATGCAGATCCATTACATAGATCCATACAAAAGAAAAAATATACATCCAAATTACATGAAACACAAATGTCCTTGTTGTCGTTCCTCATTTCATTAAATCACCCCTGTCCTAAAACGGCCTTTGAGACGGGATACTGTACTACACACGCGAGGCTCAATGAAGCGAGGGTGTGGTGAGGCCGTGCTTCCCTCAGCAGTCGTCCCGGTCAGGAGTGAAGAGAGCGATCAGACCCGCAGCCTCAGTGTTCTCCAGTATGTCTTTCGTGGGCTTTGGCTTCTTAAACAGAGATGGAAGGTTTCGGATGTGTACTTCCTTCTTGAACTGCTGTCCAAGGGGTTTCTATCAGCACACACACACACACACACACACACACAAACACAAATGGACCAACTGATTAAACACAGTCAAACATCAACATTTAAAATCAAATTAAATTGCATATAATAAAAAAAAGGTATTACATCATTGTAGCAGACCAGGGATTTTTTTAATGCAAATTTAAGACCAATTTTGTAATAAAAAAAATAAAGAGCTCATATTTAGTATTTATTTTATTATATATGAATTATTAGAGCTGAGCGATACAGAGTAAAATCATCCGGATCCAAGCACCAATGGTCCATGAGGATGTTTACGTGATCCTTTCATTTTTCCCATCGGGATTTATAAAAATCTGTGTTTTGAGGTTGTCGTTTTTCTCCACGGATTCCATGCATTAGTGGAAATAATGCACACTGAATGGATTGAAAAGCATTAAGCATTGATTAAGAACCTCAGAGCTCAACAGATCTGTCTTTAAAACGTTTATAAGTTATTGTTAATACATTTCCATATGGAGAAAATGAAAGCAGTTTTTACTGTTGGAACCCGAATGTTGCACTCTATGGGTTTGTAGCTTATTGTTGTATTTTTGGGTGTTCTGGGTGATTTTTAGGATGTTGCTCTACAATTCCCGGGTGTTCTTAAATATTTTTAACAAACATGTATGCAGTTACTAGAGTGTTCTGGGTGCATAAAAGCACAAGGGAAAACAGCCCCCTCCCACTGTGTTATTTAGGATCCCGTTGGCCCTGTTTACAGCTGGTATTAAGCTGCGTTTTGGTCGATCGGATCATGAGTAGACGAGGTAGACACATTCCCACTAGTACACACTTGGTCGCTTTTTTGTCCACTTCCGCCCTGATTTCTTTGAGGGGCGTGTAAATGTATGGCCTTTCTCAGATCTTTTGATCTAATTGATTAAATGAGCTTGAGCAATTTACATACAAATGCACCAGAGACGACAAACACACACGGAGAGCAGCAGCTTTAGTTTCTGCTCTGTCAGTCGCAAGACCAGCCGAACGCTGTGAGTGTTCTCTCACCACTCCTGATTTCTAACACACATTGTGCTTGGTATGTTTTTCATCTTCAAACCAAACTTAGGTCTTCAGCCGACAAAGTTTAAATCCCGTCTGTCTAGCGCTCTTCCCATAATGTTTGTGCATTAGGTCAGTAGCGGAGGGTAGGGGGTCTTTTGTGGCTGTTTGAGCTCCTTTGAGCACATTAGCGTTCACACTACGAAAGCAATCCGGTCGAATGTGTTTTTGACTACCTCTGGAAGTGGTCGAAAGTGGACAAGCTCAGTTTAGACCCAGTTTACACCTGCATTTAGCGTCGTCCACTTGAGATCCGATCGAGCACAACACATCTTAATGTATATCTTATGTGTAAACAGAGCCTTTGACTTTTATTGTATTGACAAAACAGTTCAAACATTCATCAAACTTTAAACTTTGTTATTTTCGTTTTTTTTACAGTTTTTGAAGTTATATGCAGTTTTACAGTTACGTTTTTTAATCAAGTGTCTCTCCAATCAAATCCAATCTACTGTCTTAGGGTGTGTTTAAACAAAAAGTGTTCAGATTTTAGTTGTAAACGGTATTTTTTTGCGTTTTGACCGTTCATCTACACAACAGCGGTGCTTTGGGGACTGAAAATGCACGCATTTCAAAACCTTTTCAAAACCTTTGCACCTTTGAAAACGATGCCTTTACCCTTTCCATGTAAACAACAAAAATGTGAATTTGTAAAAACGCTGGTCATGTGCATGCATATATTACGTGTTCAAACTATAGTAGTTTCTTTACAAAGTGACATCTCTAACTACAGGCCTGGCGTGTTTTAGTATTCTTTAGTAGTCAGATCCGTGTGATCGCTTTGACAATGCTGTCATCATGTTTTCAGTACATCGTTGTCATGTAAACATACCCTTAGGCTCGGGGCAGTGTGTGGCATCTCCACCCTAGGATGTGGAAAGGCTCTCAGATGGATTCTGGCTCTTGTCTGAGGTTAAGGACAGCTTTCTGAATGCCAGAGCTCCCTCTATGAAGAAGCTGTACGACACCCAACCCTGATCCAGTTCCCTGCCCTGTTGCTTCAGTGCTGACATTCATTCAGGAGCGTTTTTCTGCATCCTCTTGAGGTGGATGTGGCAACAATTACAATCCTGCTCCTGGAGGGCCAGTCCTGCAGAGTTTAGCTTCAACCCCAATTAAACACAGCTGGACCCGCTACTCAAGCTCATACTAGGCATGCTAGAAACATCAATGCAGGTGTGTTGAGGCAAGATGGAGATAAAATCAGCAGGACAGTGACCTCCAGGACTGAGTTTGGACACCCCTGCTTTAAGTGGATTGATCATTTGAAGGCCTTATTGATGAGCTCAGCTGATTCTTCTTCTGGTTTAGTTGTTGCAACCTAAGTTAGGGCATGTTCCTAAGGTCGCATCTCCTACTTTTCACTCAGTTTTATTCCAGTCATATTTCAGTCATATTCCAGTCATATTTTTTGCCTTTTCAGTCGCAGGGGGAGGCATGTGGACCTCGGTGTTCAGGCTCAATCTACTAGTTTCCTCACTTTTATCAGGTTTTATCATTTGGATGTGTGACTCCTGAGGCAGCATCGAGTGAAACCATGAAAGGGAACATCTCTTATATAGGTTCCCTTAAGACGCGGTGTCTGAGAGGGCAGTGTTAGCGCCATCACCAAATGAACTGACACTGTTTTATTCCAGCTTCAGACAATTACTCCTGGAGGATATTCCTATAGCATCAACTACTGACGGAGCATCTCATTTCCTACTCAAGACTTCGTCGACTAGACAGCCATGACCATGAAACCAGACACGTTCTCTGCACAGCTTCAAATCCCCTCCCACCAAATGCTGCTATGAAAGTATACCGATCTTCAAGCAGAAGGAACGGGATGGTATATCCTTAATGATATCAATTCACAATCTGACTTGTGATGCAGCCTGGAATTAAACCACACCATGTTCATTCGTCTGGCCAGAGGAGAACTGGTTGATTCTGTTTTCTCCCAACATTTCTGTCACCAATGGAGTTTGGCTCAACTACGGACTTGACTGCACTGACACCACTGGACGAAAACTGAGCTGAGCTGAACAATGACATCACTGTTTTTCAAGAGCTGCTTTATAGATGAAGTGAACTCATTTCATAATTCAACTTTACACCATTATTGAAGCAAACTGAATCAACACTGAAGAGATTTCAACTGAAAAATTACTGTTTAGAATTGTCTTATAACAGCAAAAATGGATTCTGTTTGCATCACTGAATCCTTAGTTTTGCTTTGCAAAAAGTAGCCATACCCCAACAGTGCCTGCAATGAGCCGTTTAAACTGATCTTTCTTTTTCTTCTCTCCTGCCTTTGATACAGTGGCTTGGATGGTCTTCTGATCTTATTACAGCAAAAATGGATTCTGTTTGCATCACTGAATCATTAGTTTTGCTTTGCAATCTGTATTTTATAAAGCGCTCTATAAATAAAAGTGACTTGACTTGGAAAGCCAGGGTTGCATACATAACCAAGACGCAACAGGCCCATCGGTTGAATTAAATGCAGACAATTTTAAACTAGGTTTATTAGGAGACATCAATGTCATCAAGCATAGGTGATTGCTGAGTATGATTCTTAATCTTATGGATGTATGCCTTTTATAATCAGCTCCTTCTGCAAGTTTTCCCCTCAGTGGCCTGAAAGCCATTCAGTTTCTCTGAAGTCATCCCTATTAGCATCTGGTGTCCACACGGCAGGCTTTAAACAACATTCATTTATATGCAAAGGAACGGTTGTTGTTCTTTATTCAGGACTCCGTAGGCTTTGTAAATAAATTGTTAAATAAATTATGCAGCGAAGAAAATTCTTGTAAGTGCCATACTCTTTCAATTTTCTGTTTTACGGTTTTTGTTGTTTAGGTGTTATTTCACAGTCTCTCAGCTCTCTTTTAAGAATAATTCCTCAAAGTTGGTTGAATTACACTTCATTAAAAATGCTAGGATGGCTTAACATCCTCAAAATGCGTGACCCCATAAATCTATGCATCCTAGAAACAGCATAACCATAATGGTGCTTTCCAAAGGCCATAACACTGTGTACATGATGCGATGCCGTGACGCACGATAATAGGCATCTTTATATCATGTTAGAGTTTTTGGGCTCTATTTAAACAATCTGAGCGCATGATCTGAAGCGCAGGGCGCAGATGCTCTTAGGCCGTGTCCGAATCCAATTTTGCGAGTTTAACGACGGGAAAAATGGCTGGCATGGTCCTAAAGGGTTGTCCCTCGTCTCTTAATGAGTCATGGGTGTGTTTTGGGCGTAACGTGCAATAAACCAATCAGAGTCTCATCTCCCATTCCCTTTAAAAGCCAGGACATGGAGGAATATAGACACCCTCAACCTGACGAGTCAGTTTAAATACATGTGTGTACTGCCATGATTGGATAAATAAGTAGCCAATTTCACTGGTCATTACTGGTAATTCTGATACATGCAATGCATATCCATTATGACATTTGTATCTTTATGTACACAATAATAATCTTTTACATTGTAATCCTTTTATTTTTAATATTTAAAAATGTGTGTGTGCTGCTGCGCGTCCCTGTGTGTGTAATAATCAGTGTACGTGCGCTGTGCACCGCCTATAGGCTCATATTACTAACACACCCGTTAAATAACACAAAAAACACTGCGCTACTGACTTTAGAGCAGGTTTGTGTTGGTCAATGGCGCAGTTGTTTTCAGTTCCTCAAAATAGCAACGCTCCAACAATGCTCCTGAACACACCTGGTTTACGGGTGAACAGATGGACGCCAGTGCATTTGCTATTTAAACAATGTAACACAGGACGTGAAAATGAGAAGTGCGCAGGGCTGAGACTAGCAAAAAACACTTGTCGCGCCTGGCTCCCCAGTGCAACGGGTGTGTGATAGGGCTCAATGTCTTAATCAGCCAAGGAGCGACAGGGGTTTAAATGTTTCTATTTCTGTGATATTTTGTCAGGGAACAAAATCATTCAAACTGTATTTCCAATGACAATGATAATCTCAGGTATTGATTATGTGCTTAGTTTAATTTAAGTTTGAATATAATTGAGTATGACTTCAACAGCCATAATGAAAGTGACAATATGTTTTATATATATCTTGAATTCATCTTGAAAATAAATTCTGTGATTAAACAAGTGTATTTCATGACAAAAAAAAGTTAACATTCAGTATGTATGCTTAATAATGTTAAAAGTAGCCATACCCCAACAGTGCCTGCAATGAGCCGTTTAAACTGATCTTTCTTTTTCTTCTCTCCTGCCTTTGATACAGCGGCTTGGATGGTCTTCTGATCAAACTGCTCCAGGGCATCAACTTGGATGTCAGGGATCTGATTCATGACTAAACGCAGCTCAGCGTATCGAGGCCTCTGTAGAGAAATATCAGAATGAAAACCAATTAAATTTTCCCCAATGCATTCAGTAGTCGTTTAACTAGTGTTAGCATCGCTGTTCTTTGTGTAATGCCATCAACGAAGATCAGCATGATCGTCACTATCTTTGATGAAAATTAAACTGATAATAGTTACAGAGAGTGTCGCTCAGAGCTGAAGCATCATTTCAACATGGAGAAATAAAGAGGGGTGTGAGTGCACACAATAAAGACTTGGACTTTACAAAAACTCAATTCAAAAACTTTTTATCACTTATCAGTTGATAACCGAACTCGATGGTGTGTTTTAAGGTTTCCTAAATACAGATTAGATGAGATTTTGTTAGATAGGATAAGAATCCTAAATCAAGTTAAGATTTGCTTCTGTAATATGAAATTGTGAAAAATATTAAATATCTTAAGTTAAGACCTAAGATAAAAAGTTTCTGTAATACGCCCCCTGGACATTTCCAATCTGGTAACACTGATTGCAACTGTTATCCAGCAGGTTAGCTGCTTTAGGCTCCAGAGTAACATTGGTAAAAAGAGTACTTCTTACTGAACTGCTGCATTAATATAAATGTACAAATGTGCTTCCAATACTCCAAGAAGAAACATGCAAGCTATGATAGCTGAGCTGGAATGACGCACTAGAGACTCGTAGATGAGCAAGGCCAGCTGAGTTAGCGCAGCATTGCAGCCCTCGTGTTGCCCATGCATCTGCAGACCCTTCAGTACACTGGTGTAGAGCCACGTCACAGCCTCCGGAAGCAGGTTACCACCGAGCACCTGCACAAGAATTCATTCACACACACACACACAAAGTATTTTCACGAGGCAAGGGACTCAAATAGAAAATAGTTGGCATCTTTAGAATTCAAATAAATTCAAATAATTTGCAGACTGAATCCAGAATGTTTGGACATTTTATTAAAGGGACAATTCACCCAAAAATTTAAATTCCGTCTCGAGTTGTTCCAAAACTGTATGAAACAAAATTCACAAGTTCACACTTACATCAAATTAAATAGAGTAAAGATTATGCGTATTTGGCGTGCTGTCCGGGGGACGGCTCCGGGATCTGAATTTTTGCCCGAACCCAGAGTATCCCCCCGTGATAGAGATAGTCTAGAACTAGACTGTAATGTATTATGGATTGTGTCGACCTCTAATAAGAGTTTATTAAATCAAAGTGAGGAGACGGGGTGGTGGAGGGATGCTAAAATAAAAACGGTCAACGAAAAAAGGTGAATCTGCTGTATATATACTAGGGATGCAACAATACAGTTAGTCCACGGTTCAATACATACCTCGCTTTTTAACCACGGTTTTCGGTTCTGATGGCTTGTCACATACATTTTTTGTTATTCTATTCTTAGTACATAGGAACAGCAAGAGGTTAAAAAGAAAAAATACTACTTTTTTATTGCAATACTTTATTTTACTTCAAAGAATTGAAAACCTTACTTAAACTTAACTTTTTACACATTCCTAGTGTATTGGATAATATAAAATAAATATATAATATATATAAATATATATATATAAGATTTACACTGGCAGCTCAGAGCTGTACAGCAGCATTTAAGTATGAAATTGAATGAATAAATGTAAAAATAAAACACTACATAGACTTCACTATAAAATATACACTGATTCTTACTAAAGCTACTGTATTAGTTTTTCAGTCAAGAGCAGGGGGTGATTTTCTCTTTGTCTTTTGTTGTTGTATTAACATTAAAGGGATATTTCACTCTAAAATGAAAATTCTGTCATGGAGAAATGAATACAGGTTTGAAACAACGTTAGAGTGAGTAAATAATGAGCTCATTTTAGAGGTGAACTGTCCCTGTAAGGACCGCGTGTTCACTTTAGGCTGCCCTGTTGTCAATTTAAGACCTGCGTGCATTTAATATACAGACACGATTGCGATTTTACTTTCACTTTAGGCATAACCGACTGTGATTCTGTTAACCTTGTGTGTATTTGACAGTATTAGCACAGTAAGACGACTTAGTCCAGTAATCACGTGTTTGACAGGCGTTTAGTGCTCACGCTCTGAAAAGCGCATGTTAACAGTGCACGCCAATGAAACCGCGTGCTTTGGTGATTGTGAATAACTATAGTGTCCCGTGAGTATAACTCTACCACTAACCTGTGATGTGAATGTATGTCGCGTTGTTCAGTATGTTGGGATGGAGGCAAATTATAGAATGTGTGGAAAAATAATTTATTAAATGCGAAACCGAAAAAAAACACAATTCACAAGCGCGTATTGAACCGTGAATGCCGTACCGAACAGTTCAATATTATCATTGATTAGCTTGATGTGCTCCACTTGTGTTTAATAAAGGTTTAATTATCTGCACATGCTCCTCCCGAAATGTGTTAATAAAACATCATGAAGATATCTTGAATATGGGTACCAGGCCATTTTTTCCCATACTATGGAAGTCTTGGGCCTGTTTGGTTACCCATATTCTTCAAAATATCTACTTTTTAGCAGAAGAAAGAAATGTATACATGTTTGGGACTGGAGAGATGGTGAGTAAATGACAGAATTATCACTTTTGGGTGAACCATCACTTTAAGAGTGACAGGAAAAATCAGCACCTGTTTTAGCAAAGTCCAGCAGAGCACACCAGCAGTCCGTTGACAGTTTACAGTGTCCTTCCAGGAAAGGGAGTTAAAGCATATAGTCAGCAGGTTCATATACATATCCTGAAAAGAAGGGAAGGAAAATAAATTACTCCGCTATAGAAGCCAACTGATGGAGCTCACAAAGAAATGTTTAGTTACCTCACTTCGGAGAAGGCACTTGCCCAGCGCTGAGAGCTCATCTGTAGGTGTGTTCATTTGAATCCCCTGTGAGGAATCCATCGACACCATCTCCTCGTCTCCTGAGCAGAAGATGAAAAGACAAAAACTAGCATCACATTAATCAGAAGGCTTTTAAACTACCAGTTAAGTCTGGAACACCAGCATGGTTCATATGGTCATGTGGACTAGAAAGCTGAAGGAGGATATCTCAGTTCAGTTGCACTGGAACTGTGGCCCGATGTACATGAAAGCAACTCACACACTGGTTCAGAAAGTAAAGTAACCTGCGCATGTGTTTTAACCAATGATGTTCCAGAAAATAAAAAAACACACATGCAAGCGTGAGCGAGTGTGCAGTAATCAGAGTAATGCTCGCAATCTGACGTCTCCTCAAAGCAGCAGAAAGCCACCTGTGTTGTGCAGCAGATAATAGAACCAAATGAATTAAAAACACAAATACATAAAGAACTGCATCATGTTCTCCATCAATTAAAATGTGCAAGTTTGTGATGCCGCAAGAGGAGCATAAATGCACCAGGTTTCAATAGAATCAAGTGAACCTAAAACTAGTTCAATGTTTCATGAACTAGTGAACACAAGGTGCATCTTATCAGCAAAGTCTCTCACAGGCATGAAATTGAGGCAGCAGGGGTTTCCCGATGTGCTGTGCAAGCTCGGTAACACTAGTTTAGGGTCCAGTTCTCCCAATGAACTAGTTGCTTATTATCATGCATATTACAAGGATATTGGCTGTTTATTAGTACTTAAAAAGCACATATTAATGCCTTATTCTGCACAATCATACTCTACATCCCTTAATCCACACAACACCTAAACGTAACAACTACCTTACTAACTATTAAACAGTATTTTTTTAGTTTATTAGGAGTTTATTGAGGCAAAAGTCATAGCGCCTTCATAATTGGAAGATGTGTAGCAGAGCAATCAGATCAGAACTGGCAAAAAACGTATCCATTATGAGTCTGATCGACTTCAGACAAAGGAGAACAAAAAGCAAAAAGAAGAAAATGATTCCAGGGAGAAACGCCCTGATCTTAACATTGAGTCTGTGTGGGAAGACATGAAGACTCTTACATGAGACCAGAAACAGAAGAACTGTGGTTAGTATTCTGAGATGATTGGAAAAATCTACCTGTTGAGTTCCTTAAAAAAAAAAAAAAAGGAGAACTGACGCTGTATTTTATTGGTGAATTTCCACCACAAGATACAGGGAGAATGTGAGTAACTCACCATCTGCGTCCTCTTTGTTTGCAGATACCTCTGGACATTTTCTTGTAATGCAAGTCACACCTGAAAACACATTTACAATGTTTTTTTCTCTTCTTTAGTATAAAAAAGTGAAGCTTCACATGCAGAAGGGAAACTCACTTAGAAGGTCAATGACCTCTCGCGTGACCAACCGGAGCAGCTGCTCCTCCACCATTTCCTGAGTCACATGGTTCTCCTCATAGGCCTCCTCCTCCTCCTCCTGAGCGCTAAAAACATGAACAACAACAATATTAATAATAATGTTGACTTAAAGGAACACTCCACGGTTTTTAGAAATAGGGCTTATTCAACATCTTTCCTACATTTAGATATGTGGGCAAATGCATTTTTGTTGTAGTTTGGCAGGGTCGCCGCTAGCTTAGCTTAGCATAATGAATGGAATCCTATGTTGCCAGCTAGCATGTCCCGAGTAAAAGTGATCAAAAAAAAGAACCCACCTAATCTTAATCAGCTAGTCTTAATCTGCATCGCTATTTGACTCGTGAATACGCAGGCCACAAGAAGTAATTAGGTGGGGTTTTTTTAATCACTTTTATAAGGGACATGCTAGCTGGCAACAAAGGATTCCATTCATTATGCTAAGCTAAGCTAGCGGCGACACTGCCAAACTAAAACAATGCATGCACTGAGACAAAAATGCATTTGCCCACATATCTAAACGTAGGAAAGATGTTGAATAAGCCCTATTTCTAAAAACAGAGGAGTGTTCCTTTAAGAACAGATATTCTATTTAAACTTACATCATTGGTATGTTGGGATTCTCACGCCAATATAATAACGGTTTTATTTAAATGCATTATGCTGGCTTAAGAAGGCTAACATACGGAACAGGCGCATGACACATGAGCGGTTTAATCTTTAAAGGTTTAAATGCTGTAAATTTTGGATTGTACTTCTGTAACCGAAGCTGGCTTGAGATAAATACAGCATTAGTATGTTGGTTAAACATATAATGGTGGCTTAGTAAAGCTAACATACTGACGTTGCATTTAAACATTAGTATTATGTTGGCTTGACAACGCCAACATACTATTCTACTATTTAGAGTCACAATGAAACAGAAGTAGTGACAAATCTGACACACATCCGTGTGAAACGGATAAAAAGAAAAAAACCTGGTTCTGTGCCTCTGTTGTTGATTGGATTTTGAAACGTGGACAATGCACACAAACGGAGACAGGTGAGTATGAGCTTGCAGAGCGTCCTGCATTCGTTCTCATTTTAGATGTGTTGTGTTTTCCTAGCTGATCACCACAACCGCAGTGAATAGCAACATGGAAAGTTTTACCGTTTAAAATTCCATTGGATCGGTACCACCAATTGAAATGCAATTTAGAGTCGTGCAAATATGCCAATAGACAGGCAACAGAAGGCAGATTTTCACTTCCTAAAGCAAAAACTAATTCCTCAAACGTACAGTTGTATATAGGACAATGAAAACATGGAATACTCTACCATTGTCATTCTTACGGTTACCTTTCTCAGACCAAGAGGGATTTTAAGTGCTGCTGCTAATGTTCAAGTTTTTCATATAAGTAATTTACCAGATAGATTATTATATGTAGGCTCAATATATAGTGTAGGCTAGGGCTGGGCGATATATCGAATATTAGCGATAATATTGCAATGATCTTGACGACGATGTAAAATTTGAAAATATCGTGAATATCGAATATTTCAGATTCAACATGCATACTTTCCCAAAAAACATTACCAGATAACGCAAAGCTCTGCTTCCACCGTTCACTAAACATTGGAAGCAGAAGAGTTAAATATATATACGCAGCGCATGACAAAGAAAGCAACGGAAACATGCGCGCATGAGAGAAATTATAGCGCAACGCGGGGCGTGCTCGCGCTGCCGGACTCTGACCTGAAGCGCGCACACGCCTTTCAGACAACATGCGATCGGGATTCAGTTCTTTCATGGATTATTGAGTTTCAGTGGTCAAACAAATGTAAAAATGCACGTCCTGGCGAGTATTCAGGTAAACACAGTAGTGTATGTCTTTAGTGAACGCACACAGAGTTGAGTGAGAAATCGTGTTACGATGAATTTGGTCCGTGGAGCTCTTAAAGGGCCGGACCTCATATTCTCTGTGCTTTAATGTTCATCAAACAACAATGAAAAATAGAAAACCACCCCATGCTTGGCTAAACAACTTTAATATATTTATTAAAAATCAGTGTAGCCTATAGTTAATTTATAGAGTGAAGACTGATCAGTTTTTTTTTTAAAGAGCACATATCATGGAATTTTGAAATGTACCTTTCATGTGGTGTGTAACAGATCGAAGTGAACAAAAACATCCTGCAAAGTTTGAAATATGACACTGCACCGTATATAAAGTTATTGTCTTTCAAAAGTAAGAGTTGACTCTGAAGACCGAAGCTTTTTCTCTGACTAGATGACGTCAACTTGTCAAGTTATTTGAATACGATACGCCCACTTATTGAGCACGCCAGTGAAAACTAGAAAACATCATGGCGACGACGCTGTGTTCTCAAGTGAGACTCAAAAGCAAACTTTTTTCATCTGAGCATTTGAAGACTAAGTGGCTACAATTCATATATACAACTGAACCACAGGAGTCCGAGCCTTGTGCTTTGGTCACGCCATTTTGAAGACGATTGCTTTACCAACTTAAATGCAATTAAACTTGGATTCGCGAGCCGGCTGATATTGAAGGAAGGTTCAGTTCCAAGTGTATTTGCATCAGCTTCCTCCTCCATATCACAAACTGTAAGTGTTATTAATAATTGTTGCTTTTATGTTTTATGTAGCATGCTTAATAATTGTTTGGTTTGTTGTGTAAGCACCGTTTAGCTTCTAAGTCTTCAATGACAATTGTATTGAGATATGTGAATTGTTTGTTGTTGTTTTCTGAGTTTTCTTTAAGAATAGAGTCATACCTCGTAGTAACGTAACGTTACTGCATTTTTATTTATTTTTTGGTAAAAACTTTGTTTATGCATCGAGTTAACGCTCCATTGGCCTGAAGTGACAACTAACGTTACATTGATGCTTACCATTGAGAAATATCCTGCTCCAGTCGTGGTGTTTGCCATTGAGTTGATCATTCGCATCTCCAGACGCTTTCCCCTTCATATTCAGGCTCGAATTGATAGGGTAAAATTGATGCCATGTTTGTTCATACACTTTATACGCTTTAAACTTGTTAAACTGAAAACCATTTATGGTGATGGGTGTTCCGCTTCGAAAAATACCTGCACAGACTCTACCAATCACAACTGACTGGGTCATCGGACCAATCACAACTGACTGGGTCATCGGACCAATCACAACTGACTGGGTCATCGGACCAATCCCAACTGACTGGGTCATCGGACCAATCCCAACTGACTGGGTCATCGGACCAATCGCAACTGACTGATCATCGGACCAATCACAACTGACCGGTCATCGGACCAATCACCGCAGATTAGCGAGTAAAGGTGGGGTTTTGAAAAGTGAATCACTAAACGAATCAATTGAGAATCGCTGTCAAAACAGGTAAAAATAAATGCATATTATAAGAAAACTTTTTTGTCATTGCATGCATGCAAAACTGTTGTTGGGGACTTCTAAAACAATATTTGGAACATTTTAAATGCCATAATAGGTGCTCTTTAATATAAATTAGATTTTTGATTTATTTCTTGACTTGCTACTGTTAGACCCACTGTAGCTGAAAATAAAGCACTGTTTTTGTCATATTGTTTGTAATTTGCATGTTTTGCTCATAAAAAAGATAAAATTAAAAATCTATATTGTAATTATAAAAGTAGGCTACATTTTAAAAAATATTAAACTACTTGTATCATGATTTAAGATTTTGGTCATCCCAACCCTGTTTTTTATTTTCCATTTTCTATTTCATTTGGTTCTATCAAAATATCGTTTTGTTGTTTTTAATGGGGGCAAAAGAAAATATTTGTATTTATTTAAAAGCAATTGCAAACATATCGAGATATATATCTAATATCGTAAAATATCGATTTTTTAGATATCGCCCAGCCCTAGTATAGGCTAAGCCTACCCATATAGATTTTTATTTGAAATGTATTTTATGTTGCTTAATGTTTCACATGCAACAGGCGAGCCAGTGCACAATTATGTTTTATGTATTTTAATTTTCTGTACATAATTTAATTTGTTAAACTACATAAATGCCATTATCTATACCATATCCCAACTGTTACAATAAAACATCGATTGAGCAATATAACATGCATTTTTTTCAGTATGTCAGCAATATTTTGCTTTTTATGTTAAAGACACTATTGATACCGTGATAAATGTACATTCTCAAGAAAATAATCGCTTATCAGTTAATCGCTAATCGATCGATAAGTTCAATCAACTATTAATATGAATCCCTAGTTAAGCTAAATTAAAAGTTGTTATAATTTTTAAAGCCTAATAAAGGTTTAAATGTATAGCTTTCTTTATACTGTAATAAGGAATGGCTACAATTAAATCGCTTTAAATCTTTTTCATAGAGACCTCAGTAGCAGTATTGTATCAGTGATACTAGACTTCTTTCATAATAAAGATGCCATTAAACAAATATTTAATTGGCAACTGTCTTTATGTTGTTTCTACATTTCATTTGGAGATTAAATGTGAAATTTGAAAAATATTAAAACCTTTAAATGTTAGTCGAATTAGAATATCTTAGCTCACATCATCTGTGATTGCATTTTTTTTTTAAAGATATGTCCAGGCATGCAGTCTGCCAATAACACTAAAGCCACGGCACTAGGAACAGCTACAAGTGACAAGCAACATGTAGCTAGAGCAGTGGTATCCCAAAGTCGGTCCTGGAGTTTAGCTAAACTCTGCAGGACAGAGGCCCTCCAGAAGCAGGATTGGACACCCCTGAGTGTGTCGGTGTGAATGGGGCTTCAGTCAGGTCTTACGGAGAATAGAAAACTCATGTCAGGTCTTATGCAACTGCAACTTCAATCTCAACCAGGGGTATCACAAAAAGTGTGAGATGAAAGCAGGGATCTGTAAACGAACCGCTGGCCAGAACTGTACACAAATATTTACAGTATGATCCAACACTGAAACATCTTACCACTGACTGGTCCTTTGGTTGATGACCTGCCACCGAAAGCTCAGTCTCTGTTTTCAATGAAGCAAAAAATAGATAGCATTAGGCAAATCCTGTGCTACAAACAATATTCACCTAAAATTACTGAATGATGTAAAACAACAGTGAAGTGAAGTGTCTGTGCAAACTTCAAACTACATAGTAAGGCCATGCAATATTGAAAACATTATTTTATGGGATTTTGTTGGATGATATTTTATGTTTTTGCACTAGAACATTGGCTATTTTTGAGCCTGATTCCCAAAAATGTGCATATTTTTTCTAGCAATGATTAGCTTCACAGAAGCACCAAATTAACTGTTCCATTAAGGGACAATTCTGCTCCCATTCCAGAAGCATCTTTACCTTTATAAGGACAACTATTCTTAACCTCATTAGAAGTATACATAATCTTTCATTTGAAATGCACTTTTAATGAACAAATTAAATTTGAATACTAAGAAACTATTGGGCTGTTACCAATCAAATGAAATCAGTATCAACAAAACCTCTGCACAGCAGATAAGGCACAGAAGTGACATTTAGTTCAACAGACTGTGACACAGAACAAATGCAACTACAAATCGCAGAAAAAAAAACATTTTGTATTAAAATGAGACAACATTTGCACCAACATTTTGTAAAAATGAAAATCTATTTACTTCACTTTGGCTATTTCATGTGCTCTGTAAAAGCACTCTTCGCTGTAATAAAGTGTGCATAAATGTGACCCGCGTTGGCAAAATGAGACGTAAGAGCGTTTAAAAAATGAGTTCATTCTCTATTATTCTCTATTCTTCAAAATGATGCATGATTTGTTTGCATCTGGAAAAAAAAAAATGACTGCATGACATGTTTGAAGTCAATAATGTTTGCGTGAATATTTGCCATGACAGATATTTTGAAGTACTGTAAATCTGTGTATATCGTGATTGTGAAAGGTACTCCTCTCAGAAAACGTACAAATAAAGACACTTTTAGATGTTTAATTGCTATTTGGAGCATTGGGATCGCTAGACGAGGGCTTATTGAACACATTTTTGTGAAAAACCTCAAAATCTGCATTTCTCACTTGTTAGGCCTGTAGGTAGAAATTATCCCATGCAAATTCCCACTCGTTTTGCCAGCACGGGTCACAAATAATAACATGCCGATTTAATATTACTCATTTAAGCGTTAACTGCATTACAATGACTAAGTCATGCAGCATGTGTCTTATTTCTTTATCCATGAGTTTTTTTAAATGGGCTTTAAATTACATTTACTTACAATTATAAATTACAGTTATTAGATAATTATAATAATGATGATGATGATGATGATGATGAAGTGATTATACAGGTTTAAATAAGAAATAATGTTTAACTATTAGCAAGTTATTCTCAGTCAGTCATTCTTCATACAGTAATACAGTAGACATCAGCAGTTTTCCTGACAATTTTACTTTGTTTAAGGTGTTTTTAGAAGCAATGAGAAATACAACATTAAATAAGCAATAATAATATAGACAGTCACAGTTGTGAAATATAACTAACAAAACAAAACGTTTTAAATGGCTCATTAAACTATTTAAATATTGTTTTTTTGTTTTGTTTTTAAAGTTTTCAAAGAAAGATTTGTTCAGTTAATACCAATGCAAATAGACAGTCATGTCAAAAAGGAAAAGACCCTATTGAATTTTTGTCAGGACATAAAACATCAGGGGACGTATTACAGAAACTTTACAATTTCGTATTACAGAAGCAAATCTTAACTTGATTTAGGATTCTTATCCTATCTAACAAAATCTCATCTAATCTGTATTTAGGAAATCTTAAAACACACCATCGAGTTCGGTTATCAACTGTCAGGTCTGTTACCAAGCAACCAACAACACGCAAACTGCTTCTGAGGTAAACCTAAAATCAAAATGGAGAAACCACGGCGTGCTTTTAATTCCTGTGCGGCAGAAAATGACATTTTGATAAGCTCCGTTGAAAAGTTAAAGCCTGTTTTACAAATAAAAAAGTATAAGGCCTTAGTCACTTGAGTAAATGAACTGGCATGGAGTTGGTTTGACGTTAGGCGTTCGAAATTTAGGGACCGTCTGTAAAGTTACATACATTGGTAACTGTTATACACATTTCTAACTGTAATGACAGTATCGAAACCAACTGTAAAGTGTCCATCTAGGTGTCAGCTATGATCCACACCTTTTACATATTCCGTTCAAATGCTATTGAAGTTAGAAATGTGTAGGTCTGAGTTAAAAATGTTGTATGTAACTTTAGAGACGGTCCTTAAATTTGCGAATATCAAACATCCACGTCCAGCGTCAAACCAACTCAATGCCAGTGAGGAACGACCGGTAATGCTCCGTGACGGCTCGTTGGCCTCCGTAATGTTGGTCGCAATTCATCAACTAACTGCAAAATCATGTGTCGTGGGAGTCTGTAATTATTTACAAGCATTTTATCATCAAAACACAGCACATCCTCTGGGTCCTCCAAAAGTCTCTCCAACATTAAAACGTCACTGCTCTTCATCTTATATAATTAATAAATGTAACATTCTCTCAAAAAAGGTTTTTGTACTGTGATTTTTACCATTGA
This sequence comes from Gobiocypris rarus, assembly GCA_023029165.1. Classification (NCBI taxonomy): domain Eukaryota; kingdom Metazoa; phylum Chordata; class Actinopteri; order Cypriniformes; family Gobionidae; genus Gobiocypris; species Gobiocypris rarus. The sequence goes on from CM040927.1 coordinate 4,449,465, forward strand.
ATTTCAAAAAGGTTTGAAGTTAGGACACCAGTGTGGTTGTCCTAAAGTTAAGACAGCTTTTAGGACTTTTTGTAGAGTTAGGATGCTTCTGTAATACTCGTTTCCTATCCATAGTTAAGATTATGCATTTAAGAAATGTCATTCTGTAATAGCCTTTGTCCTAAATGAAATTGCCATGGTTACCGAACAGATAAGATAGGATTCTAAAGTTAAGATGTTTCTGTAATACGCCCCCTGCGGTCCTTGGCAGATCTGAAAATGAGGTACATACAACCTCAGATGAACAACAACACCTCACATATCACACGGTGTCATTATTTATTTAACAAAACAAGGCCAAAATGGAGAAGCCATGTGTGACAAACTAAGTCATACAAGGATAAGTAGCAGTCAGGAGTTGCTAATCAAATGCCTCTGATTAATTGATCCTTAGCTAGTGTGAACTCTATAAAAGCAGAAGTTTGGGAAGTTTGCTGGTCTGGAGCCCTCAGGTGTGCGTTAACAGTTACTAGGCAGCGGCTACTCTTCCAGAGGTCCCAACAAGTAAAAAATACAAAACTACAATAAAACCACTACAATAAAAAGTCAATGAAACATACAAACCCAAAATTCATAGCAAATATCAAAATCAACAATTTACTATATATTGTGCCATTAACGTTTCTTTAATGATTTGTAAACTTTTTTTTTTTAAACTTAAAATATGTAAATCTATCTTTTATATATCTCTTATATTTCCAATCATCTATACGTACGTTGTTTAACAGTAGTTTTAATCCAGTACATTACAAAACATCACTTTGATTCATGCCTTGTGTTGAAATTATGATTAGTACTTAATGTTGACATTACAGAACATTAGGAACTCTAGACATAAATATTTCTTATAAAACTAAGCAAAGAGGCAATCTTTCACCAGTGGCCATCCTACAGTTTTGTGCATTCTTATAATATTAGCTCTTCTATTACAGTTTTAAAGTAAGTCATCGGCTATGTTCATGACTGATTGTCATTTTTGAGTGTCTTTACTTGATGAACTCAACAACCACACCACTGGGCAATAATCTAAGAACCATTGCTTGTACAATTTAAGAAATACAGTGTTGTAGTAAAAAAGTTTCCCTGGTAACCCTGGCCACCAGTAAATTATTTAAAAGTTGTAAAAAGTTCATAAAACGAAAGAATAAGAGTGTTCTAGAAAGGAAAGCGATTCATCCGATCAATGATTGTGCTGCAGTGACTGACACTCCGGTGAGCCAATAGTAGCGCTGCATTCAGGTCCCACTGTGTAATATCAATCGATTTTACACACTTAAAGCAATATCGCATCGCGTATCGAATATCGCATTATTTTACAAGGTATTGCATATCACATTTTCAATTTCACACAGCCCTAATCTACATATTACAATATTTTTAATAATATATAATTGTGTAAGAGCTACTAGGTGCCAAGGTGCGTGCCTCGCCGTGTGTGTGGCAAGCGGGAGAGCTAAGTTTTCCCCGCAGTGTAAAAGTCTAAATGCCAACAAATATGGACGGAATAAGATATTTTGTTAGATAAAAACGTTGTGAATTATGGAAATTATTAGATCTATCTTCAATAAATGTATCTTTCAATACATTTTTACTTTTGGACAATGTTCTGAAGTATTGAAAATGTTTGGATCACAGGAAATGGAAACAATCCTATGCTTCCACCAGCATCATCAAGGCTCCGAAGCAGGGCTAAAACTTCTGTGCAAGTCAATCTTTCTTGCTGAAATTTCAACGGTCAATAGCACATAAAAACAACAGTGACACGCATCTTCACTGGCAGGGAAAACTAGCAAACACGCAAAACGAAGCATAAGCTGGCTGTAAAGCGTACGGCCAATTTGACCTCTATGGCCATTCTAGGTAGAAAAACCTTTTGAATAAAATAATCTTAGATCAAAATATACACACATTTAGGAAAAATTCAACAAAGGTTTGGTGGTTCTAAGTGTTAAAAATGACCTTCGTAATCATGAGATGTTACACAGATTTATAAAATCTTATTTAATTTTTTACTATTAAAAAGGTACCAATCATTCAACTGCAATAGTTTTCCTAGCCATTTTGATATCTTTTCAAGTAACTTCTTTAAATGGGCTTTAAATTACCTTCATAATGTGATGGTTAATTTTTCTCAGAATTGCAGTAATTATCAAGTAGTTGTCCTAAATATTTTCAGGTCTTTAAGTTTATGACAATAACAACAACGCCTCAGTATTTAAATGAAAATGTGAAGTTTACCTGCTGTAGATAGGCAAATAATGGACCAAGCAAAGGACAGAGGAGGCTGTTGTAGTACTCGTGAGGACAGGACATGACCAGCTGCTTCATGAACAGACGTGAGGGACATTAAGGAAAACAAAAAACAAAAAAACTGTTCCCTACAGCACTTCATTCATGAGTACCCTAGCCCCAGATATACGCTCTCTCGCTCTCATATTACTGGATGAATTAGCATTTTTGAACGAATCTCTTGAATGAATGATTCAATGACAAGTACATGTTTTATAATTGATACAATCTTTATCAATCTACAATCTGTATCTTTTTCAAAAGGTGATTTCCTCTATTTTGATCGCTACCATGGACATCAGGGTTCATATCCAAAGTATAAACTTCTATCCCATTACTTCTGTGCTTATTGTAATACAGAAATAATGCTACTATGGTTGAAAAGACTGTTTATGAAACAATTTTATACCTTAACTCTTCATGATATCAGGGCCTGTACCATGATGATAGATCAACAAACTCAGGGTTATAGGATTAGTTTTGAGTTGACAAAACCAAACCAATCAATTCAGGCTTTGTTGGTCCCATGATGCTGATCATCAACTTTCTCTGTCAACTCAGGCTTTGATCCTTAGTTTGTGGAGTGCGCGCACGTGAAAGTGTAACATCAGCAGTGAGCAGCCAATCACATGCCTTTCAACGCAAAGTGTGACTAATTTCTCACCAGTATATATAGTATATATAAAGAATTTAAAAGCATTTACAAAGAAGAAAACAATTTTCCATGTAAGAGGATAAATAAAGAAAATAGTTGTGAAATATATATATATATATATATATATATATATATATATATATATATATATATATATATATATATATATATATATATATATATATATATATATATATATACATACATATATATACACGTCAGTTATATATATATATTATCATGTAGTGACCTTTATTTTGGAGCAAAAGAAACAGGGGAGTGGCTTTATTGCATCAGAGATGAGTCACTTTGCTCACAGCTGATAAAATTCAGTTTGCGATCTCTTATCCTGAACATAACCTGCTCCGGAGCAGGTTAGCTGCGGAGCGTAAGTTACTATGGAGATGAACACTGCTAAAAGCCACAACTTAAAACCCAGGATTGGTACAAACTAAGCTTAAACATATCTGGCTAGCTAGCTAAACCGGCATCTTGATATAGGCCCCTGCTCTCTCTGGTTCAGAAGCAGAGCCAACGCAACAATGAATGATCGTACAAAGTTTAATAGGCATTGAGCCGAATCGTTGTCAGCTCGGAACGAAACCCTGTGGGTGTCTGAATCGAGATCACACTCTTTTACCAATTAATTTTGCAGCTCTACTTTTTAATAGAAGTAAATTTAAACAATAGCAAAAAAGCAACAAATAGCAACAAAGGATATGGACTAGGGGACGGAGCCTGTGGTCTGGAACACTGTCTAGATGGATGAAGGCGGAACCGACAATCTGCTCTGCCAAGCCTTCTATTGCATAAAAGTCTTGTTGCAAACAGGGACCAGCATTCCCAAGCAGGAGGAAACTTTAAAAAGAAAAACAGAAAAGGGTAAAGAGGATCAGGAAAGTGAGATTACACCATTGGTGAAGAGTTTATCCTTTTAATCATTGAACTTTATTGTTCCAACCAGTTTTCGTAGAGTGATGTGAAGAAGCCTTGCATGCGCTCATCAATGTTTCTGTACACTGGAGAGTCGTAGGAATCTAAAACTGGTTGAGAAATTCCTGTAGGAAACAACAGGAGTCATCAGATAACTGGGGTTTGGTGTTTAAAGGACAATTCATATTCAGTGATATCATTGATTCAACTGCAATGTCACTAGCAGATGAAAATCTGAATAATAATATTCAATAATAACTGAATGATGACACTTGTCATCCTTGTGTCGTTCCAAACCCACAAGACTTTTGTTTATCTTTGGAAAACAAATGAAGATCTCTTTTATGAAATATGAGATATTTTTGTCAAGCAAACATGCCTGAGCTTCCGTTTACCATAACTGACGTGTGAGTTGATGAATGTTTATATGTGATTAAAAGCTTAAATTGAATATGAACGAAGGTCTTACAGGTTTGGAACGACATGAGGGTGAGTAATTAATGACAATTTTCATTTTTGAGTGAACTAACCCTTTAACTTTGCAATACTGACACTTTTACTAAACTAAACTGACTTGCTCAAATTGACAAATTGACTTCAGCTCAAATTGACTTGAGCTGAATAAATGACACCATTTTCTTCTGTAGAGCTGCTTTACAGCTGAATTGAACTTGTTTCATTATTGACTTGACTTAACCAGTAACAGCAAAACTTAAATTATAGTGTTTGTATCAGGAAACCTACCTAAAACAGAATTCTTCTCCACATCCGTAATATCATAAACTCTAGAAAAGGTCTTGCTAAGCCGGTTGACATTCTCTGGCAAGAACAAGCTATTGTGGGTCCTGGAAGGGTGAAGAACATGAAACTCCTTCAAACACGGTTACATAAGCAGAAAAACAGTACATATACACAAGCTAAACATTATTATTTTCACATATGAAATGACCTAATGTACCTGATGAGGGCCAACAGGTTGGGCAGCAGGGCCTGCAGGGGCTCTGCACAAGGGTTTCTGTAGATGGGGGTCCCATCAGAGCTTGTGCTGACCACAAAGCCGCCTGCTTTTGCCTCCTCAGGATCAGCAGGCCAACGAGCACGCTTCACAACTCCAAGCATGGTGTACACGCAAAAACTAATCTGCCATAAAAGACAAGCCAATCAAAGCCACTCATTCACATTTATTACACCAGTTTCCCAACCTTCTAGCTGTTCTATTCTTTCAACTGACACGTGTCGTTAGTTCAGAGACTGTAGTGTTCATAAATGTAATGAAAATATTATTAGACCTTAAATGTATTTCTGCGTTTCTCCCTCGTTCTTGGGAGTTTGTTGTCATATAGTGTTAGATTTTTAAAATGCATCAAGGTGCCCTCAACTGAGTGTGTAATGAGTGTTTTGCAGGTCTGTGTTTTATTGTTTGTCTCACCTTTTTCCACCCCCTACTCTTCTATTGTTCCACACCCATTTCTTGAAACATTTTCAGGGTGTTTCAAGACACTTTAATATAAACCTGGCTCATGACAACACACACTCCTCCACCCGTCACCTTTCGGCGTAACCTACGCTCAACTCTTCGGTCTATCCTCTTTGGTCTCATCCACACTTCCTCCCCCAAAATCACTGGATACTGTGCTACTGATGTTCTTCTGAATCTCGCACACTTTTCAAAACCTTTTCCTTTTCTCTTAGTCCTCCCTCCTCCATCCACTCTTACAGCTGACGACTCTGCCACATTCTTCAAGAATACAACAACAACCATCAACAGCCAATTTTCCACATCACAAGCTGACATGCAGATCTTAACAGCTAACACACACACACCTCTTTCTTCTCTCCAATCTCAGAGAGAGAAGTCTCCAAACTCATCCTTTCCAATCATCCTACTACTGGTCCGCTTGGTCCTATCCCCTTCAAACCATTTCTTCTTCAGTTGTATCCGCACTCACATCATTAACACCTCTCTTCATACAGGTTCCTTTCCTACAGCCTTTAAGCAGGCTCGGATAACCCAGTCTACATCCAGCACTTCTTCAACATTTCAGACCGGTATCCCTTCTTCCATTAATTCTGCTAAAACGAGTTCAACCAAGTCTCTATCTTATCACACAGAACAACCTCCTGGACAAACACAAATCTGGTTTCAAAAGCGGCCACTCAACTGAGACTACCCTGCTCTCGGTTATTGAAGCTCTGAGACTGGCAAGAGTAGCTTCCTAATCCTCAGTACTCATCCTGCTGGATCTGTCACCAGATCTCCCCCATGACGAAAGGCATCTCAGGAACCACACTCCAATGGTTCAAGGTTATGTCTCAGGTTGGTCCTTTAGGGTGTCGTCGAGGGGTGAGTTGTTTAAGTTGCAATATTTAGTTACTGGGGTGCCTCAGGGCTCAGTGCTTGGACCACTTCTCTTCTCCATCTACATGTAATCAATAGGATCTGTCATTCAGAAACATGTTTTTTTCCCCATCACTGCTACACTGATGGAACACAACTCTACCTCTCAATCCAGCCAGATGATCCGACGGATAGCTGCTCGCGCCTCTGCCTGCCAGACAGACATTTCTTGCTGGATGAAGGACCATTACCTTCAACTTAACCTTGCGAAGGCAAAGCTGCTTGTAGTCCCAGCCAACCCAACACTTCATTAAAACTCCATTCAGCTAGGACTAGGACAGCCAGGAACCTTGGAGTTCACAGTAAACTTCACAGACCAGATTGCTAGAACTGCCCAGTCCTGTATATTTGCCTTGTACAACATTAGGAGGATCAGGCCCTTCCTATCAGAGCATGCAACACAACTCCTTGTCCAAGCTCTTTTTCTATCCTGACTGGACTATTGTAATGTTCTTTTGGCAGGCCTTCCAGCATGCACTGTCAAACCACTGCAACTGATCCAGAATGCAGCAGCAAAAGTGGTCTATAACAAGCCAAAGAGAGTGCACGTCACACCTCTCATCATAAAATTGCACTGGTTCCCAATTGCCACTCGCATTAAATTCAAAACGCTGATGTTTACCCCACAGAACAACCACTGGCTTTACCAAACTCATAACTTTAGACCTACATGCCCTCCAAAAAGCTTGCATTCTGCAAGGTAATGGCGCCTCGTGGTGCCATCTCAAAGAGGTGCAAAATCACTTTCACAGACCTTTACCTTGACTGTTCCTCGCTGATGGATTTACCTGCCTAACTCAACCCGAGCTGCTGAGTCTTCAGCCATATTCAAGAAACTGTCAACACTTGACCCATTGATACAAATATGTACTATTCTATCCATTTAAAACAAGCGAGTACTATATGCTGGACTAACTAAATCACGGCACTTGCATAATGTTACTCTATTGTTGGTTTGATTGCTTTATTTGCAAGTCACTTTGGATAAAAGTGTCTGCTAAATGATTAGATGTAATGTAAAAGTAACAATGATACCAATTATGCAAAATTCTGTAGAACTTGCTGACCTCCATTTTGAATTTCTTTGAAAAACCTTCTTTTTCAACCTCCTCCTTGATCTTTGGTCTCACGTCTTAAAAAAGGCGGTTGCTAACAAGTGGCTAAATGGGCTGTCGAGGAGATTAAACATCATCAGGCGGAACAGCTTATTGCCCTCCTGCGCTTTTAAACTTTTCTAACTCAAAGGTTTCGTGTAATATAATGAAAATGTTTTGAAATATAAAAATGAAAGTTGTGGGAAGCTTAGTGATGGTGACGTAGAAGTCAAGCGACTGCGGAATAGTACGTTTATAGCCTACCTTTAGCTTTTTACTCCTGGCGACTGCATTTATGCTTCAAAATTCATAAATGTGTTTATCTGTGAAAATTATCTTGATGGACAAAACGTGCAAGTATCAAACTTTTGTTGATCACAGAGTTTGTTTTTAGAGATAATCCAAAAGCCTATGGTAAAATCCTATAGGGTTTTTGTCAAGGAAACCAGTGTGATGCTAACTGCCGGTTGGCCTACAAAGTGACATAATACCTGCACCACTCTTAAACACCAAACTCTAAAATTACAATACTAATATTTCTGTCTTGATTTCTTCATTATCAAATGGTAAACCATCAAGCATTTGGTTTCAGAGTAAAGGCACTGTGTTTACAGCGTCTCAGTCACAGTAAATGATCCAATCTGCTCTGAGACACTGGAGTAAATGGTCTTTGGTAAATGATGCACGTCACTCTGAATCCGGAAGAACATTCATTTACTTAATTAAATCGAAGCCTGAGCATTCTGTTAATCATACTTCTTCATATAGGGATATTGATTTATTTTTATTATATCATGCAGCCCTAGGGCACACCTACCCGTGACCTGTTGATACCCATCCGGTCCTCTGTGTCAGTGTCACTGATCACCTGATCAGCACCAACATATGCCAAGAAGGTAGCAGGATCCCACAACACGCTACACAACACAGAAATAAAAGGAGGATTACACATCATTCATTAATTTCAACCTCAGATTGATAAACTCAGTAAAGCGGAGCCTGTGCAACAGCATCCATTCATACCTCCTCATCTCCTCTGACAGCCACTGTGCAGTAACAGGTGCCATGAGTTCCTCCAGGAAGGCTTTCTGCTTGTTATAGTCTTTAAACTGATTGCTGATCAGTATCAGGGCTTCAATAAGAGAACACTTCTCCATCTGTGTCAGCATCATCTCATTGGAGAACAACCTCTTCACATGCTCATACATCATGTCGAAGCATGGCTACAACGCAAAAAAAAAAAATCCATTATCATTAGCGTTTATATCAAAAGAGAATGCTAATATATCACAATTTCATGGCTGACATCAAATCCTTTTTCAAATTGAAAATGATCTCTTCGTTAAAACGAAGAGCAGGACACAGCATAACTACAACTAGATCACATGTTTTGCATTGTGGACGACTGTATTTTTTGTACCTGCATGCTTTAACATACCAGAATAAAGTCTGAATAATCTCGGCACATCCTAATGATGGAAGAACAGGCATGTCTCCTGACGTTCTTAACAGCTCGCGTTCGAGGTGCCTGAACACATCCACTGAACGTCAACAAAAGCGTCTGATTAGAGAATGATATGCAGATATGTTCAAAAGTATGGGCACCTTACCTTGCGTTCTTCAACCAATTCAAACGTGATGACAGGAAATATCTTAGAAGGGAAAGAAAATGTAAGTTGGTAGGTCTCTATCGTATCTCTAATGCACCAAGTAAAACGTACAGGCTAATAATAAAAAAAATAGCAAAACAAAGAAACAGGTAAACAATATGCAAATGCATGGCATAAGACTTTATAAACGCAACAGCAGAGAGAGGACATAAAATTACGGGGAGAAGGGGAGAGAATACAGGGGGCTGTGATCCAGATTCAAACGTATTCCTGATTGATTGATTCTAGATCATTGGCCGTGTGTAACTGTAATGTAAGACATTACAACCTGCCAACCCACCAAATGCAGGTGGATTTCTACTAGCCACTTTGTCAGGTTGAATTTTAGATATAATATATACATTTTTCAATGGTAGTCTTTTAAAAAGGCATCTGAAATAATAAAGTAAGTGCAATGTAGTGTTGTCAAAAACGAAATATCTGAAATGCTTCCAATACTCATTTTCCAGATGAATATTGTTGGTGTTACAGGGATTGAATTTCAGCATAGGATTGTATGCTCCCACAGATTTTGTGCTCACACCCAAAGTGCGCACAAAGAATTGAGTTCTGTTTTGCTGCTTATTCTACTTTAACAGTCAAATACACACAAAATAATGTCAAAATGCTGGTCTGGTCGAGTTTTCCCATTAACACAGTCATGTATTAAGTGAACGTAATTGGTTGAGAAAGAAAACACACGTGTAACTGTATAATGGGTCCATTCATTAGCTCTTAAAGTGACAGCAGCCTAATATATCTGCTGCCAAACTATGAGATAATATTAAAAATATCTATATGGCAGCTTTCCCAGATGGTATTGATGTCAAAATTGAGGCTAGAGAAAATGCTGAATGGCTACTAACTTTAGAAAACCACTAGCCACAGTGGCTTGTGAGCAAACAAGTTAATCAAACCCTAACGACAGGTATAAAAATCTAAAAGAGGAACACTCCTAAATGATAAATTAGACTTTTTTAGTGTGTGCAAAGCACTTTGCTGTGAGCTCTGGCGCAAAAAAAAATGCTTATACCTAAATGTAAACCACTTTTCACCTAGTTTCACCTTTTCCATTTGCTTTTATTTTGGCATTTCAAATCTATAAAGGTGTGATCACATTAGCAAAACTGGGCAAAAAACACAAGCCCATTGGCAATAGCATAGAAATGTATGAAGAATTCTCACACCGAAGCTCAAACCAAACAGCTGCCTGTTGGTCAAAGGGGCATATTTGCGTGACTAACTTGAACATGAGTGAAATTTGCATTTGGAACGTTTCCGCTCTTACGCAAAACCTCTAACTGCGTAGATCAAGATGCAAACTGTGTGCTTTACAATTTTGAAACAGCAATTAATATTCCTCACCTTATAGAGCACTTGAGGCAGGAAGTGAGGTTGGTGTTTGTGAAGGGAAAGAGAGTGGATATGATGGTAAGAACACAGGACAGAATGAGAGGGTCTCTCGTCTCATAGCTTACAACCATCTGCAGCAGCTCCATGCCCTCATCTATGGGAAGTTTCTGCAGGAGTGAAAAAAGTCTCAATGACAAGATCCACTTTAAAACCCACACTGTTGCACCATGAAAGAAATTAGTTGGTCTTGCCTCTTTTTCGAGGATTTTGAAGAGCTGTCCAAATACACTTTCAGTGAAGAAAGTCATGGCATCCCATTGAACCGCTGAAGGGGACAGAGCAGTACCCACAATCTTTGCTTCAACAGATAACAATAAGACACAAATGAAGGCATGTTAAAGGAAACTTCTAAGGTAAAACACAAATTTGCAACAATGTTGACACCATCAGTCAATTACTGTATATTGTAAACAACATTTTGCTTAATTTGAATAGTGCTATTTGTGAACATCAGTGTGAACATCAGTGTTTTAAGTCAATGAATAAAATGAATGAACATGGACATTTGTAAACAAATGAAACACCTCCTCATTTATAAGAATCTGTTCATTTCAGAATGTAAATCAAACTCAATCTCATTCCACAAGGAATCAAAGTGTGGTGTCATAGGTACACTGATCAGCCAAAACATTAAAGGATTAGTTCACTTTTAAAAAAAACTTTTGCTGATAATTTACTCACCCCATGTCATCCAAGATGTCCATGTCTTTCTTTCTTCAGTCGAAAATAAATTAAGGTTTACGATGCAAACATTCCAGGATATTTATCCTTATAATAGACTCAATGGAGCCCAAACGGCTCAAGGTCCAAATGACAGTTTCGGTGCAGCTTCAAAGGGCTTTAAACGACACCAGACGATGAATAAGGGTCTGATCTAACCAAACCATCGGTCATTTAAAAAAAAAAAAATTCAAAAGTATAAGTTTTAGAAGCACAAATGTTCGCCTTGCTCTGTTCTGTGATGTGATACCCTGGAATGTTTGCATCCGAAACCTATAATTTATTTTATTTACTGAAGAAAGAAAGACATGGACATCTTGGATGACATGGGGGTGAGTAAATTATCAGCTAAAGTTTTTTTTAAAGTGAACTAATCCTTTAAATCCACCTGCCTAATATCTATAATGTAGGTCTCCATCATGTAGTCAAAACAGCTCTGATGCATTGAGGAATGGACTCCAAAAGACCTCTGAGTGTATCCTGTGGTATCTGGCAGCATGATATTAGGAGCGGATGCTTTAAGTCAGGCAAGTTGCGAAGTGGGGCCTCTATAGATTTAGCCTAGAAATCTAGACGCACCCTAGCAGCAAATCTAATTTGCCGCTAGTGTGGTATAGCAACTCTCAATAGACCTGCAAGCTGGAAAAACCAAACTCTGGTCAGGCCAATCACATCGTGTATAGAGTTGGTGGGTTAGGGTTAGCATTTTTATTGGCTAGTCAGCAGACGCAGGTTGTAGCAGAAAACACATGGTGAGATGATCATGCTAAATTTCAGTCAAAAGACAATCAGAAAATGATTGCAGGCTATCTTCGGTCGCAAGGCTGTGACAATGAGGGTCTAAAATCTTTCTCACTCTACGAGGTAGGGCCAACATTTAGGAGCAACGACCACAGAAATCGCCACTAATGGTCACCTTTCGTCTGGGAGAGCCCAAAATCGTTCAATGTGTACCAGGCATAAGACATGTTGTTTTGGAGATGCTCTGACCCAGTCGTCTATTATCACTATTGGGCTCTTGTCACTCTGATCTTTTTCGGCTGGACCACTTTTTCTGCTTCCAACACATGAAATACAAAAACTGACTGTTCACTTGATGCCTAATATATCCCATCCCTTTACAGCTGCCTTTGTAATGATACAATCAATGTTATTTACTTCACCGGTAAGGTGTATGTACATGGCATAATCACCAAATTTATATAATCTGACCACATAGTGAAATTGTATAGGACAAGGCAAGGGTGATGGGTATAAATAAAAGTTCAAACTTGCATAGTTTACTGGATAACATAAGACCTGCAATGAAGAATGTCACACTAGCATAGCACATTTACAAAAACAGCACAAGATTTTGCAGATGAAAGAGTACTTTACCATTAGAAAGTGTATTAACAATACTCACATGTTGTATTGCCAGTCTCTATTGGTGTGTTGATCTGATATTGCGCCCACTCCCTTGCAATTTGAAAGGCCTCAAATGGGACAATTTTACAAGCCAGACGAACTGCTTCCATCTGCTGAGCCCTGAAAGCTGTTTAACAAATATTGTCAAGGGTGTATTCCCATTCATTCTTTTTACATCACACAGGACATGCACTGGTTGGTGGGGGATTTATTTCTGTTATTCATTTTCCTAACCACATCAGATTCATCATCGTCCTACTAGTCCTGTCCTCTGCGGTCAGTGAGTGGACAGAACCTGCCGGCAGTGTTGGGAGTTACAAAGTACCGCGTTACTGTAATTCCACTACTTTTAGCAGTAACGCGCATGTAACTAAATATTTTTTTAAATCAAGTAACGCAATTACAATTACTGAAATTTGAATGAGTTCGTTACTCGCGTTACTCTCTATTGTGAAAAATGAATGCTTGCAGACAAGAAGCTCAAATCTATAGACCCTAGGCTGGCCTGTGGTTTTACACGTTACATTGTTGCAGCCATTAAAATAGTTCAGTTTTGTTTTTAATGTCAAAGTACTTATATTTCGTTTCGTTTCTTTATTAAGTTAATTTAGCATTTTTGAGCATTTTTTTGTTTGTTAAATGAAAGGTTTTATTTTTTTAAAGTGACGACTACGCGACCGACAGTGAGTTAACCCAACGCTTTAGCCTCTCAAATCAACACTGGACTTGTCATGCCTAAAATAAAACATATATAAAAAAGTAAAAAATACTTAGAGCATAACAAGTTTCAATGTTTAGCCTATTATCTCCACCACAGCAAAAAGGCATTTTTGATAAGTTTAGGTTAGGCTAGGCTGATAGTAGGCTTTAGGCTTCACAAGCTAAACAAATAAAAAAAAAAGCATGCAGGTTGTCTTACCTTACACCTCTCCGCAAAATAAATCCGATCTTCAATTCCCACGGCATATGCACATTTAATGGACTTAACGTCAACGAAATAAAGCAAAAGATTCGAGCTGCATCTTATCATCAGCTCATTTCAAGACCTCGATATGAGAGAGCGCGACCTAAGCACCGGTAAGATCATTTAGTCTCATTAGTTTTAATAAAGATGATTGTGTTTTTGAGCATCTAAGGCTTTCAGTTTTCCTTGCGGTCGTTTGCGTGTGTTCTTGCTTTACTAATCTGCGGCGACGCATGTTGCAGTAGCGCGTCATATCTGAACATATATAGGTAACACGCTCACACACATTTATTTTTTAACAATTTGCCAGGAGTAAAATGTAGCTCCATAGGTGGTTTAAACAACCAGATACTTCTGGCCTTTTCACAAGCGGATAGATATCTGGTCAGAGAAAATGAATGAAGTGAGCAGGTATAAAAAGGCCATTACTCTCCCAGCTGCGCTGCTGCTGTTGGTGGACAGTACACACCGTATATACTAGGCTACTGCTTGATTTGATTTTGAAGGCCTGTTGCCCTGTTGATGACAATAAATAGGTCTAAAAATTACGTTTATTGTGTTTTAATGTTCAGTTCTGTTCCTATTTACATTTAAAAAGCAAACATAAAAGTAACTTAAAAGTTACTTTCCCTAGTGACTAATTACTTTTGATATACAGTAATTGGTAAAGTAATTCAATTACTTTTAAAAAGAAGTAACTAGTAACTGTAACTAATTACTTATTTTCAGTAACTTGCCCAACACTGCCTGCCGGTACCATCACAAGGTACAAAATCAATAACTAGAACCTCTCTCTCACACACACACACACACGCACACACACGCACACACACGCACACACACGCACACACACACACGCACCCTGTGGTGAAACAAGCTACGGATTGATCTGACCGCACTGACCACATCTGATGAGAACTGAGCTAGAAGAGCATCACTGTTTTCTGCAGAGCTGCTTTATAGCCGAATTTAACTTATTAATGATCTTCACAATGAAACTGAAGCAACAGAACTGACTTCAGCTGAACAATGACACTTCTTTTTTTCTTTTTAGAGTTGCTTTATAGCCGAATTGAGGTATGCATCATTGAATCATTTTCCTGTTATCACTGTAAAGCTGCTTTGAAACAATCTGTATTATATTGTGTAAGTGCTTTAAAAATAAAGGTGATGACTTGATTACGCAATTTTTAGATCACGGATATGAACTGCTAGGTTAATATCATGTGCATTTGATTGTCAAGGATTGGGGAAATTATCATCAAATAATTGCGGGATTGCAGGATAGTTTCTGCTCAGTACAAGAATAAAACTGAATGTATTGTTGAAACGTAAAAGTTAAACAAGCAATGTTGTCAGTAATTGAGTTAATAATAAATAAGATACTTGCTGTTAATCAGTATGAATTACTCTGCATTGATTTTCTTTTAAAAGGGTGCTTAACCTTTAAACTGATGCGATAACAGTACGTTTAAAGGAAGGGGTCTAATGCGGTTTCATGCATTCTGACTTATTTACACTGTTAAAGAGTTGATTCTCATGCTAAACATGGCCAAAGTTTCAATAAACGAGTTGGACGTACGACAGAGCATTTCTGTGTAGGGATGCACCGAATATTCGGCCACCGAAAATTTTCAGCCGAAAATGGCCCAAAAGGGCATTTTCCGTTTTCGGCCGAAAGACTTTTATCACCGAAACAATACGGCCGAAATGTTGTGATGACGCAAACAGAAACCGCGACCTGCACGTGCTTGTCTAAACGGTCTAAACACACAACATGTCTGCGGTGTGGACATATGTGGTTCATCTCACATCTGATGACATATCTATGGGTTTTAACTTGAAAATAATGCTCTGTTTCTGTTGATGGATACACGTGCTCCTCAGTGATACACTACAACAACAGCGATAATAAAAGAAAAACGTGGGCAAAACGGTCTCTCTTTGTAAACTTTGTTCAATGCATGCGATTGCTGCCATATATCGGAATATGACCAGTCGTTTTCGCATCATCACCGGGTGTAGAGCCAGAAGACGGGAATGAGAACTCACACGCTGAGAGAAGATCTGTCTCTGTGCACTCACCCGAAAGCGCGCACTCATCTCACAGCGCGCAATTATTGAGTTCTCTTTCAAGTCTTGCAATTAAACGGACAAACTCACACAAAAAGTATGTCAACATGTAATATAATAATTTAATATAATAATTTAATAATTTTAATATAATAATTTATGCAATTGCAATGCCTTGATTTTTAATAAAGTTACACAGTCATAGCCATAAATGCAATGGTACTAATAATTGGCATAATTTATTTTGGTGTTTCGGTTTTCGGCTTTCAGCCTTGGTTTCCTCTTTTTCGGTTTTCGGTTTCGGCCAAGAATTTTGATTTCGGTGCATCCCTATTTCTGTGCCAAATACATTTAGGATTCAAACAAGTTTTGGAATGTTTTATTTGAGAATGGCCCTGTATGATGTCATAAAGAGAGGAATTCCTTGTATGGGCACGGATGAGCGTGTGCGCACGTCAACCAAAGTGGGCAAGACTTTTAGACCACGAAATCAACAATGTCACTAATAGGGCTGGGTATAGTTCAAAAAAACATTCCGATATTGATACCGATACCTTGACTTTGATACTGGATCCTGAACAATACTTTTTTCTTACAAGATTACATTAACAAAAAAAAAAAACTTTGGTTTTATTTTTTCAGTTTGTTGACTTTTTTTACAGACTCAAACATATAGGGTACTGAGGGGCGGCATATATGCCTCGCACTCAAGTCATCACCGCAGTAGTGAACATGTGCGAGGGAAATGCACCTTTCATTTGGATTTCTTAATCAAAGTATTTGTTTTTCAATTTGAGTTGGTTTGTTTAAACATAGATATTTCAAGCTTTCTATAGGCCTATTTCTCATGGGCTGAGTTTCGGTTCATTCATGTGACGCACTGCAGTTCTTCTTTCAGTCTTTTACATCTATGTGAGTTGGGATGCTTATCCCCATTTACACTGCACACATCTGCGGCGCATCATGGCTCCGACATGGTTCTGTTCTTGTGCCGCAGCGCAGCCAGTATAAACAGTAAGGACGTGATCAGCTCCGGTGGCCGTGTCGGAGCCATAATGCGTTGCAGACGGTCGGGGTAAGACACTACAGCCTCACGTGGAGCCGCGTCCCTGGGCATAACCGCCGTAAACTAATGTTTTTTCCAACTTCGGCCAATCGTGCTGCTTGCTTATTGGCTAACTGACATTGACGAGATTAACCCCTTAGTTATTGAAATTTGGTATCGAACGACAAAACCTTTAACATTACTTGATAGTATCGAGGCAATTTGGTCGGTACCTAAAAAGTATCGAACTCGATACCCAGCCCTAATCAGTAAAGAAGTGTGTTTCTGGTTGTGAGGGAAAGATAACCTTGTTCAGCTTGCCAAATAACCCAGCGTTAAGGGAACAGTGGATGCAGTTTGTGTTTCCAGAGTTCTGCAAGTGTGTGTGTTTGTTCCCAGTCATGAGTGGAAACCGCAGGCAGTGAGTGAAACTGCAGCAAATGTGTGTGTTTTGTTGGCAATCGGTGTGTAAGTGCATATAATGTGAACAACAAAAATGTAAAGTGAATCAAAAGTTATCCAGGGATAATGCCATGAATGTATTTATGTGTGTGCTTGTGTCTCTTTAGTGATATTAAAGATGCAGTACAACTCTATAGATACTCAAGTTTAACATGAGACTGGCAGAAACTGTGTGCTACTAACTAGTTACAAACTAATAATAACTCACAATTAAAGAAGCAGTTGAAATCTTCATCACTATCAAAGTCCACTCTGGAGAATTCACAACCCGGACAATCATTCTTGGAGGGAAATCCAGACTGTAAAAGGCAAACAGAGCAATTAAGTATGATTGAGCATGACAGCAATTAGTCAAAACTGTTCTGTGTCTGGGATACACATAACTTACTTTCACAAGATTGTTCCTTGCCGCTCTTAAATATTTTATGGTCATTTGGCCAATTATAGGATCCTTCGATAAAATTTCATGTCGGAATAAGTTTACCCAGGTCATTTGTGTGGACGACCTCAGAAACTGTTTAGAGATTAATATATGAATACATGATTAAATATAGAATGCAAGATTTACAAAAAAACTTAAAAGGTTAACCAATGAATGAGTAGCAATAATGCAGTTCAACCTGGCTGGGATGAGTAGTGAAGGCAAGAAGAGCTTCCATATATTTATTCAGGTTAACAGGAACTTGTACTTCAACATCTGAACCCTAAAGAGAAACATCAAAAATGTCTGAATTTCTCATAAGAGAAAAAAAGGTTAAATCATACACAACAGTGATGCTCATGCGATCACCTCACCACTAGAGTGCAGATTTGGCTACCCAGGGCACAGAGAACCTGACACAGCCTCTTCAGAAAAGTGTATCTTCTGTCCACAATGGCACCTGATGATCTGAATTGAACAATGGTCAGTTTCAATTTAAACAGATGTGAACCCAGTTGTTCTAAACTAAACTTGAGTTAGTTTGAAGAGAAAAATGTTAACTCACTGGTTACACAAAGCTGCACCATCTGCTGACCTGTATTGAAATAAATTCAAACAGCAGTTTGCAGTCATTCGACAGTATCCAAGTCGCACAGTTCCTCAAATGTTTTCCTGCAGGGCCACTGTCCTACCTGAACAAGCTAAATCAATGTCTTCAGAGACACTAGAAAATTGCAGGGAGGAGAGTTTGAGCTAAACTCTGCAGGACAGTGGCCCTCTGAGGCCAGATTCGAGGAACCCCCTGATTTAGAATAAGCGTAGACGTTTACTTACTGTGCAGCAGACAGGATGTAGTTCATGGCGGCTTCATCAAAGAGTAGCATAAATGGCTTCCTCTCCTCCAACTTTCCCTGTGGAAGTAAAGAATTTGCTCAATCAAAAACACTTCAGCTGATTACTCAAACAAAAACTCTTGACACTACCAATTAACTTTCCACAACATAGTGCTGCTAGTCAGGGTTCACCAGCCACTGTGGCTATTGGTTTTCCAAAGTTACTAGCCACTCGGCATTTTCTCTGGCTACAATTTTGACATTGATACAACGGGGAAAAACTGCCATATAGATATTAATATTATCTGGCAGCAGGTTTATTAGGCTGTTGTCACTTTAAGACCTGACACACGGACCCATTGTACTGTTACACATGCGTTTTCTTCACTTAAAACAGAACTGACTGCGTTTACATGAATACTCACCAAGACCAGCATTGTGACATTATTTTGTGTGCATTTGACTGTTTAAAGCACAATAAGAAGTGTGGGGACTTCAATTTAGTACTGGGAGGCGGCTTTATGTGTGCACACTCTAGGTTTAAGCACAAAATCTGCGGGAGTGAGTAAAATTGTGTGCAATACACACAATCCTATGCCAAAATTCAAGCCCTGTAACACCAACAATATTCCAAGAAACGAGTGAGTGACGGGAGGCAGGTTTGTGTCAGAGAGCAAGATAAGCACAGTTGATATCGTGTCTATTCTGCATGAAATTAGTATGGGAAGCGTTTCATATATTTCAGTATTGATGTGTATCCAAAAAACACAGACTATATCAGACACACAAACACGCACACACGCACACACAGACCCTATAAGTATTTTATAGGGAACTATTTGAAATTAATAAGCAGCAATAAATAAATAAATAAAACAAAAATGATATTTAGTTATTATTGGCAGGCACAACACAGTGATGCACACAGAGATGTGCTGTTTATCAGGTCTGCATTGGAGAGTATGTTCACTCTCAAAATGTAAAATGAGTCTAAAATGTCAACATCATATATCATGTCTAAAGGATTGAAGTCTAGCACTAATTGATGTTATTCAATAAACATGCAATTTCATTCAGAATGATAGAAATTAAATGGAAGATAGACACCATCTAATGTTGCATAGAGGTGCAGGTGGGGCTGAGTAGCAGGTGTGATTCTAGACCATCCTGCCAAGTTTGGGACCTGTATGATATAGAGTCTCTGATGTCCAAGAGACTTTTATTGCAGCAGCAGCAGCAGAAAAAAAATCAGTTCAAATTCAATAATGACTAAATACAAACTTAGTAAGTACAGAAAAAAAGCAAGTGCATTTGGTATATGGGCTTATTATTAGTCTTATTGTACATTTCACACTTTCCAATGTCATGTATGCAAGTGAAAAGAGTTAGTGTGCTAGCCTCTAATGACAACAATGAGCTGCAGCATAAGTAAGTAAGTAAGTAAATAAATAAATAAATAAATAAATAAATGTGGACAATTTTATTA
The DNA here is from genome assembly GCA_023029165.1 of Gobiocypris rarus. Lineage (NCBI taxonomy): Eukaryota > Metazoa > Chordata > Actinopteri > Cypriniformes > Gobionidae > Gobiocypris > Gobiocypris rarus. The sequence continues at coordinate 4,469,346 of CM040927.1, forward strand.
CAGAAAAGCAGCTGAAACAAGAAAGTTGTATAATGTAAATGCAGAAGCCACTCACTTTCCTACTAATTGCAATTAGCAGACACTCTGCAGCCTCCAACTGAAGCTCAGGTTCGCTCAGCAACAGGCACAAGACCTCCAAAAGGCGGCAGTTTTCATTGGTGATGTGGCCCAGAGCAACCCAATCAATGTAGCCAGCCAGAGTGTTGAGAGTGGCCACACCAACTCGCCAGTGAGCTTTTGTCTGGAAGTAAAAGTAAAAAAAAATCAAAGCTAATTTCATCTGACAAATACGAAAGTAGATTGAGAAAATAGAGCAGATAGATTACACTAAGAAACTGTAAGAGTGCATAAATTAAAAACACTTGTTACGTATGTAACTGTGGTTCTGTGAATTCCAGATGACCTCCAGAGGCAGTCCTAAGTACTATTGGATAATCGCTGCACCAGCTAGATAGGTCAAGAATAATACAACAACATAGTCACGTCATGACACAGACCGAGAGGTGCCCAGCCGCAGAATGCTTTCTCGCGCATTGACAAGGAACTCTGGCGGTCTTCCGGAATTTACAGAAGCACAATTGCATACGTAACCTGGCGTTCTGTTTTCTTCCTTCTGACCGCCAGAGGCTAGTGGATGACGCATATCAACACAATCATGAGGAATGCCACCCACCTGAAAACATCAGGGTTGCTCCAGAAGCTGGAGAGCTCACATCATACGAAGCAGCCATGTTACCCTTGTAGAACTGCACAAAGGTACATGGAGAACACCAGGTGGCAGCTTCTCAGACATCCGCCAAGGATCTTCCCTTAAAGCGACCCAAGAAAAAGAGACGACCCTGGTGGAGTGACAAGTAACACTCACTGGTAAGGTTTATTGCCTCGGCATTCCAGTGTGATAGTCTCTGTTTGGATAAAGGTATTCCCTTGCGTACCTCACCAAAACAGACAGGACACAGAAGACTGCAGTGGTAATTTCTGAGGCAAACAGGTCGATCACTGCCTTGCCAAACCACTGGCAAATCAGCTGTACTACATCTGGAGGAAGTCTCCATTCCCCCAGGAGAAGCAGAATTTAAGACAGAGCTACGCTACGTGATTCTCCAATCCCAGGAGATTAACAGTCCTTAATGACGCCAGCCAGCCCTGAGAACATGTGAGGGTCTTGCAAGTTAGCTGTCAAGATGCGAGACCTGGTGCCACCATGATGGTTCAAGTGAAAACTGTTGACGTGTTGTTGGACCGGACAAGCACATGACGACCCATCAGATTTGGTAAGCAGTACTGTAGAGCTAAGTACACTGCCTTCATTTCCAAAACATTAATATGTTCGAAGGCTTCCCTTGGTGACCAGTGACCACCAATTCCCCTCTGGTTCCTTGTTGCGCCCCATCCTGTTAGTGAAGCATCTTTCTGTCCGAGTGTGAGACAATGAGGCAGACATTGTGATAGAATTGAGTGTTATTCCTATGAAGGTCTGTTCAAGGTCTATGGTCTGGGACCAGATGACTGTGTACTCACAGTAAGGCCCAGCCTCTGAATATGTTGGTGTTGTGTACAGCATGTCGTCTTGTTGGGCCACAAAGCAGCTAATCATCTAAGTAGGGCAGAATTCTCATCCCCTTGGACCAAAGAGGAGACAGGACTGCACTCAGGCATCTTGTAAAAACATGAGCCAGAGATAGACTCAATGGTGGTAATGGACTCTGAATTGATTGATTTCAGGCTTGATCCTGAAAGCTGAATACTAGGAACTTCCTGTGGTGGGGAGCAATGGGACAATGTAAGTAAGAGTTTTTCAAGTCCACACTAACGAACCAGTCTCCTTTTATCACAGATCGAAGAACATCGACCGTGTGAAATATTCGAAAAGGATGAGACTTTCGGAAAAAAAGATAACACATTTAGGCATCTCAGGTCCAGAACTGGCCGAAAAACCACCATCTTATTTTGGAACAAGGAAGTACGGGGAGTAAAACCTGTCCCGCTGACTGAGGGGATGAACTTTTTCAATGGCTACTATCAGCAACAGTGAATGAATTTCTAAGGAAAGGGCCATTGAACTGGAAACATCATTCTCTTCTCTAAGAGCTCAGAAACATTGGGACCAAAAAGATGACCACTTGTAGCAGATAGGCTGGAGAAAACATGGATGGGTTGCAAGGCAGCTACCACCAATTTATCATCAATTATCATCATCAATTAAGATAGCATCTAAATCGATAGCATGTGGAGGATGGAAATTACTGTCATCCACTGGTGTGTTCTCAGTATGTGTGGCTGATATTACTGTAGCATACTACAATGCAAAAACGGATCAGTCAGAGCCTCCTTCAGGTGTTGAATATGGTGGACATTGATCGTGTCTGTTGTCGGGAAGAAGCGTATTTGGACTATTTGCCACTTGAAACGGAGATGAGAGAGCTAAGATGAGAGAGCTAAGATCCATGACTGTCAATTACACGTCCTCGTTTAGCACCGTAGGCTCTTAAAACTGTGATAACTCCCACCTAGAAAGATCAGGCGTTGATTAAATCTTCGGATAGAACCGAAAGATATACAACGTGAAAACACACTCACACGTGAAAGTCAAATCTGCTTTCGGATAGAACCACATGGCATACAATAACTTGAAACAAGCTGCTGTGGTTTATATCCTCACATCTCCACGTGACTGTTATATTTTCCTTGAGTCTCGCAAAGATTATCCACTAGTAATTAGCACTGCCTCATGCGGTCAAGAGAAAAGAAACAGAACTTAATTTTGAAAGAACTTAAATGCAATTATAGGGCTTTTTTGCCATCTTTCCATCAAATGTTTTTATATATTACCCGAGAACGGTTTGATATATTGAAAAGCTTTCAATAAGCTTTTAGAAATTATGGTCTAAAGATAATTTGAGCCAAATTTGGTGAGTATCTGAAGAACACAAGAAGAATTTAAAATGTCTGACAGGTAATATTGCTAAATCTGACAAAAGCCAAGTTCCTCCACTTCATACTAAATCTGTTATTAAATACCATTATTTCTGTAACCCAAGAATTCGAGAACATATCAATAATAAACAATTACTATAGAATCCTCTTTATTTTTATCATTTTATTATGTTTCTTTTACATCTGTTCATTTCTCAAAACGCATTTAAAAAAGCCTATTCAAGCTTTGGTCAGTCTAAACCCTGGGGTAACAAAATCCTGGGTTATGTTTATCCATGTTTCACACTGTTCATTTGTTACCCTGGGTAATTAATTAATCCCATATATTCAAGTTATGTTTACACTGTACATTTGTAAATTAACCTTTGATATTTTGCCCCTAATAAGACAGTACTAACCCATTGAAGGGGAGATTCTGAAATCAACTACCGCCTCAATATACCTGTAAATATCCTAATAAAAACTCATAATAAAAGCCTTAATTAAATATTTATGCTCCTATAGTTTTATGTTTGTTCTTCCTTTGTTTTCTTAAGTTTGTATTTGGTCTTTGAGTAGTAACCGAGGGTCTGGACAGGGCTGTGTGATGTGTCACTAAACACTTGATAGCTACATGTTGTCGTGTGTCTGGATTTTGGAGGTATCACACAACCCTAACCTGACAGGAGTGCAGTAACAGTGTTTGCTCACTTAGCCCGGCTTCCAGAGATTAAATATGGCTTTGTCTTTCATTTTTATTATATTTTATTCATTTTATATTTCCTTTTACTGAAACTCTAAAGAATCAAGATGAATATTGCCTGTACTACTGTCTGTACCTCTCACTGAGAGAAAGCACATGTTATCAGTATGTTTGGGAACATTCTGGATTGGAGCTTAATCCACTCCAACCTTGAAGAGACTGTGTATCTGTGTATGTGTGCAATATTCTGTGTAACAAATCAGTATTGGAGGTGGATTAAATTTACCATGACTGTGCATTTTCTCTGAGCCAATTAGAATCATACACCTTGCAGTAATGACGTGGCTAGAACTTGAAAACAGTATAACTGTTGGGACAATTGTATGTATGGTACGACGAGACTGGTAGAGGGGGAGCGCGGCCTACAAACTCCTTGTGAGACTTGAAGCTGGCTTCTGCAGATGAAACTGCAAACTATTCTTCAGTAAAAAATTTCTTAATTTCCTGACTCTTGGTCTTCATTCTTCACTACTGGTCTCTGGGTCTAAACTGTTAACACCTTACCCCCAATTTTTTTATAACTGATAAAAAAAGATGAATAGCCCAACTCACCTTCAATTCCAGACCAGCAACGCATTTCTAGAAAACAACACGAATAAATCTATTCAAATCAAATCACGTGACAATATTCTCTTGCAAGCACCAGACTGTAGAAAAAGCACACAAATCCTTTAAAAAATGTCTGAAAAACTCACCAACTTGTTGTATTCATTCACATGAAGCTGCAGAATGCTAAGCAGGAAGGTGAAGATGCTGTCCATATTCTGCGTAAGGGTGTGCTGGATATCTCGCCGTCTTTGAGTGGGTAACGTCTGAAATGTGATCACGTCCTCAGCCAACCGCAGCAGGACAAGCATTACGAGTTCTGTCTGAGCATCCTGAAGAGAATTACAATGTGATCGTTTATTCAAACAGACAATGATTATTTTACATGTCATTATTTACTAAACCTGCATGCAGAGTCACAGAACATTTTCACACCAACACCTGAAGACTCCTGCAGAGTTTAGTTCAAACCAGGTGTGTCAAATTTGACAAATAATATCTCAAGATTTTCTAAGATTTTAATTAGAAAAAAATTTATGAAGTGTTTTTGTGTTGGTATTTTGGCTGGTTTAGGCCTGTCGCGTCTAAAGCTTTTCATCTTCTTCATATTCTGTGCAGTAGTCTATGGATGTTTATCTCTACTATGGAATAAAACAAAATAAAAAAGGTAATTGTGACTTTTTCCTCACAATTCTGACTTTTTTTCCTCACAATTGCAAGTTTACATCCCGCATTTCTGACTTTTTTTACTTTATAACAGGCAATTGCATGTTTTCAAATACTGTAACTAAGTATACTAAAGATTATTATTATAATTATTTGTGTAATTGTTTACAATTCTTTTCCTGGTTTGCCTTATTTCATTTGCTCGGTCTTAGTTTCTCTTCAATTAGATGCTCATTGATTTGTACACGCCCTCTGTTAATTAACCAATCATTGCAGCCGTATGCTAATGTGAGTTTGTTTTCCTGTTTTTATTGCATATCTTTTGATTATGTAAAAACTATAAATATCTGGAAAAAAAAACATTTATCTAGATTGAAGTGTATGTATTTCTGTTATTGTCCAGAAACCACTTATTAAACTACTTAATCGCAATTCTTTTCTTTTGTTAATCTGTTAATTAAATGAAATATATTTAATGTAGTCTTTTTTATATCGCTAACTTTATTCTGTTTTTCTCCATTTACAGAACGCTGTAGGTACATGATGTGACGATGTGTGAATCCTTATTCGCAAAAAAACATGCGTGGTATTTTTAATGAACGTTTATTTCTAAATGAACAGAATACTCTCATTACAATTCTCCATCAGATTTACTACACGGCATGCAAGTTCACGCTTACTAAAAAACTTGCATAGACGAGCTGAGACCTGACGTGAGATGATGTAGCCACCGCTCACATCCATGACTGTAAATGCCACGTTTGCGTGGAAGCGGCTGTATGCACAGTTTTCTGTACGTTCGTTTAATAAATGAGGCCCATTGTGTTTTGACTCAAGATTATGTGGCTTGGGAGTTTTTTTTTTTGCAAGTATTGCAATTTTTCTTACAGTAATGTAAAGTAAAATAATATACTTATGAATTAAACATACAATTTAATTTATTTTGCAGTGCATTTGTTTTACAATATAGCTATTACTAATAATTATTATTTATATATTCTAATTGTTCATAAAAATAGATATAATTAATATAGTTAGACTTCCTAAAACACCAGTGTGAAAGTAGTGCAGACTGATGGGGCTTTCACACAGGACGCTGAATGCGCTGCGCTTGCCGCGGGGTTCAGCGTAGCCCTACAGATACAACGCGATATGCGCTTCGCTGGCCAGAGCAAACTAGCTATTTTGGGAGAACACATATCAAAACCTAAACTATGTTTACAGGTCAAAGATGTGGCGGGGTTTTTATTAAATTTTTTGTCCAAAGACCTTAATAATAATAAAAAACTAAACAAAGATATGACATCCAAAGTAATGATAGTACAATTTGATCTCTTTTATTGAATCAAAACGTTAATTACAATTGTAGGTAAAACATTGATCATGACTAGGTCCAGCACAATACCGAATACAATTTCTCATAATAATCTTATGGCCCCACTTTATGTTAGGTGGCCTTAACTACTACGTACTTACATAAAAAAGTAAGTACAATGTACTTACTGTGTTCATATTGTGTTGCAAAACACCTTTGCTGATATTGAGGTGGGATACGGGTAGGGTTAGGGACAGGTGTGGTGGTGTGGGTGAGTTTAAGGGTAGGGTTAGGGACAGGTGTGATGGGATGGGTAAGTTTAAGGGTAGGGTTAGGGACAGGTGTGATGGGATGGGTAAGTTTAAGGGTAGGGTTAGGGACAGGTGTGGTGGTGTGGGTGAGTTTAAGGGTAGGGTTAGGGACAGGTGTGGTGGTGTGGGTGAGTTTAAGGGTAAGGTTAGGGACAGGTGTGGTGGGATGGGTTAGTTTAAGGTAGGGTTAGGGACAGGTGTGGTGGTGTGGGTAAGTTTAAGGGTAGGGTTAGGGACAGGTGTGGTGGTGTGGGTGAGTTTAAGGGTAGGGTTAGGGACAGGTGTGGTGGGATGGGTAAGTTTAAAGGTAGGGTTATGGACAGGTGTGATGGGATGGGTAAGTTTAAGGTAGGGTTAGGGACAGGTTTGGTGGTGTGGGTGAGTTTAAGGGTAAGGTTAGGGACAGGTGTGGTGGTATGGGTTAGTTTAAGGGTAGGGTTAGGGACAGGTGTGGTGGTATGGGTAAGTTTAAGGGTAGGGTTAGGTGTAATGGAAGTGTCAACTGTGTAATTACAAATGTAACTACAGAAATTAATTACAGATGTAATTACATGCAGGTATTTTTTTAAATGTAAGTACAATGTAAAAACATGTATGTACACAATAAGTGCAATGTATCAAATTATTAATTAAAATGTTAGTACATAGTAGTTAAGGACACCTAATATAAAGTGGGTCCAATCTTATTGTTAACACTTAGTAAAGATTAAAAAAAAAATGGTTTCAAAATTAATTAACTAATTATATCTTGATCGTTTTTTTTTACACTTTTAAAACCCTTATTCGACTATCTATAAGCTACCTTAAAACACTTGACATGCCAACTTGAACTGAGATGTGTCTCCATGACAGCTTTTCTCCCGATGTCCCTATATGACCGCAAACTTGTATTATAAAGTTCCGGAAATTCCATCATGCACAGTACAAGCTGTTCATCCATTTTGCTTTCCGTGCTTGTTTCGATGTACCATTTCTATTTGCCGCGCGGGTAATCGTCACAGAGCGCAGTGGCAAAAGTTTAAATATTTTTTGACCGCGGCGTGCGCGCAAGCTCGTCAAAGGTGCAATCTGCTGCGCATGCGCTTTTGGTCTGCGCAGCAACCAATAGTCCTTGCACAGCGCAAGCCATTGAAATGAAAGGCGTGTGAAAGGCCCATGAGACACTATATCATGTAAAAAATAAAAAAATGTATCCCCTTAAAAATACAGGTACAGGGTAATTTACCGACTTTTTTCTGTTCAATTTTACACTGAACATGGGTTGGTGCTCTAAATTTTGAACTCTCAAAGTGAATCAGATTGATTAAATTAACTTTAAAATGTACAGAATCTCAAGGGGAGCCTTGGACACTGCACCTCCCTACTGTGCCTGAAAAAATTATATTAAAAAAATAAATAAATAAAACTTCTAGGCCTTCTGAACAGTTACCCCTTTTTCACCAGCAACAACCAGGTGCTAGTTCAGAGCTAGTGCCGGTTCAACTGACGAGCTTTCTAAGAACTGGTTCGTGCAGCTCGCCGTGACTTGTATAGACGGAGATTACAATGGAGCAGCTATTAGCTCGATTAGCTATTTCAAAAATGGCAGTCACAAGTTTGTGTTAGTCTTGCTGTTCACGGTAACCCCGCCCACAGCCCCTGACGCAAGCGGTTCTTACTTCTAGACCAGCAATGTTTTGGTGCTTCTTAAGAACCACTTTTCCACTTTTTCTGACTCCGAACTTGCACCGGCACTGCCTTGGATGAATAGGGGTTAAGTGTGAACATCTATTCCTCTTATTTTTGTCCTGCACCAGAGACCAATTCTGGGTTTTGGATGTGCTTTGTATTTTTTGGAACTAAACTCTAACAGGAAGGCATAACTTCATGATCAAGCCACCCTGTCCTACAACATCAAGCCATATGGTTACCCCCATAGCAGTCAGGGCCTCCATCTCCTTCAGCATGTCAGGCCAGTGCTGCGGCCACTCTCTCTTGATCATCTCAACTACTATGCGTGAGAGCGCATCCTTTACATGACATTCCTCTTGCAGAATTGAATGTGTACCCTAAAACAGAACATTAAGCCATATAAATAAATAAGCAATCGTCATACAGCATGCAATAAGAAGACTGAGTAGAGACACTTCCAAGACGCTCACATTTGACATCAGGTCCATAGTGCAGTTCTTCAGCTGGAGCTTCTCTTGCGGTGCCATGTTATTCCACCGAAACCTGTTCATAGAAGAATGTGTTCAGTTTAGTGTTCAATGTTGTTCACTATAGCTATGTTTTCCATCCATCCATTTTGAGATATTGCATGAAAAAACTTTTTTTTATCCAATAAGACGTGCATTAAAACTATGAAGGATAAACATTTACAGAATAAATCCCTTGATGCACTAAGTCACGTGACTTTGCCTTAAAGAATGTGATTGGATAACAGGACTAACCAGCAAACCAATCACATCGTGCAGCATCTCAAATGTTGGTTTGGTGGTTCTGAAATGCCTGAGTCAACAGAAAGACTTGGTTTAATTCCCTCGCAGAAGTGTCGCACACAATTGTGTTCTCAAACACCTGCATCCCAACGCAAGATAACATGACCGCGTTTATTGTGTTTCGTCTGCAAGTTATGACGCACAAAAAAAGAGCCACAGTTGCTTTACCGATTGCAGAAACACAGATGTTCTGCGCCAATTTCTCAAGAAAGAAGTGACGATTTTATTCTCTTGAACACATGGGAAACTGCTTTATTCACAAGTATTTTACAAGCTACACTAGTTAAATTTGCAACTTTGGATGGAAACATAGCTATTGATGTACACACACACACACAACACACACTAAAGTGTTTTAGACACTTACTTGACTACATGCTCCAGTATCTGCAGGCCAAAGTGTCTGACCACTGCAGGCTGTGATTTCTCCGCTAACTGAAGACCATAATCAACGCAGAAGGGACTTTTCTCTTTGAACTCTTCAATAAACTATAACAACAAACCAACCTATTAAAACATGTATCAACAGCATCTAGTGGGGCTGCAAGACAAAATGCATGGGTCATTATGTACCTCAGTTTTAAGGGTGGGTAAATAATGAAAGCATTTTCATTTTTGGGGGTGAACTAAACCTATAAATGTTATATTTCAATATATGGATACTATCAATATAACTTTTTTTTAATAGTAATAATAATAAGTTTAAGTCATCCTGCGACCCACTTGTAAATTTGCTGAGGCCCCCTATTGGGCCCTGGACCCCCGGTTGAAAACCACTGGTTTAGTGTGATGTGTTGATCTGGAAATTGTATTATTTATTTATTTATTTAAATGTTGGACTTGCAATGCCAATAATAGTAATCTGTGTCATTGTGTGTATCTGTATCCGTTCTGCTGCATCCCTTGAGTAATGCACGATCATGTGAATGTGCATACAATATTGTATGTACATGCGAGATACTCATTTACACAATGCATCGTATTGCAAACTTCTTTATGCTTCCTAATTGACATCGATATGGTTATAAAGCAACATATAATATCAAATAAACCTAAAATAAGATTACGACTTGATCGTTTGAATAAACATGAATGGAATGAAAACGGGAGTTGCCAAAACAATGTTATTCACAAGTGACCTCCATAATATGGATATACGTATTAATACATACACAATAACCTTTTAATAGTATTTTATAGATGATAGTTTACCTTAAGGGCCTCCAGGCGGTATATCTGACTGGATTCTGCCTCCATCATCACATTCACAGCCTTTATAAGCTCATCGCACAAAGCGCGTGTCGGTTCGGCCATGGCTTTCAAGCACGTCCAGGAGATGGGATGTAAAACACCAGTAGACTAGCAAAATGTTATTGCACGCTTCGCTACTAGCTCAGCCTCTATGGATGTGCATTAAACAAAACGTGGTAGGTCTGTGCTATCTGTGGACCGCCTTAATCAAGATGGCGGAAGTTACGTAACATCTGGGGATTGTAGTTTTGTTGACAATCGCCACGTTAGTTTTACATTCGCTGAATATGCGCTTTTCTGTCTCTGTTTTATTGAGACTACATTCTTACAAATATATAAATACCACAGTTAGTTTAAAAAATATTCAACAATTGTAACTATATGGGGCAGTGACCGTGTAAAAATTCCTCACACTTCGTTTTCAAACATAGATAGCTTTATTTTATTTTAGAAAACAAAAATAGAAATTGGTTTATACAAGGCACCATTCTACAAGTTTAGCCTGTATTCTTGTTATAGCCTATTAAAGTCCCCATGAAATCAAAATTAAAATCCCCATGAAATCAAAATAGCTATTAATGAGCGCTAAAAGATTAGTATAGCCTGATCGAGTTAAGGGACTGTATGTAAGAAATGTATTTCAATTAATCATATAATGGCTCTAGACATTAAGAAATCATGTTAATTTCAAATACTTATATCACTGACAACAGTAGTCCGGCCAGGATGTTGTCATTTTAAAAGTGAAGTAGCAGCCCTCAGTGATGTTGATGTTGACATGTTGTGTTTTGGCCTGAAGCTCCACCCTCCACCGATCTACCAATCACGAAGTCCGTAGTGTTTCGGCATCCGGGTTGCCAGCTCTTACCACAGTTGCAGCAGCTACAAACTTTTTGGATAAAAATGTCTAACTTTACAAAACCTAAAAGACCTCTCATGAACCATATAAACATAATTAACAGAAACAAATTAAAATATATGAGTGACAGGTTTAATTTGTCTATCTGTAAATATCTTGATATTAACAGCTGCCCATTTGTTTTGTGATTGTAGTATAACCAATAAATAAATTCATAAATATTTTAACCCTAAATGTGACCCACTGTTTTATCCTTAAATTTTTTTTTTTTTTTTTACGAAAACCCAAAATCGTTATCTCTTGAATATGTTGTTAATTTCTTTATTTTATATGCAACATTTTTCCTTTATGTTTTCATTTTTCTTGTTGAATTTAACTTTCTTGTTTCATCCCTCAGGCTTATAAATAGCATAAAAAATTATATTTGTGTTTTTTATTTTTTTGTTTTGTTTTTTGTCATTGTGATTGTGATTGTTCATTGTTAAAGATACAACCATGGTATTTTTCCCTGATCTTTTATGTAATTATAAGTTCTGCAAAAAAAAAAAAAAAAACAGGTGCACTAACACTTCATAATATCAGTAACTCGACAACCCTATAGTACAGTTTTCCTCAGCGTTTGCAATGTTTGGAATATCTGCAGAAAGGAGGCGTTGTGCAGCTGCTCTTGGAAAAGACTGTTGATTTTATACTTGAAAAATATTGAATATAACACTAGCCTACTTAAAAATTTAAAAAAACTTAAAAGGCTGACCAATACTTAATTATATTACTTGTTTATACTGAAAATTATGTTTTAGTAAAACAAGCAAAATGTAATTTGTTTTGTTATAACATAGCTATGCATCAGTTATACACTACAGATGCAGCGGATGTGAATACATCTCAATTTTCAGTCAAGCAATAAATTAATGCTTAAAATTAATTAAATAATTATATTTTATTTGCTGACAAGGAAACATGCATGAATAAGTAAACGAATGAATGAAAGTATACCCATCACAATACAAGTCAAACAACACATGAACCAAAGCTTTATTCAAACATATTGTTCTAATCATGCATTTACAGGTGGTGAACCACACATCCTGATCTCAACACAGCTGTGCCAGTTCTGCGGCTTTATTTTGATGAAGCAGCTGACCACCGTGCCCACCTTCTCCTGTATTTGCCATCCGTCATGTCCCTTATAGCTGCAGTCAGACTGGAATCTGATCATGAAAGGGACATCAAGCTATTCTTGCCTGGGTGCACCCATCTGGCTCATCACCCCAATCAGAGAGCTGGTACAGAATCAATAGCAAGCACTCCAGTGCACGAAGCATATAAGAGCGGGCCTTTGACATGCTGAAAACAAACTGGCGCTCTATTTTCTTCACGCCCAGAGGTGAGCCATGCCTTTGTGCCTGAGGTTGTTGCATGCTGCACTGCACTTGACAATCTTGCTCTTCTCAATGGGGAAGTTGCTGAGCCAGAGGATGTGGAAGACCATGATGACGCCACCCCTGACAGTCTGGCTGTGCTGTGTCTGCTACAAACATCTGTGTGCCTGCTCTCCAGAAGCATAAAAAAATATATAATAATCTTGCCAAATTACATTTCTGTTAACAATTTTTGTTGTAGCTTTATTACTTTTGTGGTGTAGTGGGCTAAACCACTGAACTGGTAAGGAGAAGGTTTCTGGTTCGATCTCCACAGCCGCCACCACCAGTGTGTCCTTGAGCAAGGCTCTTTACTCCCGGTGCTCCAGGGGGATCACCCCTGTAATAAGTGCACTGTAAGTCGCTTTGGATAAAAGCATCTGCCAAATGCGTAAATAAATTTAAATGTGATTTATAGCTCAATAAAGCTGCTGATTCTACTATAATAGAAATGCATGCATACATTTCATACAATTTCTATTTGGAGGCTTAAAGGGTTAGTTCACCCAAAAATGAAAATGAACCCATTATTTACTCACCCTCAAGTCATCCTAGGTGTATATGTGTCACATCCGGAGAACGCAGGCTGATGCATGGATCTAGGCTATGTGCAGGGGTTTAAATAAAGAAACGAGAAACAAACAAAGGGAACAATGGAACACACATACAGGAGCAACGACCAACAAACAACAACTGAAGCACTGGGGTATATACTGTAAAAAAAACTGTTAGTTTTACAGGAAAACGCTGGCAGCTGTGGTTACCAGAGAATTCCTGTAAAAAATACAGCAGCACAGTATATAACTTTACTGACAAAATATGTAAATTGATTTACAGTGAATGAAAGCACGGCTGAATCACATTAAAAAACTGTTGAAGCTACACTGTGTGATATTTTCCCCATCTAGCGGTGAAAAGGTATATGACCATCCTATGAATATTAGTTTCTGTTCCTCTCAATTCCAATTTCGTTTTAACTCCTACGGTGGCGATTTACATGGCTTCCAGTTCGACCTCGTCCATGAGTGTTCCTTCAGGTGATGAGGTTACTTTAGAAAACTATTATAATTTGCAGTTATTTAATTTGTCAGTTAACATGTAGGTTATGACATCTATGTAAAATGAATAATAGTTTTACGTTTTGTTATTTTTACCATTTCATTGCTAACATCAGCGATCAGGTTCCCAGGCGAATGCAAGCTAATCTTAGTAAAGTAACTTTTATCAGTGCTATTGTTATTCTGTATATATTGTGCGACATCACTAGCGTAAGGCAAAGTTTACATTGTAGGCTATATCAGTCTCAAGCAATCCCCCTCTTCACATTCGACACGGTGCCATCGAGTGTTAAAAGCGAAAAGCTTGAATTACGGGTATGTCCTCTTTGGTTCATGTACTTTCAAGATGGAGGGCAACATGGCGGCGCAATCGAACCCCTCACCCGTATGTATTTTTAATGGCATATTATAAACTTATGAAAATACTTTATTACTTGAAAGAAGTAAATATAATAAGCAAATTATAAAAATAAGGGAAACAAGGTTAACTAGATAACAAGGGGTAGTGGCTAATATATATGCAACACCTGGGGAAGACTAATCATCATGAAAAACTACAAAGAACTACAAACCATGGCACAAGACAGGAAATAACAGAAGTCCTCACAAGAGAGGGAAACGCAGGCTGGGATCATGACAAAGCCCCCACTTATGAAAAAAAAAAGAGTCCAGGAGGGTGGTGGAGCAGAGTCTGAATGAGGGAGGGATGGAGGGAGCATGCATGGGCGGACCTGGGCTACGGAGCAGTTCAGGATGCCATGGCGGCTTAGGCAGTTCAGAAGCCATGGAGGCACAGCACCAGAAGCTCAGGGGACCACGGAGGCGCCAGAAGCTCAGGGGACCACTTAGGCGCCAGAAGCTCCATGGACTCTAGTCATGGGCTGGAGCCCTCTCTGGACTCTGGTCACAAGCTGGAGCCATCTCTGGACGCTGGTCAGTGGCTGAAACCCTCTATGGATGCTGGTCTGTGGCTGGAGCCATCTCTGGCATGGCGGCCATCTTGGTAGAGGGAGCTGGCGAGGCGACTGCCATCTTGGCAAAGGGAGTGCTATGTTCCTCCTCTGCGTCACCCACAATAAAAGCAGAGCCGTTCAGCTGTAATGCTAAATTGATATAAAGTTCCAATGTCCAACTAGGATTATGCAGTGGCATAATTGAGCTGAGGGGCTCAGACAGAAGCTTGGAAGAGCCAGGACATTTTTAACATAACTCAGATTTTATTGTCTGAAAGAAGAAAGTCATAGGCTATACACCTAGGATGACTTGAGGGTGAGTAAATAATGGGCTAATTTTCAATTTTGGGTGAACTAACCCTTTAAAGGGTTAGTGTACCCAAACATATAAATTCAGTCATTGTTTACTCGCCTTCACGCTAGTCAATCCCTGTGGTTTTTTGTGTGTGTGTTTTTTTTTTCAAAGTTTGTCCTGCTGTTTGTTTGTCCAAATGTATTTTGGTCTTGTTCTAAAAGCTCTTGGTGGCTCTGGGCTCACTGAGGATGAAGCTGTGTACTACAGCAACATCCGGGCCAGATGAGACAATAACGACAGTTGTGGTGTAGTGGGCTAAACCATTTCCAGGATGCTGCTGTGGCTCCCCATCCTCAGTGCTCACACCAGTCAACGGACATTTTATATCATACAAAAATGCACAATACAGAACCAGTCATTTTAACAGCATAATGTCATTTGATTTCTGTATTTAATCCAACACAAATGTTCCTCAATTTATCAATAGTACTAATGGACAAATAAAATAGATAGCTTATGTTTAGTTACTTTATGTAGATTTGTTTATTTACATTACTTACATTCATCTATATGGTTTAATATGTTTTTAAATCCACTTTAGAGATGTACGTGTGCTCACTGGAGCTCCTCTGATAGCTATACATAATAAATATGTTTTTACAGCTTTACACCTCAACTTACTCTATAGTAGTTAAACAAATGCGATTTTAACACAAGGAACCATGTTTTTGACTTTTTTAAAACTCATATTTGAAAACACCCACGTCACTCTTCTCCACGGTGTTCGATTATGATTTATCCTCTCCCGTGGCCTCCTGGTATAGAATATTATCCATTAATGAGCACTTCAGAATCTGGGCAGAAGCAGTAGGCCATCCGTGGATTTCTCGCCTACTGATTTATGAATACTGAGGTTTCAGACATATACTCTTTTCACATACTATTTTCTCCTACTATAAAGTAGGTAAGTTGGTATATTTGGACACAACATTAGTATACGCACGTCCAAATCTCGGCGAGAATTAGTACATCACCCAGGTATTTCTCGCTTACTGTTTTATGAATACTGAGAAGTCAGACATGCTATTTGTTCGCCTACTGCTTTTTGCCTAATATATAATAGAGAAGTATGCAGTTTCGGACACAGCCCTTCTCTCTTTTTATGGTATTCCAGTTAAGTCACAGGGGACCTATCTTGGTGTATTCATATTTAAGGAGGATAAAGTCAGATTGTTTTGGAGGGTTAAATTTTGCTACTGATTTGGGTAGATTCGAACCCCTGCAGACAGTCGGTCAGAACTGTATGATGACATCTACTCTGAAGAATTCACTCCAGACTCCAATCTCATTAAAAGTGTTTACTGACAGCAAGTTGTGGTTCTGGAACAGTACAAATAATCTTACATTAGTAATTATTCAAATAACCTTTACAACAATAATCATGCAATTACAATATTTATAAGTATAAAATTAACTACAAATAGTGCAGTTTAACAACATAGTTTCATAATAACTAGAACAGTCATTCCATGACTGCCCACAAGATGGCGCTATTACCACACTAGACGCAATGAGGCACATTATATTGATATGGCGAGCAGGAAGTCATTACTCACGAAATAACTTGTTAAAGCATTCACTTCGTTCACAGTAAATTATTTACTTTACTTGCATCAGCTGTAATAAACATGAAATCAAGCCTAACATAGGCAAATCAACTATATAATGCCACAACACAAATATACAAATATGGCGCTGAATGCGTTTCACTCGCGGCAAGAGATCGATCTGCAACTCTAGATGAAGATAGACAAATACACTTACTGATATGCACGCACAACTATATTACATCAGTAAGTGTTGCAGACAACTGTGAGTTGACGCGGATTACTCATGGAAGAGTTTATGCTCTGCATGTCCGCCTCTGAGCTTCTACTCGAGCACCTGCCCTTCTTACTGACGGCATGTGATGCACGTGACGGTGACGTTGTAAAGGTTGATTGGTCATATGAAGGAAGGTCAAGAAGCCTTTGAACAGCCGCCTAATTCTGTGATAGAATTCGCACATTTTAACAAAAGTGCTTTCTCTTAAGTGGATTACTTTTCATCAGATAGGACCAGTAGCTTAACAAGACGAGCTACAGGTCGAGTGTATGTCTTTCTTGCAACCTCCACAGTGGCCGACCTTACAACATCATCTGCCCCTGGAAAGACTTGGTGACTTTCCCTACTGGCCATAAGGCTCGCGGAAGCTGAGGATCCACGATCATCACTACCTCGCCAACTCGCAGATTCTCTTTATCTGCCCTCCATTTTTGGCGAGCTTGGAGACTGGGAAGATAATACTTAATGAAATGTCTCCAGAAATGATCAGCCAGCAGTTGGCTGTGTCTCCAACGACGTCGGCTCAGTATCTCGGATTCCTGATAAACTACCTGTGGCAAAGAGGCATCTCTGCGTCCGATAAGAAAGCAGTTAGGAGTTATTGGGTCAATGTCAGAGATATCTGATGAGGTGTAGCCAAGAGGTTTTGAGTTGAGGATCCCTTCAATTTCAGTTAAAACTGTTCTCAGGACTTCCTCTGTCACAGTCTGTGCTCCCATGGTAATCTGGAGAGCTGTTTTGATTGAACGGATCTCTCTCCCAGCATCCACCAAAGTGAGGCGCTGCTGGTGGATTGAACACAAACTTGATTTGTTGGGCAGCAAGGTGACTTTGAAGCTCACTGTGTAAGGCATCAAAGGATTCCTTCAACTCTCGTTCTCCACCTTTGAAGTTAGTGCCTTGGTCACTTAACAACTCGTAAGGTTTGCCACGTCGAGAGATGAAACGTCTCAGTGCCATCAGGAATGAGTCGGAATCTATACTTGCCAAGAGATCTATGTACACTGCCCTGGTTGTAAGGCACTTGAATAATATGCCCCACCTCTTCTCATTTCGACGTCCAATCTTGATTGTGTAGGGTCCAAAGCAGTCCATGCCAGTTGAGAAGAAGGCAGGCTTAAAGAGCTGTTGTCTTGCAAGCGGCAAGTCAGCCATACGGGGAACTTCAGGCTGTCCTTTCCATCTGCGACACTCTACACAATTTCGCTGGTGTCGCCGAACTGCTTCACGGCCTCGTAATACCCAGTAAGTTCTTCTCAACTCTGCGAACACTCGTTCTGACCCAGGGTGGTGCAGTTTATCATCGTAATCCTTGATAATGAGTTTGGTCACAGGATGTTGTGGTGCAAGGACGATGGGATGGACACAATCTAATTCTGCTTCACTGCAGCGTCTCAAACGGCCACCCACACGAATGAGTCCAGTGATAGGGTCAAACTCAGGAGAGAGAGAGGCCAGCCTGCTCGTAGCTGGTATTGGTTTCCCAGACTTCAGTTGGACCATCTCGGTAGGGAAGGACTCAGTCTGCATTTGACAAAGCACTGTTTGTTCTACCTCTCTTTGTTTGTCAGCGCATGCAATGTTTGCCGCCCCGTAAAGCTGCTGACTGCATTCCTTCATGAACTCATCCAGCGTGTCATATTGCTGTGGATTTGGCAAAGGTGTAATTGTAGTCGAGCCACAAAATGCAGACTGCCTTAGCTCGCTACTCTGGTTTTCAACAGGCAAGGATGGCTGCTCAGGCCACTTCGCAGATGGAAGTTTGAGAAATGAAGGACCTTGACTCCACTGGCTTCCTCTTACTAGGTCACACAGACGTTTACCTCTTGTGATGCAGTCTGCCGGATTGTCTTCGGATCGTACATACTGCCAGGTTGCAGATGCCGTGAGTTCTTGTATTTCCGCCACCCGAGTTCCCACAAACACCTTGTAACGGCAAGAGCTCGACAACAGCCAGGTCAGCACAGTCATAGAATCTGACCAAAGTGTTAAGGAACAGATGGGGAGAGTGAGTTCCGTGACAAGAACCATGGAGAGCTGGGCCCCACTGAGAGCTGCACATAACTCTAGGCGTGGTATGGTTTGCTGCTTCGGGTGCTACGAGACCTAGCCGCCAGGAATGCAACTTCAACTTGGCCTTCTTGATTCTCGGTACGCAAATAGGCCACAGCCCCATAGGCCTTCTCAGACGCATCACAGAACACGTGTATGTCACACCTGCTAGAAGGAGATCCATAGATGGACTGGAATAGCATCTCGGCAGCGAAATCTTCTCCAGATCACTTAGCTCCTCCTCCCATGTTCTCCATAACCTGAGCAGATCTTCTGGCAGCTGTGGATAATCCCAATCACGCTTTTTATCCCACAAGCATTGCACCAATATTTTTGCTCTAGTGGTATATGGGATAATATAGCCGAGAGGATCATATTGGCTACCCAGGACACGATATATGCTGCGCATGGTTACTTTAGAGCAGTTCACATTGCGATGTTTGTAGTGCAAGGTGTCAGACTGACAATGCCAGTGAAGGCCGAGTGTGGACTCAGGGTATCTTGCTGTCCTTGACTAAGCCATAGCTCACAGCTGTTAGATCTTGATTCGGGTGGCAGGTGAGCGATCACAGATGGGCAATTGCTGGCCCATTGCCGCAATTCAAAGCCTCCCTCATTTAGGAGGTCACAGAGCTTATACACTAGACCTTTAGCAGCATCTTTGGATGTGAGACTGTGTAGACAATTGTCAACATAAAATGACTTCTCAATAACTTCTCTCACTTCGTCACCTGGTTGACTGTGGTCTCGCACATGTTTCTGCAGAGGCGAGCGTGGCACAACATGGGCTACATGTAGTGCCAAAGGAAGTACCTGCCACTGATACACATCCGGTCTTTGCTCTAATGCCATGTCTCTCCACAGGAACCGAAGTAATGATCTGTCTTCAGGGTGCAGCCTCACCTGATGAAACATCCCTCGGATGTCGCTGCTTATGGCTATGGAGTGTTCTCTGAGCGAAGTAACACAGCCAACAGGGTAGGGCTTAAGGTGGGACCTGGAAGAAGCAGCTTGTTCAAGTTCTGGCCATGGTACTGGAATGAGCAGTTGTAAACAACACGCCTTTGCCATTATGCTCTACCATGTGGTGGGGAATGTACCACGATTCTTGTGAGCTTTCCACCTCGCATGGTTGCAGTTTATCTACATAGCCAGCATTCGCAAGCCTTTCAATCTCAGCATTGTAAGCAAGGGTTTGTTCTGGGTTCTTCATTAGCTTTAGCTCAATGCTTCTTAGCTGCGGCACTACAGCTTCTTTGGGCATGTGCAAAGTTGGCATGTTTTGAATGCGAAGGAGTGGTGTAGCATACCGCATGACCCCATCCACATTAACTCTCACTGTTCTCTCCTGTAGAAGTTTGATGGCCTCCTGATCAAACTTTGAACGTGTTACTACTTTCTCACTGCGATACGGGATTACATCCATTTGCCATAGCTTTTCTACTTGAGTGAACAGATCAGCATTTGGTGAGATGGCAGTGAAGAGACACTGATGAGAATTGAGCCCATGTTTGATTTTGTGTGTAGGGCCTTGTAGTGTCCAGCCCAGCTGAGTTCTAACGGCAGCAGGTCCACCTGGTGGGCCTAAGCGGACAGGCTCAATGGGGTAACCAGATGTGGGCAGTCTGAGCCAATTAACAGTACAGGCTGTACTCTGTCCAGCTGTTGTAGCGGTAATCCAGCTAAATGCCTGTATCTCTTTTGAAGGATGCAACAGCGTGAGTCTGCTCAGCGAGACCAAGTCTTTCGGCAGTGAAAGCACCCTGAATTGGGAATTTTTTGTGTCGATTTGTGACAGGAGACACAGTGAATGAGACTGCCGCCCCATGAAGAACCTGTTGGTCCTGCCTAACTGTCCTCAGTATTAGGTCCTCAGGCTGCCCCTTCAAATTTAACTGCTGTGCTGCCGTATGGAGCAGTATGGTCCTCTCCGATCCATCATCTAACACAGCATACGCCTCAATCGATTTGTCCCCATTGGTGATAATGACTCTGCTCACCTTCAGAAGAACTTTGCGGCTATAGACAGGGCGATCTACATACAGGGTGTCTTTGGTGGTGTTAACCAGACAGGAGTTCTCTTTCGTGCCTGACTCAGTTCTGCTATCTGCCATCCGTTCATTTACATCATGCAGTATACAAAGGTGTTTCCTATGGCATGTCTTACAGGGGGCTTTCAGGTTACATTTTGAGGCATGATGACTCCGTCCGCAGCACCAGCATCGATTGTTCTTACGGATCCAAGATTCCTTCTGCTCCTTTGTGAGCTCTTTGAAATTCGCACACCCATTTAAAAAGTGATTCGCATTGTCACAGTAGGGGCAATATGCATGCAATCTCCCTTTGAATCTGGCAGATTTAGGTATTACCTCTGGAGCAGGTGCTTGGATTTCACACCCAGTCATGGGTTTCTCGGTGCCCAGCAAGATGGAGGTTGGTTTCCTCGAAGCCCTTGGGTCACGGCGGTCCTGCCTTTTCTTACTACTGGGTTCTGGTGTGAGAATTGTCATCCTGGAGCCATCATCTTGCACTTGGAGCTCATACTCTAGCCAGTTAGAGAAATCGAGGAGGGTAGGTATCGTTATTCTTAATGGGTGTATGTATCTCTTGAAGCTTGTCCTCAGCTCATGAGGGAGTTTGCTTTGAAGTCTTGACACATGCGACCCACAGTCTAATTCGACAGTCCCCTCAGACCCCAGTTGTTCTAACATGCTCACCAGTGAACGCACACGGAGTGCAAACATCTTGAAAGCCTTTACATCTCCGTTCTGAGGTTTGGGCCATCCATGACTTCAGCAATGTTCTGCAGGACCAGCTTGTGTGGCTGCCCGTACATCTTGATAAGAGCTTGCATTGTATCTGTATATGGGCGTGTCGAGTTGCAGTAAGAATCTGCCACTAGCAGTGCTTCCTCTAGCTGCAAATGATCTGTAAGAATCTGATACTTGAAACGCGTTCGGTGGCATCATCAGGAAGGAGGTTTTCTACAGCCATGTGTAACCTTGAAAACTCTCTTGGATCTGCAGTCGTCAAGGTGGGTATAGAAGGCTTAGGTCCTCTGTAGGACCTCTCCTGGATACATGCCGCCGCAGTATGTGATATACGTTCAGCTCGCTGTGGAGGATATGACTCACTGTCACTCCTGTGAGGATGATAATCGTCTCTAGAAGCCCTTTCACAACCACGGATGGGTTCAGCATGCTGATATGGATGAGCATATGGATGCTTACCAAGACTCTGCGTTGGCAAAATGTAGCTTGAGGTTGCTAGAGGCTGGTTATCTCTTACAGACGAAAGAGTGCATTCCCTCACCTGCTCAGTTATCTGCCTGATCTGTGCAGAAGGATATTCATGTAAATCTCTGCCATGTGTAGTAGGTACTGGCCGACTGTGGCACGTTTCTGGCACATAGAAACGAGGAGCTGGCACTGGTGGCACTGGGTTGCGTGTAGTAGCCACGTTGGTAACTAGCTGCTGAATCTCACGTTTCATGACAGCATTCTCTGCTTTTAGTCCCTGTAATGTGGATAGAATCTCTGGTAGGTGTTGAATGCAGCTAAGCTCAACATTCTCTCTTTGCATCTCCTTCCATGTAGGCTGTGGGCTCTGAAGATGCAACTCGTCATCCTCTCTGTGTGAGGCACTCTGTGTGTATTGCCATTCATCCTGTACCACCATATCACTGAAGCGTGAATGCTGACTTATTGGGGTGGAGACGCCAGACTCACATTCCGCGGACAGTGACGCCAGTTCAGCCTCATCCTCTTCTCCACTGGGACAGGCAGGTTGCTGGGATCTCCTCTCAGATCCAGATCTTTGCACTTGGAAGTCTGCTAGATATGCCGGTGGCTTTACAAGTCGTCTAGGGCGGACAACTGGAGGCTCTGGACGGGATGTCATTTCTTCTGCAGTAATTCGACTATCCGGCTCGAAGGACCACTTGTTTTGGAGGGTTAAATTTTGCTACTGATTTGGGTAGATTCGAACCCTGCAGACAGTCGGTCAGAACTGTATGATGACATCTACTCTGAAGAATTCACCCCAGACTCCAATCTCATTAAAAGTGTTTACTGACAGCAAGTTGTGGTTCTGGAACAGTACAAATAATCTTACATTAGTAATTATTCAAATAACCTTTACAACAATAATCATGCAATTACAATATTTATAAGTATAAAATTAACTACAAATAGTGCAGTTTAACAACATAGTTTCATAATAACTAGAACAGTCATTCCATGACTGCCCACAAGATGGCGTTATTACCACATTAGACATTTGAGGCACATTATATTGATATGGCGAGCAGGAAGTCATTACTCACAAAATAACTTGTTAAAGCATTCACTTCGTTCACAGTAAATTATTTACTTTACTTGCATCAGCTGTAATAAACATGAAATCAAGCCTAACATAGGCAAATCAACTATATAATGCCACAACACAAATATACAAATATGGCGCTGAATGCGTTTCACTCGCATGCAAGAGATCGATCTGCAACTCTAGATGAAGATAGACAAATACACTTACTGATATGCACGCACAACTATATTACATCAGTAACGGGGTGTTGCAGACAACTGTGAGTTGACGGATTACTCATGGAAGAGTTTGCGTTCTGCATGTCCGTCTCTGAGCTTCTACTTGAGCACCTGCCCTTCTTACTGACGGCATGTGATGCACGTGACGGTGACGTTGTAAAGGTTGATTGGTCATATGAAGGAAGGTCAAGAAGCCTTTGAACACAGATGCAGATTGAACTTCGATCTAGTTGTTGAAAAAGCTAAAAAGAAATTCAATTCATGGATAGAGAGAGATTTATCTCTGAGAGGAAGAACCTGTCACAATCCTCAGTCACTTCACCATCACTGGTCATCTCCATACTATTTTCCCAGAATCCCTCTTGGCTCACATCTGCTTACACTCCACAATCACCACACCAGTGCGTTACTACTTACTTGTGTTGCTTCCTTCTGTGTTATGACAGAAGACCAGCAAAGACAAAAAAAATGTCTGAAGATCTCTCTCCGGTGATCTCCGATGGTCGTCTTCTGGAGTGGTATGTGGAGGAGATTTTAGAGTCTTCCCATCTGGTAAGTTGGAACAACACTACTCTCAATGCCTGCTTTGAGATGGGACTCGGATGATGAGGTAATTCACCATTAGTCGATTCCATTCATTTCATCCTTTGGCTAAATTGTTCTGATGTCTTGGTAACAGAAGTTAAAGAAAACAATTACAACCCTCATCCAGTCCCATCCCGAAAGCGTTTGGGCACTCCAACCCACCCCAAGTCTATAACCAAATGAAATGAGAAAATCACAGTCTGTTCCAGTGAGAGAGATTCACCAGTCTGTTCCAGTGAGAGAAAATCACCAGTCTGTTCTAGTGTGAGAGATTCACCAGTCTGTTTCAGCGAGAGAGATTCACCAGTCTGTTCCAGTGAAAGAGATTCACCAGTCTGTTCCAGTGAGAGAGATTCACCAGTCTGTTTCAGCGAGAGAGATTCACCAGTCTGTTCCAGTGAGAGAGATTCACCAGTCTGTTCCAGTGAGAGAGATTCACCAGTCTGTTCCAGTGAGAGAGATTCACCAGTCTGTTCCAGTGAGAGAAAATCACCAGTCTGTTCCAGTGAGAGAGATTCACCAGTCTGTTCCAGTGAGAGAGATTCACCAGTCTGTTCCAGTGAGAGAGATTCACCAGTCTGTTCCAGTGAGAGATTCACCAGTCTGTTCCAGTGAGAGAGATTCACCAGTCTGTTCCAGTGAGAGAGACTCACCTGTCGGTTCCAGTGAGAGAGACTCACCAGTCTGTGATTCACCAGTCTGTTCCAGTGAGAGATTCACCAGTCTGTTCCAGTGAGAGAGATTCACCAGTCTGTTCCAGTGAGAGAGATTCACCAGTCTGTTCCAGTGAGAGAGATTCACCAGTCTGTTCCAGTGAGAGAGATTCACCAGTCTGTTCCAGTGAGAGAGATTCACCAGTCTGTTCCAGTGAGAGAGACTCACCTGTCGGTTCCAGTGAGAGACTCACCAGTCTGTGATTCACCAGTCTGTTCCAGTGAGAGAGATTCACCAGTCTGTTCCAGTGAGAGAGATTCACCAGTCTGTTCCAGTGAGAGAGATTCACCAGTCTGTTCCAGTGAGAGAGATTCACCAGTCTGTTCCAGTGAGAGAGATTCACCAGTCTGTTCCAGTGAGAGAGATTCACCAGTCTGTTCCAGTGAGAGAGATTCACCAGTCTGTTCCAGTGAGAGAGACTCACCAGTCTGTTCCAGTGAGAGAGATTCACCAGTCTGTTCCAGTGAGAGAGACTCACCAGTCTGTTCCAGTGAGAGAGATTCACCAGTCTGTTCCAGTGAGAGAAAATCACCAGTCTGTTCCAGTGAGAGAGACTCACCAGTCTGTTCCAGTGAGAGAGACTCACCAGTCTGCTCCAGTGAGAGAGACTCACCAGTCTGTTCCAGTGAGAGAAACTCACCAGTCTGTTCCAGTGAGAGAGATTCACCAGTCTGTTCCAGTGAGAGAGATTCACCAGTCTGTTCCAGTGAGAGAGATTCACCAGTCTGTTCTAGTGTGAGAGATTCACCAGTCTGTTCTAGTGTGAGAGATTCACCAGTCTGTTCTAGTGTGAGAGATTCACCAGTCTGTTCCAGTGAGAGAGACTCACCAGTCTGTTCCAGTGAGAGAGACTCACCAGTCTGCTCCAGTGAGAGAGACTCACCAGTCTGTTCCAGTGAGAGAAACTCACCAGTCTGTTCCAGTGAGAGAGATTCACCAGTCTGTTCCAGTGAGAGAGATTCACCAGTCTGTTCCAGTGAGAGAGATTCACCAGTCTGTTCCAGTGAGAGAGATTCACCAGTCTGTTCCAGTGAGAGAGACTCACCAGTCTGTTCCAGTGAGAGAGACTCACCAGTCTTTTCTAGTGTGAGAGATTCACCAGTCTGTTCCAGTGAGAGAGACTCACCAGTCTGTTCTAGTGTGAGAGATTCACCAGTCTGTTCTAGTGTGAGAGATTCACCAGTCTGTTCCAGTGAGAGAGATTCACCAGTCTGTTCCAGTGAGAGAGACTCACCAGTCTGTTCTAGAGTGAGAGATTCACCAGTCTGTTCTAGTGAGAGAGATTCACCAGTCTGTTCTAGTGTGAGAGATTCACCAGTCTGTTCTAGTGTGAGAGATTCACCAGTCTGTTCCAGTGAGAGAGACTCACCAGTCTGTTCTAGTGTGAGAGATTCACCAGTCTGTTCTAGTGTGTGAGATTCACCAGTCTGTTCCACTGAGAAAGACTCACCAGTCTGTTCTAGTGTGAGAGATTCACCAGTCTGTTCTAGTGTGTGAGATTCACCAGTCTGTTCCACTGAGAAAGACTCACCAGTCTGTTCTAGTGTGAGAGATTCACCAGTCTGTTCTAGTGTGAGAGATTCACCAGTCTGTTCCAGTGAGAGAGACTCACCAGTCTTTTCTAGTGTGAGAGATTCACCAGTCTGTTCCAGTGAGAGAGATTCACCAGTCTGTTCTAGTGTGAGAGATTCACCAGTCTGTTCTAGTGTGAGAGATTCACCAGTCTGTTTCAGCGAGAGAGATTCACCAGTCTGTTCCAGTGAGAGATTCACCAGTCTGTTCCAGTGAGAGAGATTCACCAGTTTGTTCCAGTGAGAGAGATTCACCAGTCTGTTCCAGTGAGAGAAAATCACCAGTCTGTTCCAGTGAGAGAGATTCACCAGTCTGTTCCAGTGAGAGAGATTCACCAGTCTGTTCCAGTGAGAGAGATTCACCAGTCTGTTCCAGTGAGAGAGATTCACCAGTCTGTTCCAGTGAGAGAGATTCACCAGTCTGTTCCAGTGAGAGAGATTCACCAGTCTGTTCCAGTGAGAGAGATTCACCAGTCTGTTCCAGTGAGAGAAAATCACCAGTCTGTTCCAGTGAGAGAGACTCACCTGTCGGTTCCAGTGAGAGAGACTCCCCAGTCTGTTCCAGTGAGAGAGATTCACCAGTCTGTTCCAGTGAGAGAAAATCACCAGTCTGTTCCAGAGAGAGAGATTCACCAGTCTGTTCCAGTGAGAGAGACTCACCAGTCTGTTCCAGTGAGAGAGATTCACCAGTCTGTTCCAGTGAGAGAGACTCACCAGTCTGTTCCAGTGAGAGAGACTCACCTGTCTGTTCCAGTGAGAGAGATTCACCAGTCTGTTCCAGTGAGAGATTCACCAGTCTGTTCCAGTGAGAGAGACTCACCAGTCTGTTCCAGTGAGAGAAATTCACCAGTCTGTTCCAGTGAGAGAGATTCACCAGTCTTTTCTAGTGTGAGAGATTCACCAGTCTGTTCTAGTGTGAGATTCACCAGTCTGTTCCAGTGAGAGAGACTCACCAGTCTGTTCCAGTGAGAGAGACTCACCAGTCTGCTCCAGTGAGAGAGACTCACCAGTCTGTTCCAGTGAGAGAAACTCACCAGTCTGTTCCAGTGAGAGAGATTCACCAGTCTGTTCCAGTGAGAGAGATTCACCAGTCTGTTCCAGTGAGAGAGATTCACCAGTCTGTTCTAGTGTGAGAGATTCACCAGTCTGTTCCAGTGAGAGAGATTCACCAGTCTGTTCTAGTGTGAGAGATTCACCAGTCTGTTCTAGTGTGAGAGATTCACCAGTCTGTTCCAGTGAGAGAGACTCACCAGTCTGTTCCAGTGAGAGAGACTCACCAGTCTGCTCCAGTGAGAGAGACTCACCAGTCTGTTCCAGTGAGAGAAACTCACCAGTCTGTTCCAGTGAGAGAGATTCACCAGTCTGTTCCAGTGAGAGATTCACCAGTCTGTTCCAGTGAGAGAGATTCACCAGTCTTTTCTAGTGTGAGAGATTCACCAGTCTGTTCCAGTGAGAGAGACTCACCAGTCTGCTCCAGTGAGAGAGACTCACCAGTCTGTTCCAGTGAGAGAAACTCACCAGTCTGTTCCAGTGAGAGATTCACCAGTCTGTTCCAGTGAGAGAGACTCACCAGTCTTTTCTAGTGTGAGAGATTCACCAGTCTGTTCCAGTGAGAGAGACTCACCAGTCTGTTCCAGTGAGAGAGACTCACCAGTCTTTTCTAGTGTGAGATTCACCAGTCTGTTCCAGTGAGAGAGACTCACCAGTCTGTTGTAGTGAGAGATTCACCAGTCTGTTCTAGTGTGAGAGATTCACCAGTCTGTTCCAGTGAGAGAGACTCACCAGTCTGTTCTAGTGTGAGAGATTCACCAGTCTGTTCCAGTGAGAGAGATTCACCAGTCTGTTCCAGTGAGAGAGACTCACCAGTCTGTTCTAGAGTGAGAGATTCACCAGTCTGTTCTAGTGTGAGAGATTCACCAGTCTGTTCTAATGTGAGAGATTCACCAGTCTGTTCTAGTGTGAGAGATTCACCAGTCTGTTCCAGTGAGAGAGACTCACCAGTCTGTTCTAGTGTGAGAGATTCACCAGTCTGTTCTAGTGTGAGAGATTCACCAGTCTGTTCCAGTGAGAAAGATTCACCAGTCTGTTCTAGTGTGAGAGATTCACCAGTCTGTTCTAGTGTGAGAGATTCACCAGTCTGTTCCAGTGAGAGAGACTCACCAGTCTTTTCTAGTGTGAGAGATTCACCAGTCTGTTCCAGTGAGAGAGATTCACCAGTCTGTTCTAGTGTGAGAGATTCACCAGTCTGTTCTAGTGTGAGAGATTCACCAGTCTGTTTCAGCGAGAGAGATTCACCAGTCTGTTCCAGTGAGAGAGATTCACCAGTCTGTTCCAGTGAGAGAGATTCACCAGTCTGTTCCAGTGAGAGAGATTCACCAGTCTGTTCTAGTGTGAGAGATTCACCAGTCTGTTTCAGCGAGAGATTCACCAGTCTGTTCCAGTGAGAGAGATTCACCAGTCTGTTCCAGTGAGAGAGATTCACCAGTCTGTTCTAGTGTGAGAGATTCACCAGTCTGTTCTAGTGTGAGAGATTCACCAGTCTGTTTCAGCGAGAGAGATTCACCAGTCTGTTCCAGTGAGAGAGATTCACCAGTCTGTTCTAGTGTGAGAGATTCACCAGTCTGTTTCAGCGAGAGAGATTCACCAGTCTGTTCCAGTGAGAGAGATTCACCAGTCTGTTCCAGTGAGAGAGATTCACCAGTCTGTTCTAGTGAGAGAGACTCACCAGTCTGTTCCAGTGAGAGAGATTCACCAGTCTGTTCTAGTGTGAGAGATTCACCAGTCTGTTCCAGTGAGAGAGATTCACCAGTCTGTTCTAGTGTGAGAGATTCACCAGTCTGTTCTAGTGTGAGAGATTCACCAGTCTGTTCCAGTGAGAGAGATTCACCAGTCTGTTCTAGTGTGAGAGATTCACCAGTCTGTTCCAGTGAGAGAGATTCACCAGTCTGTTCTAGTGTGAGAGATTCACCAGTCTGTTCCAGTGAGAGAGACTCACCAGTCTTTTCTAGTGTGAGAGATTCACCAGTCTGTTCCAGTGAGAGAGATTCACCAGTCTGTTCTAGTGTGAGAGATTCACCAGTCTGTTTCAGCGAGAGAGATTCACCAGTCTGTTCCAGTGAGAGAGATTCACCAGTCTGTTCCAGTGAGAGAGATTCACCAGTCTGTTCTAGTGTGAGAGATTCACCAGTCTGTTTCAGCGAGAGATTCACCAGTCTGTTCCAGTGAGAGAGATTCACCAGTCTGTTCCAGTGAGAGAGATTCACCAGTCTGTTCTAGTGTGAGAGATTCACCAGTCTGTTCTAGTGTGAGAGATTCACCAGTCTGTTTCAGAGAGATTCACCAGTCTGTTCCAGTGAGAGAGATTCACCAGTCTGTTCTAGTGTGAGAGATTCACCAGTCTGTTTCAGCGAGAGAGATTCACCAGTCTGTTCCAGTGAGAGAGATTCACCAGTCTGTTCCAGTGAGAGAGATTCACCAGTCTGTTCTAGTGAGAGAGACTCACCAGTCTGTTCCAGTGAGAGAGATTCACCAGTCTGTTCTAGTGTGAGAGATTCACCAGTCTGTTCCAGTGAGAGAGATTCACCAGTCTGTTCTAGTGTGAGAGATTCACCAGTCTGTTCTAGTGTGAGAGATTCACCAGTCTGTTCCAGTGAGAGAGATTCACCAGTCTGTTCTAGTGTGAGAGATTCACCAGTCTGTTCCAGTGAGAGAGATTCACCAGTCTGTTCTAGTGTGAGAGATTCACCAGTCTGTTCCAGTGAGAGAGACTCACCAGTCTTTTCTAGTGTGAGA
This sequence comes from Gobiocypris rarus, assembly GCA_023029165.1. Taxonomy (NCBI): domain Eukaryota; kingdom Metazoa; phylum Chordata; class Actinopteri; order Cypriniformes; family Gobionidae; genus Gobiocypris; species Gobiocypris rarus. The sequence goes on from CM040927.1 coordinate 4,499,322, forward strand.
GATTCACCAGTCTGTTCCAGTGAGAGAGATTCACCAGTCTGTTCTAGTGTGAGAGATTCACCAGTCTGTTCTAGTGTGAGAGATTCACCAGTCTGTTCTAGTGAGAGAGATTCACCAGTCTGTTCCAGTGAGAGAGATTCACCAGTCTGTTCCAGTGAGAGAGATTCACCAGTCTGTTCCAGTGAGAGAGATTCACCAGTCTGTTCCAGTGAGAGAGATTTACCAGTCTGTTCCAGTGAGAGAGATTCGCCAGTCTGTTCCAGTGAGAGAGATTCACCAGTCTGTTCCAGTGAGAGAGACTCACCAGTCTGTTCCAGTGAGAGAGATTCACCAGTCTGTTCCAGTGAGAGAGATTCACCAGTCTGTTCCAGTGAGAGAGATTCACCAGTCTGTTCCAGTGAGAGAGATTCACCAGTCTGTTCCAGTGAGAGAGATTCACCAGTCTGTTCTAGTGTGAGAGATTCACCAGTCTGTTCCAGTGAGAGAGATTCACCAGTCTGTTCTAGTGTGAGAGATTCACCAGTCTGTTCCAGTGAGAGAAATTCACCAGTCTGTTCCAGTGAGAGAGATTCACCAGTCTTTTCTAGTGTGAGAGATTCACCAGTCTGTTCTAGTGTGAGAGATTCACCAGTCTGTTCTAGTGTGAGAGATTCACCAGTCTGTTCCAGTGAGAGAGACTCACCAGTCTGTTCTAGTGTGAGAGATTCACCAGTCTGTTCTAGTGTGAGAGATTCACCAGTCTGTTCCAGTGAGAAAGACTCACCAGTCTGTTCTAGTGTGAGAGATTCACCAGTCTGTTCTAGTGTGAGAGATTCACCAGTCTGTTCCAGTGAGAGAGACTCACCAGTCTTTTCTAGTGTGAGAGATTCACCAGTCTGTTCCAGTGAGAGAGATTCACCAGTCTGTTCTAGTGTGAGAGATTCACCAGTCTGTTCTAGGGTGAGAGATTCACCAGTCTGTTTCAGCGAGAGAGATTCACCAGTCTGTTCCAGTGAGAGAGATTCACCAGTCTGTTCCAGTGAGAGAGATTCACCAGTCTGTTCCAGTGAGAGAGATTCACCAGTCTGTTCTAGTGTGAGAGATTCACCAGTCTGTTTCAGCGAGAGAGATTCACCAGTCTGTTCCAGTGAGAGAGATTCACCAGTCTGTTCCAGTGAGAGAGATTCACCAGTCTGTTCTAGTGTGAGATTCACCAGTCTGTTCTAGTGTGAGAGATTCACCAGTCTGTTTCAGCGAGAGAGATTCACCAGTCTGTTCCAGTGAGAGAGATTCACCAGTCTGTTCTAGTGTGAGAGATTCACCAGTCTGTTTCAGCGAGAGAGATTCACCAGTCTGTTCCAGTGAGAGAGATTCACCAGTCTGTTCCAGTGAGAGAGATTCACCAGTCTGTTCTAGTGAGAGAGACTCACCAGTCTGTTCCAGTGAGAGAGATTCACCAGTCTGTTCTAGTGTGAGAGATTCACCAGTCTGTTCCAGTGAGAGAGATTCACCAGTCTGTTCTAGTGTGAGAGATTCACCAGTCTGTTCCAGTGAGAGAGATTCACCAGTCTGTTCTAGTGTGAGAGATTCACCAGTCTGTTCCAGTGAGAGAGATTCACCAGTCTGTTCCAGTGAGAGAGATTCACCAGTCTGTTCCAGTGAGAGAGATTCACCAGTCTGTTCTAGTGAGAGAGACTCACCAGTCTGTTCCAGTGAGAGAGATTCACCAGTCTGTTCTAGTGTGAGAGATTCACCAGTCTGTTCCAGTGAGAGAGATTCACCAGTCTGTTCTAGTGTGAGAGATTCACCAGTCTGTTCCAGTGAGAGAGATTCACCAGTCTGTTCTAGTGTGAGAGATTCACCAGTCTGTTCCAGTGAGAGAGACTCACCAGTCTTTTCTAGTGTGAGAGATTCACCAGTCTGTTCCAGTGAGAGAGATTCACCAGTCTGTTCTAGTGTGAGAGATTCACCAGTCTGTTCTAGTGAGAGAGATTCACCAGTCTGTTCTAGTGTGAGAGATTCACCAGTCTGTTCCAGTGAGAGAGACTCACCAGTCTGTTCCAGTGAGAGAGATTCACCAGTCTGTTCCAGTGAGAGAGATTCACCAGTCTGTTCCAGTGAGAGAGATTCACCAGTCTGTTCCAGTGAGAGAGATTCACCAGTCTGTTCCAGTGAGAGAGATTCACCAGTCTGTTCCAGTGAGAGAGATTCACCAGTCTGTTCCAGTGAGAGAGATTCACCAGTCTGTTCCAGTGAGAGAGATTCACCAGTCTGTTCCAGTGAGAGAGATTCACCAGTCTGTTCCAGTGAGAGAGATTCACCAGTCTGTTCTAGTGTGAGAGATTCACCAGTCTGTTCCAGTGGGAGAGATTCACCAGTCTGTTCTAGTGTGAGAGATTCACCAGTCTGTTCTAGTGAGAGAGATTCACCAGTCTGTTCCAGTGAGAGAGATTCACCAGTCTGTTCCAGTGAGAGAGATTCACCAGTCTGTTTCAGCGAGAGAGAGATTCACCAGTCTGTTCCAGTGAGAGAGATTCACCAGTCTGTTCCAGTGAGAGAGATTCACCAGTCTGTTCCAGTGAGAGAGATTCACCAGTCTGTTCCAGTGAGAGAGATTCACCAGTCTGTTCCAGTGAGAGAGATTCACCAGTCTGTTCCAGTGAGAGAGACTCACCAGTCTGTTCCAGTGAGAGAGATTCACCAGTCTGTTCCAGTGAGAGAGATTCACCAGTCTGTTCCAGTGAGAGAGATTCACCAGTCTGTTCCAGTGAGAGAGATTCACCAGTCTGTTCTAGTGTGAGAGATTCACCAGTCTGTTCCAGTGGGAGAGATTCACCAGTCTGTTCTAGTGTGAGAGATTCACCAGTCTGTTCTAGTGAGAGAGATTCACCAGTCTGTTCCAGTGAGAGAGATTCACCAGTCTGTTCCAGTGAGAGAGATTCACCAGTCTGTTTCAGCGAGAGAGATTCACCAGTCTGTTCCAGTGAGAGAGATTCACCAGTCTGTTCCAGTGAGAGAGATTCACCAGTCTGTTCTAGTGTGAGAGATTCACCAGTCTGTTCTAGTGTGAGAGATTCACCAGTCTGTTTCAGCGAGAGAGATTCACCAGTCTGTTCCAGTGAGAGAGATTCACCAGTCTGTCCTAGTGTGAGAGATTCACCAGTCTGTTCTAGTGAGAGAGATTCACCAGTCTGTTCCAGTGAGAGAGATTCACCAGTCTGTTCCAGTGAGAGAGATTCACCAGTCTGTTCCAGTGAGAGAGATTCACCAGTCTGTTCCAGTGAGAGATTCACCAGTCTGTTCCAGTGAGAGAGATTCACCAGTCTGTTCCAGTGAGAGAGATTCACCAGTCTGTTCCAGTGAGAGAGACTCACCAGTCTGTTCCAGTGAGAGAGATTCACCAGTCTGTTCCAGTGAGAGAGATTCACTAGTCTGTTCCAGTGAGAGAGATTTACCAGTCTGTTCCAGTGAGAGAGATTCACCAGTCTGTTCTAGTGTGAGAGATTCACCAGTCTGTTCCAGTGAGAGAGATTCACCAGTCTGTTCTAGTGTGAGAGATTCACCAGTCTGTTCCAGTGAGAGAGATTCACCAGTCTGTTCCAGTGAGAGAGATTCACCAGTCTGTTTCAGCAAGAGAGATTCACCAGTCTGTTCCAGTGAGAGAGATTCACCAGTCTGTTCCAGTGAGAGAGATTCACCAGTCTGTTCTAGTGTGAGAGATTCACCAGTCTGTTCTAGTGTGAGAGATTCACCAGTCTGTTCCAGTGAGAGAGATTCACCAGTCTGTTCCAGTGAGAGAGATTCACCAGTCTGTTTCAGTGAGAGAGATTCACCAGTCAGTTCACCTGTTTCCTATACTTCTGTCAGCACCTTCATTCAGAAATGTTGGAATCTTGGGAGCTTCCCGTTTGTTGAGAAGGGGTTAATTTGTCCCTCCTGAAATCAAAGCACATTTTGTATCAATATATTAACCAGTTTCACGTCGCATATTTTTCTCTGTGTAAGTTAACATAAGTGATGTCATCGATTAACAGCTCACACGTTTATGTTAATTAGTCAACTTCTATGACCCATTCAATTGCCATCAAAACCTTTACAAAAGTATCATCAAAACCTCTCATCTACACATAAATATGTGATTAAAAGCCCAAATTGTATAACATTAAATAAAAAAGAGCTTACGATGCCTGTTCTGAAAATGGTTGATGCTAACAAACTTTTTCAAAAACACTGTACATTTCTATAAAGCAAATGTTCAACAGAAGAGTGTAAAATACACGTCAGAAAAGTATTAGAAAACAGTTCTGTGTGTTTTTTGTGTAACTTTAGAGACATAACTCACCTGAAAGCAGAATAAACAACAGTGACAGAGGGAGTTTTGCAGTTTGTCAGTTGTTGCTGCGCCGTTTCCATGGCAACTCTGTTTCCAAAAACTCTTGAAAACAGTCGACGCACGCCACGCCCATTAAAACATGTCAAAGACACGCATCATTTATAAACATCTGGATTTAACACATTACATTTTACTGCAAAATGCCAGTCCTCCACGTGATAGTGTGACAATTGTGGCACTTCTATTTTTTTTTATTGTTTAAGCCTGTCAGCGGGGAAAATGCTGTCCTTTAGTTGTGGCAGGTTATGGCGCCGGGGCGTCCGGTTTGCGTAGCTCTCGCGGGGCCGGACCACACCTGCCCGGCGGACTCAATTCAGTTGTTGTGCGTCTGGTTTGCGCAGCTGCCTCAAATCGGCGCCGCACCCGCCGGACATTTCCTGGATGAGTTGCCGTCTGTGACGTTTAACAACATGGATGTTTCTAATTTACTGTAACGATTTCGACTATGAGTCTAATATCTCGGGGAATAATTAACTCAAAAGGGATTAAATATTCATGAGTTTATGAATATAATTTGCTGGTCGTTCATTACGTTATTTACATTTTCCGATAAGGAAAATGTTTAATTAAGTACAAGTAACCTTTACGGAATTGTTTGAAATTTCCTTACTACGTTTGTCCTGCAAATTAGTTATAGACTTTCAAATCAATTCTCAATAAGGGATTACTGCTTTACGAGCGCATAAGAAACATTAACTTTACTGATCAGGACAAATTAATATTTCATATGTTCGTACAGTTTGTATTACTAAAATAGTAGCACAAGACAGCTTTAGGTAACGTTTAAAATCGTAAGTTTCATTGACTTCATGTATATGGAGAAATAACAGATTCAATTCAAAAGTACCTTTTGGAAGTTTAAAAAACACAGACTAAGGATAACACTACAATTCACACAGAAAGTAAATACTAAATATGCATAAAGATAGTAGCAATATATATAGTAAACGAAAGAAATATGGTAACTAAATGAAAAGAATGAAAGAAAACAAAAATAAAGAAAGAGAAAGGAGATCACAGCGTTCACTTCAGTTCGTTGCAAAGAGCCCTCAAGGAATTAAAATCATCCCGAAAAAGGGAATAATTTAGAAAACCTTTCAACAGCAGTTTATATTGTAAAATAAGAATACTTGCTTTGGTTTTTGGCTTCTCGTGTATGCGTGTGCTCTGAGTTCAAATGTCCCGCAAATTCGGTGGTCCTTTTTCGAGGTCTGTTGGGTGTGGCTCTCGGTTCGTGGAGACGAAGTTCAGCCGGATTCGGGTCTCTTGGAGATGTTCTGGAAGCTGGACTGTTTCCTCCTTTCTGCAGAATGCCCTTGGGGCGGACAGCTGGTGGCGTAGTGCGCTTGGCGAAATGCCTTGGGCGGCAAATGCACTTTGATAATAGTCACGTCGGTTCTTATAGATAAGATCGAGCGACACCCATTTTCAGGATGGTCCAATCGTACCTGAGAGTTTTTTAGGCGCGAAAAGGTTCTTTGTTCAGTACGGTTACGCCTCCTGGCTAATATACGGAGGGGACATGATTATGTATTTTATCCTTACAAAGCTGGTACAAGATTCGGTACAATCAAGTTTTTCTGATTATAATGGTACCATGAATCACAGGTCTGAGATGTGGGAACACATAACTACAGGCTTTCCACGGTCTATTGGCCTACATAGTTTGAGTTAACATTTATGTAACCCTCCTAATTATTCCAGACACCTATAAAAACAATCAAGCAGAAAAGTATACATTTAATACGTGTTTTAGGTGGATTTTAACCATATATTCCTCTATGGTCCTGGTGGAATTCCACGTTTGTTTCTCGTGGGTGTGTGTGAGGTGTCCGATATCACGGCATGGCTATTTGGAGTTGATAAAAGTCAACACGAAGATCGTTAGTTATCTCCCCTCAAAGAAGTGTGCGTGCCTAGGTGTGTGCGCCGATCTTCTGGCTCGGCCATTTGGGGCAATAAAAGTCAAACACGGAGCTTGTTAGTTATCTCCCAAGGGCGATCAAAGAGTGGTTGGTCGTTGCTTTCAGACATCGTGGCGCCCTTAGGGCCATAAATTGTATTGGTATGCTGGGGAACATCATGGCCTGGGTTTAGTATGATCTGATAACGCGCCTCACGAGATGCGCGGGACATTTGGCCGTTTGCCAGATACACAGACCGTCATTGTGGCTACATTACTCAGTTACATTACAGTGAGATGTGTGCGTTGAGGCACTCAGTAAAACTCCAGGCAGAGGTTGGTGAGGATCTGCGATCTGTTACCGCCATTATTGATCGAAGAGTTGCAAAAATGGAGTGTCAGCTGGTGCCGTGTGTTGCTCAGAAGCGCAACCATAAAATGAGTGCAGTTGGAGTTTCCAGCGGCAGTGTAGGCCAGCTGGTTGGGGCTTCTGCTGTGGAGTCAAATAGCAGGGATCTGACTGCGGATGAGGGCACCGTTGGGTCTTTTGATCTCGGATGTTCCACGACTGATGTCCGGGCTCCAGTGGTGCCTAGGCAGGCTACTGGGGATGGCAGCGCTGGATCGAGGGCGGAGGCGTCCACTCCGAATGGAGGTTTTAAAGATAATACGAGCGTGGTCATAGATATATCGATCGTAGATGCCTCATTCTACTGCTCCGTGCAGGCGCTAATGAGGCATCTACGTATACATCTATGACCATGTAAAGGCAACTCTGAGATTTGTTTCTAAACACATTAGAAATGTTAGAAATGTATTGTTGAAACACATTACAAAGACTGTGAACTGTGTGTTACTGAATTCAGAAGTTAGACCGTTAAGAAGTTTTTCACCATTGCTGTGTTCCGGATTTTTTGGGCGGGGTTAAACGGTGGCTCGATGACGCACATGTGGCCCCTCCCCCATAACTAGAGCACATTCGCAATTTCGCATCAGTTCATCCACGAGATACTGTCAGTACCGTTAGTTACTACAGCCTAAAACTTACAAAACAGCCTACAAAAAAAAAAAAAAAGACGATCTCAAGAGGAAGTGGATTAATTTTGTGAACAGCTACCTTGATGGAGTGCTGACGATCACCACCAACACCTGCCTCTGCAGTGACTTTACACCGGATAGTTTTACAAACTTTCATCGGCAACAACTGGGATTCACTGATTCACTGAACCGGCTATCTCCGCCCCGACCTTCATCCTCCCGTCCCGCCGACATCTGGTGCCGTCGTGACTCGTGAGCTGTACTTGAGTGTTGTTGTTGTCTTGTGTGTTTACGGCCGCTTTCCGCAGTGGGTGTGGTTTTGGCGCCGATCAACGGATTAATTTTGATTTTACACAGACTTTAATTTATTTTCGACTGCAGAAAGAAAGACATGAACATCTTGGATGACATGGGGGTGAGTAAATTATCAGCAAAAGTTTTTTTTTAAAGTGAACTAATCCTTTAACTATCAAACATGCGTGTTGCATCCTATAACTGTCGGGGGCTGCGAGTTGGCAATACTGCTGAAGATAGGGCTCGACGTATGGTGGTGGATAACCTGCTACAAAAATGTGACATTGTATGTCTGCAAGAAACGTTTTTACCTAAGCAGGATTTAGGAAAATTGAACTTATGATTCTCAATGTATATACACCCTATGAGTGTTCCCAGAATGAAGATTTGTATTTATATAGGCTTGCCTTTATAAATTCTTTTATTCATGAGAATCAGTGCACAAGCGTTTGTGTTATAGGGGATATGAATGCAGACCTTTCAGACAGCCAGTCTCTGTTTGCTAGACATTTAGTGCAGTTTTGTGAGGATAATAACCTCATATTGTCCAGCCAACTGCTTCTTCCAGCAGATAGCTATTCTTATATAAGTGAAGCCTGGCACACAACATCATGGCTTGACCACTGCATTTCCACTGCTGATGCCCATGCTATTTTGCAATCTATAGAAATTCTTTATGGGTCATCCATGTCAGACCATGTGCCGTTTGCTATGGAGCTTGATGTGGAATGTCTTCCTGAGTTGACACAGGGGGTAAATGTTAGGGATGGGACGATACACTTAAACTCACGATACGATGCACCTCGATATGCCAGAGTTACGATACAATACCATATCAAAAAAGAAAAAAAAGAAGAAAATATTACTGTACTTTTTTATTTTTGTTTCAGCTGCACACAGGGAAACACAAGGCCTAACTGGCCAAACACAAACAAGAACACTCCCTTAGTGCTGCTCTAATCCTAGGTTAAGTTAAACACTTTTTTCTTCAAAAAAAAAAAAAACTAACATATCAACATGTTCTGTTGTAATCAGTGATCTTTGAGCAGACACAATGTCTCCTGTTGTGGAAAAGACATGCTCACAGGGCACCCCGTCTGCATTTTTTAGATACTCTTTCACGCTTTGTTTGGTTTCATTGTACATTTCCGGGATTACCTTCTCTGAAAAATGTCCTCGACATGGCATCTTAAACTTGGGCTCCAGCACATTGAACATTTGGATGAATTTTCTGTTCTCTACCATGTTAAATGGAGCCATATAGTCCGCTATGAATTCGCCAATGAGCCTGGTTATCTGTTTTGCACGCGGACTTGACGGAGGTAGAGTTGGTGTCAGCGCTTGTTTCATGGTCAGCTGTCTCTTCGGTAGGCTCGTTTTCTCCGAGGCCGTCTTCACATTTTTATGGTGACGTTGAAGGTGGTGGTTTGTGTTTGATGTGTTGGATGTGGTGTACGGAATGACAGCATGGCATAGCTTACACACAATCTTAGTCTTGTCAGTTACTCTATTGCCTTCTTTGTCTTTTTTAATGAGAAAGCCAAAATACTGCCAGACATATGACTTGTATCCAGGCGGAGCATCCTCAATTTCGACCTCATTTGACTCCATGGTCAGCTGTTTGGGGGCAAGGCAGTTGGTGCTAATGCTAATATTTGTTAGCTCGCTGCAGTGTTGTTGTTGCAACATGCGCTGTCTTGACGTGATGACGTACCGCACCGTTCCCTGGCTATAATTTTTTTTTTCATTTAGTTTTTTTACCCTGCTTTATCAGCAGATGGTGCTGCCAGCCTGCCACCATAGACTGTATGTCTGCCCCATATACATACACACACATATAAATACACTAAATTATTTATATACTACGCAAATCATGCAGCAGTGCCATCTATCTTTATTTCGCGATCCATTTTTTTCGACCTTGATGCGTTTCGTCACGTTTTGTATCGCAATATTTTGTCAAACGATATTTCGTCCCATCCCTAGTAAATGTTGGCTGCAAGATTAAAATGGATTGGGCTAAATTGACAAATTATGAACTATTGTCATACTGTATGAAAACTGAGGATTTTCTCAGTAATATTTGTATACCTAAAAATGCTATTATGTGCTCGGAAGTGAATTGTATTGATGTCTCTCACCGTGAAACCCTCACTGCCATGTATGACAGTATTGTAGGTTCAATGTTTGAGGCTAGTAGACCTTACCTGTAAAAACAACCAACATTAAGCCAGGCTGGAACAGGCATGTTGAGGTTCATCATGCTGAAGCAAGGGTAGCATATAAGGCATGGGTGGAGGCAGGCCTAGAAATGGTCAGATCCTGGAGCATAAAAAGCTTACCAGCACTAGACTTCAATATGCCATTCGTTATATTGGTAAACATGAAGAGGCTATGAGAGCTAACTCAATGGCTGAGAAACTTAGGGCTAAGGATGTCAATGGCTTTTGGAAGGAGGTGAGAGCTCTGAACAGGGCCAACACATTACTTCCATGTGCCATGGAGGGAGTGACTGGAGCTGACAATATTGCCGAATTGTGGAGGCAATTATTTTGCCTTATTTAACTGTGTTAAAAGAGAACGCTATAGAGTGACGAATATTGTTAACAGTAGTCCAGAGTTAATCACCTCCAGTGAAGTTTGCCAGGCAGTAGCATAGCTATCTGATAAGAAAGCAAGTGGGTTAGACCACATTACAGCAGAGCACCTTAAGTTTGCTAGCCCCAAGGTGGCAGTATTGCTTGCCATTTGTTTTTCTGGATTCATGTCCCATGGCCTGTTACCTGAATCTATGTTGTCTGTTACTCTTGTACCGGTCATTAAGGACAAGGCTGGCAAGGTTGGGAGTTTGGACAATTATAGACCAATAGCATTAGCCAGTGTGGGATCTAAAGTACGGGAAAGGATTTTGCTTGATCGTTTAGATCCTTTTATAGGAAACACTGATGATCAATTTGGCTTTAAAGCTAAGTGTGGTACTGATTTGTGTATTTATGCTTTGAAGGAGGTAACACATGTAGAATTACATGAGGCAGAATTCTTCCATGATAATTGGGTTTATTGATGCTTCTAAGGCCTTTGATCGAGTTAATCACCTTAAGCTATTTGAAAAACTAAGCCAAAGGGGTGCCCCTGACAGCATTATAAGAATCCTGGCTTACTGGTATGCCAACCAGAGGATGCAGGTCAAATGGGGTAATACAGTATCTGCCTCCTTTGGGGTGAGTAATGGGAATGCGTCAGGGGCTGCTATCACCAGCTCTCTTTAACTTTTACATGGATGAGTTATCCAACCAATTAAACACCTTGGTGAATCATTTTATGTATGCTGACGATTTGGCCATTTTTTCCCCCAGCAGTGCTGGATTTCAGCAGTTACTGAATATCTGCTCTGAATATGGGGTGAAATATGATGTGTTGTACAACACAAAAAGAGTGCTGTAATTATATGTAGGACAAAAGAGGACAAAGATTGTCTTGGTTACGTATGGTAACCCTCGTTCCCTGAAGGAGGAGCGGAGATGTCGTTGGAGCGTCACCCGGCCAATTGGGATCACTTCAGGGAGCCCCTATCAGCTTCGAGATATAGAGAACAGGCCAATGGGCCATTGGCGTGCGAGATTTGCATCTCGCGCTCCGCCCCGCACTGCGGGTACAAACAGGATGCGAGAGCAGCGCACTATTGTTTTTCACTGAGGAGCCGAACAAGTAACTCGGCCCGTAGTGATGGTACAGCAACTGTGGCGACGGGACGTCGGATGTCACCGACGAATTGGGATCCCTTTGGAAAACGCCACAGTTACTACCACTTCCAGCACCCAGCGAGAGCCCCTCAGACCCCGTCTGTACGGGCGGGGAAATTCACGCAGGGAGAGTCATACTGCTGTTCCGCGAGACCCACTCAGCAGACTATTGGATAACGCTGGGAAAGCGTGCACAGGGGGCAAGCTGCGGAAGCCACATCCTGTTCTTATCATGTGGAATACACATATAGACTGACTTGCAGTACAACATATGGGAGTCCCAGGGGTAGCCCCAGCCTATGTCGGCGGGGGACAACACCATGCTGAGACGGCAGGAAGTCTGCAGAGGGAAAGACACGAGCTCGTCGTAGGGCGAGGCGCCACGAGCCAGCGCCCAGGAAGAAGCTACACCCCTAGTAGAGTGGGCTCTAAACCCGAGTGGGCAGGGCACGTCTTGGGTTCCATAGGCCAAGACGATGGCATCCACTATCCAGTGGGCCATCCTCTGCTTGGAGACAGCCTTTCCCTTCTGCTGGCCTCCGCAACAGACGAAGAGCTGCTCTGAGGTCCTGAAGCTCTGCGTTCTGTCCACATACAACCGCAAAGCGTGGATGGGACAGAGAAAGCTAGGGCTGGGTCTGCCTCCTCCGAAGGCAGCGCTTGCAGGTTCACCACCTGATCCCGGAAGGGAGTGGTGGGAACCTTGGGCACATATCCGGGCCTGGGTCTCAGGATTACATGAGAGTTATCCAGGCCCAAACTCCAGGCACGAGTCGTCGACCGAAATGCCTGCAGGTCCCCCACCCTCTTAACGGTGGCCAATGCAACCAGGAGTAGGGTTGGGAATCGTGAGAAATTTTCCGGTTCCGGTTCTGGTTCCGATTCCGCCTAATGATTCCGGTTCCGATTCCCGTTCCATTAAAATTATTAAACAAATAGTGGTAAAGGAAAAAGGCATAATACGCAACTCAAACAATCCTTTTTGTGTTTATTACATTGTGGCAAGCAGCGGGCGAGGACGCGAGAGCGGGACCGGTGACGAGTGATAATGAGTGCCAGCTGCGCGTCACACCGGTCTCGTCTCGCGGCCGAGGGACGGGAGCATAAAAGGAGGAGCGAAGGCAGCGGAAGTCGAGAGAGGACCAGGCCTGGATTTTATGTTGAGTTTTGTTTATGTTTTGTTGTGTGTTGGTGGGCAGTCGTCCGTGAGGGGCTGCCCACGGTTTTATTGTGTGTGAGTGTTTGCGGGCAGTCGTCCGTGAGGGGCTGCCCGCGGTTTGCTTTTGTTTTGTTTATTTATTTTTGATTAAAATCTGTTTGAACGTTCGCGGTTCCGCCTCCTTCCTGCCCACAACAACTAACCTCGTTACATACATGATCTCTGATTCATTTACAGGATGGCAATGTCAAAAGTCCTGTACTGTACATATGTTACAGTATTAAAAGCATTCTTGCAAAAATATATATATATATATATATATATATATATATATATATATATATATTAGTTATATTTATTAGTTATTTGTATATTAATTTAATAGAAATTCAGTTATTCAGTGAACTTGTAAATAATAAATGGTAATTCAGCATTAATCTAGATTAAAATGGCTCATTTGAATTCTGCCGAAGGCATTCAGAATATGTGTGCTACCCAAATAATGACTGGTGCTTTCACACTTGGTTCGATTGCCTGGACCGAACCCTCGATTGCTCCTGGACCGTGTTCATATTATATTTTTGGGTCCGAAACTGAGGTGCGTTTGCGTCATCAAAGCAGCAGCAGTTTACCCCGTTACTTGGTAACGGCGTGAAGCGAGTGGCGGCAGAATGAATAGCGTTGTTCACCTAACTTTTATAGTTTTGTTTTTGAACCGTTAGTTTTGTTACCACAGCTTCAGTACGTATTGGCACTTGCGTCTATCTGCCACGGATGTGCTGCAAATACTCTAAAGAATGCTGACGACAAGCAGAAACGAGATGTACAGCTCTCTGCTTGCAGTACGTCAGTCACGCTCATCAGGACTCGAGAACGGTTTGCGGGTGCGCGCCCGAGTTCGGAAGACAGCGTTCACGCTTGATGTGGTAATCTCACAGCATACACGTAGGTTCAAAGACTCGTTCTCGCTCCCTACAGTGCAATTCGGCTAGGTAGCTATACATCCGCGCTAAAATATCACTGTGAAAGTCATCATAGCTTGCGTAGTATAGACCCAGCTCCCAACCCAATTTTGAGAATAGATTAACGGCGATATGTTTTTTATCGCCCGATAAGAGTCTCACGTTAACGCAGCGTTAACGCCGATAACGCCCACCACTAGTTAATTGTTTGCACTTCTGGAAGCGGCAGGCAACGTAATTAATATTCATGATGAGGTTAGCTGTCGCCCGCTATTAAAGGTTACGCTCCCAGAGCTTCGCACACACATTGCACCAGAACCGTTTTCGGAACCGAAACTCAAGAATTTTGCGCGATTCCGGTATTTTTCAAAAATAAGTATCGTTTCTGCATAAGAACCGGTTCTCGGTTCCCAACCCTAACCAGGAGTGCTGTCTTAAGGGACAGAACTTTTAACTCAGCTGACTGCAAGGGCTCAAAGGGTGGCCTCTGCAGTGCGGTTAACACCAGAGTCAAGTCCTAAGAGGGTATAGAGGGAGGGTGAGGCGGATTTTTTCTCCTCGCCCCTCTCAGGAACCTGACGATCAGATCGTGCTTCCCCAAAGATTTTCCATCAACCCAATCATGATTCGCAGCGATAGCGGCGACAGACCTTGAGGGTGGAGGGAGACAGCCTTCTCTCCAACCCGTCTTGTAGGAAGGAAAGCACCGAACTGATCGAGCATCTTCGGGGGTCTTCTCGGCGAAGCGCACCAACCGACGAACAGGTTCCACTTCAACGCATAGAGCTGCCTCGTAGAGGGTGCTCTAGCGGAAGTGATGGTGTCTACCACAGCCTGTGGTAGACCACCTAGAACCTCCGCGTCCCGTCCAGGGACCAGACATGGAGTTTCCAGAGGCCGGACGCGGGTGCCAGAGGGTGCCCCGTCTCTGAGTCAGGAGGTCCTTCCTCAGAAGAATGGGCCAAGGAGGTGCTGTCGCGAGGAGCACTAGTTCCGGGAACCACGTCCTGTTGGGCCAGTACGGAGCGACCAACAGGACCTGCTCCTCGTCCTCCCTGACCTTGCACAGAGTCTGCGCAAGAAGGCTCACTGGGGGAAACGCATACTTGCGTAGGCCCTGGGGCCAGCTGTGTGCCAGCGCATCCGTGCCAAGTGTCCCCTCGGTCAGGGAATAAAACAACTGGCAGTGGGTTGTGTCCGGGGCGGCAAACAGGTCAACCTGTGCGGTCCCGAACTGCCTCCAAATCAGCTGGACCACCTGGGGATGGAGTCTCCATTCTCCGGGAAGCACTGGCTGTCGTGAGAGCTCGTCAGCCGCACGATTGAGCAGGCCCGAGTGTGAATGGCCCGAGCGACAACAGATGCTTCTGACTCCAAAACAGGAGATGGCGGGCGAGTTGTGACATGCGACGGGAGCGTAGACCACCCTGTTTGTTGATGCATAGCGGCGCAGTGCTGTCCGTGCGGACCAGAAACGCGCTTGCCTCTGAGCGGCGTTTTGAAGTGGCTGAGTGCAAGGCGTACTGCTAACAAATCCAGGCAATTGATATGCCATTGCAGTTGAGGCCCGTCCACAGACCCGAAACTGCAAGCCCGTTATCGTAGCACCCCAGCGGTGGCGAGGCATCCGTGGAGACAACAGCCTCCCTGGACAATTGTTCTAGAGGCACTCCTGCCCGTAGAAATGAAGGGTCCGACCACGGGCTGAAAGTTTGGCGGCATCTCAACGTCACTGAGATGCGGAGGGGCCCGCTGTGCCACGGCCATCTCGGGACTCGGTCGTGTAGCCAGCGTTGAAGCGGTCTCATATGAAGCAATCCCAACGGCGTTACTGTGGCTGCAGATGCCATATGCCCCAGGAGCCTCTGAAAATGTTTCAGTGGAACCGCTGTCCTGCCCCTGAACGAATTCAGGCAGTTCAACACTGACTGGACGCGCTCCTCCGTGAAGTGCGCTGTCAGAGTGACCGAATCTATCTCCATCCCGAGAAAAGAGATCCTCTGTGTCGGGCAGAGTTTGCTCTTTTCCCAGTTGACCCGAAGTCCCAACTGGCTGAGGTGACTGAGCACCATGTCCCTGTGTGCGCACAGCTGTTCTCGCGACTGGGCGAGAATCAACCAGTCGTCGAGGTAGTTGAGGATGCGAACACAACGCTCCCTCATGGGAGCAATGGCCGCCTCCGCGACCTTCGTAAAGACGCGGGGCTACAGGGCCAGCCCGAAGGGTAGGACCTTGTACTGATATGCTCATCCGTCGAATGCAAGCGTAGGAACGGCCTGTGTCGAGGGAGAATCGAGACATGAAAGTACGCGTCCTTCAGGTCGATCGCTGCAAACCAGTCTTGGGGACGGATGCACCTGAAGATGCGTTTCTGCGTAAGCATCCTGAACGTTAGCCTGTGAAGGGACCGGTTCAGGAACCGCAGATCCAAGATCGGTCGTAACCCGCCGCCTTTCTTGGGTACAATGAAGTACGGGCTGTAGAACCCAGACTTCATATCGGCTGGAGGGACCGGCTCTATCGCGTCCTTCGCCAGTAGGACCGCGATCTCCCCCTGGAGCACAGAGGCATTCTCCTTCACCACAGAGGTGAAGTGAACACCCCTGAACTTGGGGGGGATGCCGGACGAACTGAATCGCGTAGCCGAGTCTGATAGTACGGATGAGCCAGCGAGACGGGCTGGGGAGCACTAGCCAGGCCCCCAACAACCGCATAAGCGGGGTCAGCGGCACCACAGGCGTACCGACAGCGGGGCAGCGGCGGCGCGCACGACAAAGACGGCATGGGAGCGGCCTGTTGTGGGGTCTGCGACTGCTGGGGAGGTGCCTGAATGTGGGGAGGCAGCTTGTGTGCTCTAAAGAATGCACACAAGCCCCGGCGATGAGAGGCGCTTGAGGGTGCCAAGGCATGGGAGCGTCAGACACTGCCAGCGCTCTCTTGGCACCCAGAGATGTAGGAAACCGCTCTGTTATTGACAATTGGGGTTCCGCTGGCACTAGGGCCAGCGGCGGAACAGATGTTAAATGTGTCGAGGTCCCCCGGCCCTCCTCCGGGAGGGAGTGCTGCAGCCATCTCCCAAAGAGCAGTCTCCTCCACCTCTGGGTGGCCCGTCTCAGGGTCTCTTACAGCGACGCTTACCTCCTGGCTTGGCAGCGGCCTGAGCGGGCTGGACGTTCTTCCCGCAGCCGGCTCCACGCCGACGCCCTGGTGGAGGCTGCTGCTGGGCTGGGGCGAGAGCGGGGAGGCGTTGGGCAGACGTCCTTGGCGAAGAGCAGGTGGAGGTGCTGTGGCCGGTGGCAGGGTGGAGGCAGCAGCAGACCGCCGGGGCAGGATGTGTTTGATCGCCTCCATCTGCTTCTGGCGCCGACTTCAATGGCGTTTCTGGGCCAGTATGGACATCGTCTGGCCAAGGGCCAGCGCTGTGCGCAGCTCAACCTTGGCTCAGAACTACCCGTCGGCGGACCCATGAGAGTAGTGAGAGAGAGGAAAACTATATAGATTATGGCCCTTTTGGTGCTCCATATTTTGGCACCAAATAGTTCCACAATGCCAAAGCCTTCCAATGCACATCCGGGAAGGCAAGGGGCGGGCAAAGGCGATTTCTGCGTTGCACTATGCCACCCGGAAAGCATGGCCGTCAAGTATGAATCTAATTCAGCATGAGCACCCACTATTACAGTGGGAATCTCAGCCTCATCTTCATTTTCAACACATAACAGCCCTCTCTCCGATGTAGCGATTGACATCTGTCCTCTGCTAGAGCCCCAAATGAGACGCTAGGTCCCCCTTTTTCTTTTTTTTTAAAGGACCAGCAATTTCATCTGTAAGCTACCAGCAGGCATGTGAGATAGTGAGTGTGGCCGTGAAGCGGCACACGGCGCTGAACACTCAAGCCCTTATGAAAGAGGCAAGGCAGACAACGCACGGCGTGGTTGTGCTCTCATAAGAGAGCACAAACCACCCACAAACACAGTCTCAACATGCTTGCGATGCGCTAGAGGAGTGGGGGGCCCACGAAGATGTACTCGGCGGGGAAGCCTCACTGTAATCCTCAGGTCACCCAGGCTTATCAGCCAAAGTAGCCCCTTTTCTGGTGCACCAGAAAAGAAACTAGATCGGGGTATAAGCGAAGGGACTCAACCCCGTTTGAGGTTTCATAGTCTCGACCGAGCATCTGAAGCGGCCGGCGGCGCTGGGTTGCCGTGACAACCCGCGCTGTTACCCGGCAGCTAGACGGCACACGGCGTGCTGAACACTCAACCCCTCACAAGGAAGGTGAGACGAACAGCGCGTCGACGTGATCCCGTTCCCCTGAGAGAACATGGATCACCCACGAACACAGTCTCACATGTTTATGCGAGAGGGATCGTGGCCGTCAGGACAGGAAACAACGCATCCAGGAACGCACGGGTGGAACGACGTCTTGAAAAAGACACAGTGTCACACCCTGTTGCTCTTTTGTGAGGAAACGCTCTTGCAACAGTGCTGAAGCACCCTGGGGAAGACCGCGGCAGCACACAGGAAGTGCGGTCCTGTGTCTGCACTCACTGAGACAAACGCCCTCACCGAACTGACAGTTGCTCTGAGAACAGCAGTTTGTTATGCAGATAAAGCGGTGAGCACGCGGTCGCGCTGATTGTGCCTTTTCGCCAACACAAAGCGTTCCTTTAGATCTCTAGAGTACCTCTCTCTGTAGATAGGCTCTCTTTTAGAAAAGCAGTCTTGCTTCATCAACGCCGTTCTGCTCCGAAGTGAATGACAATAGTGCGCTGCTCTCGCGTCCTGTATGCAAATCTCGCCAATGGCCCATTGGCCTGTTCTCTATATCTCGAAGCTGATAGGGGCTCCCTGAAGTGATCCCAATTCGTTGGTGACATCCGACGTACGTCGAACGTGACCGACTGAAAGGGAACTTTGTTTTACAGACTTTTATCTGGTTTAAAATATGGAAAAGAAAGGTTAGTACTTAAGAGGAAAGTAAGAAAATTGGGTGTGGTAGTATTTAGTATGGAAAGTCTATTGGGAATGAAAGTAGAACAAGTAAAAATATATAGTCGATAATGAAGTATCTCAAAGCAATAGGAGTAGGTTGTAGAATTTGAAGTATAGGGGAAATTTTTGAGATGATTATAGTTTTCTTTTATTAGTGCTTCACACTCCAGTCCAGTTGGTGGCGGTAATGCACCGGAAGTTGGTTTGCCAACCGCCATAAAACACCAAAAGAAGAAAAGAAGACTTTTATCTGTCTGGACAATTGTTGAGTGTCTGTAATAAAATTAAATATCTGGGTCATTACATTACTGATCAGATGTCTGATGATGAGGATATATACAGGCAGCGTTGCATATTATATGCCCAAGCTAACTTGCTGGTAAGAAAATTCCACATGTGCACGGATGATGTCAAAATTAGCCTATTTAGAGCATATTGCACTCCTATGTACACTGCATTTTTATGGACAAAGTTTAAAAAGGCAAGTATGCAGAAGCTTAAGGTTGCTTATAATGATTGGATGAGGCTATTGCTCAATAAACCCAGGTGCTCTAGTGCAAGTGACCTGTTTTGTAATGCAGTGGTCAGTACCTTTCAGTCGTTAGGAGGCTCATCTATAAATTCATTTGTCGTTTGAATGACTTCCAGAACGGCATTGTTATGCAGTTAGTTAATCCGGGGTTTAGTGCCATACGATACCAATCATTGCTGTGGAATTATTGGTATAAGTGTCTTTTATAGTAATTTTGTATTGTGTTTTTTTATATTTGTCTTTTCTTTAATGTATGTTGCTTGTTATGTCTGTGTCTTTTAAATGGACCATGAGTCTGAAATAAAGTTGATGATGATGATGAATACATTTTAATTTAAAAATTAAATGTTCAAATGAAAACAACATTTTCTAAAGTATGTCTTCACATTCCGTTTTCACTGAAGGAAAACAATAGTGTGATGAGGGGTGAACGCAGCAAAAACTTTACAGTGTAGACACAGACCCAGTGGCCAGCTTCAGCTCCATACCAGCATAATAAATTGATCTTCAAGCAAAAGGAACTGGATGAGTATTTGAATGCTCCCACTCCCGATCTAAATTCTGTCTTGTGATTCAGCCTGAATTATAATGACACGGTGTTCGTTTGTTGGAGAACTGGCCCTTACTCAGTCTGAGCTAGGTTTCTCCTTAAGTTTTTTTTTTTTCTCCATTCTCAACTGATGGAACTTGCTCAGTTGGGGAAACTTAATATTCAACAGCATTATTAATCTGAATGTACTGACGCTGTTCTATGAGAACTGAGCTGAGCTGAACAATGACATCACTTTTTCCAAAACTGTTTTATAAATGAAATTAACTAATTTAATAATTGATGATCTTCACAATGGAACCGAATCAATGCTGACTTCAGCTGAATAATTCCGTAAAATGCATCCTAAAGCTGCTTTAAAACAATATGTATTGTATAAAGCGATATATAAATAAAAGCTGACTTGACTATGTGTTTTTGGACGCAGCCATGGTAAGCTCAAACCCCAGGCCGCACCTGATATCTTTGGTTAACTTCACTGAATTATCAAAAATTGGCATTACTGTTCAGTTATGGAACATATAAAAATATATATTTGGGTTGCATTCCCAGAAAGAATATTATATCTGCAATAATTATACCGACTATCTCATGATGCATACCATTACTGTGATCATGAAAAATAGGGATGCTGCCCTTGAGGCTAATGGGATTGTGCTTTTGTGCCTTTTGAGTTTTTTTTAGTTGAGTAACTCTTACTAAAATTCATGCTGCATGCATGTTGGTTGCACATGCAAAAAACAAACAAAAAAACATTTTGTTAGAATACATAGCTAATTTTTGAATGACCGTCAATGGAGAAAGAAGCTTTTTGCTGCCAGATGGTGTAGCCAGATCTACCAGCAGGAGCAAACAGTCATTCCAGCCAAACCTTGACCCCTCAACTGTATGAGCCAGCCAAAAATAAAACACATAAAAAAAGAGCCTGATGCTCCTGTAAACTTTGAAGTTTGGACCAGTAAACAAGCAGCACTGCAGACCTTGAATGATGTTTATGTTCTTTAGTGATTGCTTCAGTCTGTGTTATGAACAACTGCCTGTTCTCTGCTGTACAAATAAATCTTGATTTATTTCTAGATTTCAGGAGGACTAATATCATTTCTTCACACTTTATTAGCATGCATGTAAACAGACACTTTCTATCTACATGAAAGAGCACAAAAGTCTGATTGTCATAGTTGATTTTCTTTTGAAGTCACGTTGTTGCATTGGTCTTAGATTGTGAAATGAAAATAAAGATGGCTGTTGTGTGAGGATCAAGCATTGCACTGGTTTTCATAACAGCATTTCCAGCCTTTCCTTTGACAGAACTCCAAGCTGACGCAGCCTTTCTCTCCACTCTCTGTGAAAGACAAGATTTGGAACGTTTTAAACTTGTATCATAGTGTTATCTTCCTTTTCCTAGTTTGAAACATCTCCGCTATGAGTGATGACACACTAAAAACTTTTTTTGGTTGCATTTTTTTTCAACTGTTCAAAGTTGTGATGGATGTTTGAAATGGATTGCACACTCGGTTGTTAGTCGTGCCCTAACTTTGATGTTTCCAACATTCGTCATTGTGATGAAATCGTTCCACTGATCTTTGAGATCTGGATTTCACATGATTGCACTGACTGTGTAATGCGGACCCTTGCAGCGTCTCTACAGCACACTGAAGTTGCGCACTCATTTACCTCTGGTGTAGCAGGCCTGAGGGACTTTACTCTTGCAGTTCAGGACCATGTTCCTCACCATTAGGAAATCCTCCCCGTAGCACTGTATGGAATGATCCGCTGCAACACAAACAGACAAACAGACCTTTAGTTTGTTGACAAAACTGCACGATGGGAGCTTTCAGACATTTACAATGTTATGGACCCACTTTACATTAGGTCTATTATATTTTATATTAGGTTTATATCAGCATATAGTTTGTCAAGGAGAATATAATGATTGACAATCTCAGACGCCTTAGTAAGATCGATAAAAATTGCACTAGTAGACCTGTTGTTATCTTGTGCAGAAAAAATGTTGTAAGGGCTGTTGTTGTAGAGTGATTAGGTCTAAATCCAGAATGATTTGGAGTCAAGAGGGAGAAATCATTCATATATTTAGACAGTTGCCTAAAAATAAGTTTTTTGAATATCTTAGCTACATTACTGATTATGGAAATTGGCCTATAATTGTTGACATCAAGTGAGTCACCACCTTAGTGTAGTGCTGTTACTTTCACAAATTTCCACATTAATGGAATTACACAGGTGGAAAGTGATACATTAAATAAATCACATAGTGGAAATGCTAGGACATGAGAAGAAAGTTTAATAAACTTAATGTCAAGACCATCAAGACCAGCGCCTTTAGAAGATTTTATTTCTGAGATTGCCTGCTGGACATCCGAGGGATGAATTGTTGAAAATGAGAATGATATGTTGTTCACCGTATTTGATATGCTGGAATAGGAGATCTCAGATGATTGAGATCAACAAATAGAAGAAAAATGTGGGTTGAGGGCATTGGCCTTTTAAAGGGTCAGTGATAATGTTATTGTTAACTCTAAGTTTGGAAGAAAGACTTGCATTGGTTTTGTTAATCAAGGAGTTGAGTCTCTTCCAAAATTGCTTAGTGTTTTTTATGTTATCTGATAAGGAGTGCTTATAGTGATTTGATTGCGCAGTCCTTGTTTTAGTTTTACAGGCATTTCTTCATTTCTTATATTCAGACCAATCAGCAGCTTCCTTTG
The DNA here is from genome assembly GCA_023029165.1 of Gobiocypris rarus. Taxonomy (NCBI): domain Eukaryota; kingdom Metazoa; phylum Chordata; class Actinopteri; order Cypriniformes; family Gobionidae; genus Gobiocypris; species Gobiocypris rarus. The sequence goes on from CM040927.1 coordinate 4,521,590, forward strand.
TCGCGTGGTATCTGACCCATGGATTTATCTTGTTGTTTAAATAAATGTATTAAATCACCGTCAATCCAAGGTAAATGACTACCCGTGACCTTAATAGATGTCCAGGGAGCCTGTTTATCTATGAGAAAGAAGTTCCAGGTGTCTTCAACATAAGGGATTATTTGAAATCTGGACCAGCTAATGCTAATTAAATCTTGGATGAAGGCCTCTGTGTTCAGTTTTTGACACTGCCTTATCCTTATTATTTTAGGTGGCAGACAGGGTGGTCTTATTTTCCAAACACAATAAACGGCTCGGGTTATGTATATAACCCTTGTTCCCTGAGAAAGGGAACGAGCACTGCGTCGGAACAACGAATTTGGGGACACTCCCTAAGCAACAGCGTGTCTGAAGTATGAATGAAACTATCCCAATCCTGATTGGTGTTGCGTCATGGCGTAGCTGTGACGGGCGTACCGGAAGATACATAAGGAGCCGCGCATAGTAACGGCAATTATCGCGATGAAGCATGCGCTCCAGGCGTGCGAGGTGTGGCGACGCGGTGCTCGTTCCCTTTCTCAGGGAACAAGGGTTATATACATAACCGAGCCGTTCCCTTCGAGCGAGCACTGCGTCAGAACGGCGAATTTGGGGAACAGTACCCACTAGGCCACACCGAGGGTTTTGGAGGAACTCCAGCACTGAAGCCACTGGGCAGTTAACTGGGTCCACCTCACGCTCTCTACACAAAGTGGAAACACGTTCCACTTCGGGCTGTACACCCTCCTGGTGGAAGGAGCCCTGGAGCTGAGCAAGGTCTCGATAACATCTGCTGACCGTCCAGTCTCTAGGTACTGGGCCCCATCAGGGGCCCGACCCAGAGATCCCAAAACTCTGGGCAGGGGTGACATATTGTGCCCCGTGCCTCAGACAGCAGATCCCTCCTCGGCGGGACCTGCCACGGGAGACCGTCTAGCAGTGCTATAATGTCCGAGAACCATACCCGGGTCGGCCTGCAGGGTGCTACTGAGAGTAGGCTGATCCCTTCTTGGCTGACCAGCTCCAAGACTCCCGGGAGCAGAGTGATCAGGGGATATGCATACAGACGCAGCCTCGGCGCGTCTGAACCATGGCATCCAACCCCAGCGGGGCTGGATGCGTGAGAGAAAAACCCCTCGCACATGGCCTCCACCACCTCTGGTGCATGCCTCAACAGGATGTCTGCTCCCTGATCTTGGACCCCCGGGACGTACATTGCCCTGATGGACAACAGTTTCCCTTGGGACCGCAGGAGGATCTGATGCGCCAGTCTACACAGAGGCGCGACCTCAGACCCCCTGCCGATTGAGTGCGATCGACAGCTGTCTTGTCTGTTCGTACCAGGACATGGTGACCACGGAGGTCCGGGAAAAAGCTCCTGAGAGCTTCGTAGACCGCCATCATCTCCAGGCAATTTATGTGCCAGGAGGAACGACGGCCCTCCCATGGGCCTCGGTGCGGCCGTCCATGACTACGCCCCAACCAGTGAGGAGGCGTCTGTTGAAGCGGATTTCCGGCAACAGGACGCTCCCAACACTGGCCTGGGACAGAAACCAAGGTTTCTTCCATATGACTAGGGAACGAAGGCCACTGCGCGTTACCCTGATCATACAGAATGGATTTACCCTCAAGGAAAGTCACCTGGTTTACTTCCGTATCAGGACATGGTGGCGCGGAGGTCCGGAAAAAGCCCTCAGAGCTTTGTAGACCGCCAGCATTTCCAGGCAGTAAAAGTGCCAGGAGAAATGCCGGGTCTCCCACAGACCTCTCGCAGCGGCCGCCATGACCACGTCCCAGCCAGTGAGGAGGCATCCGTTGAAAGCGGTCTTCCGGCAACGTGATGCTCCCAACACTGGCCCCTGGGACAGAAACCAAGGTTTCTTCCATATGACTAGCGAAGGCATCTGCGCGTTACCCTGATCATACAGAACGGTTTTCCTCGAGGAAAACCCCTGATTCCCAGCCACCACTGTAAGGGTCTCGTGCAGCAGGCCAAGAGATATTCTGTTGGGCGCAGCCGCAATGAGCCCCAGCAGTCCTTAAAACTGCTTCACAGCGATGCTGTGGCCTAGCTTCACTTTAGAGACCATCGCCCGTATGTACTCGTCGTGCGGGAGACAATTGTGCCCAGCGTAGAGAATCCCATACGACTCCCAGGAACACTGTTCTCTGAGAAGGCGTCAACACGCTACTGCGTGTAGAGTCTCAACCCCAAGCACTGAGAGCAGCCAAGGGCGACACCTCAATGCCGAACTGCTGCTACCACAGAGGAAGGGCTAGGCCGTATGGGCGAACCCGATATTGAGTGCGCTTTGCCCCCAAAAGCGAACCTCAGGAACTTCCTGTGACACAGAAGGATGGATACAGGAAGCATGCGTCCTCTTTAGACCCGTCGTGACAGACCAGTCCTCAGACTGGATCTGAATCACAACGGAGGAACTGTAAGCATCTTGAATCTGAATCTCCTCAGAGAACGATTCAAGTACCTCAGATCTAAAGTTGGGCGCACCTCGCCATCCTTCTTAGGAACTATGAAGTACCGGCTGTAGAACCCGGACTCCCTGTCTGGCGGAGAAGCACCTTCTGTGGCCTCCTTACCAGCGGGAGTGGACTTCCTGTTCCATTACCCGAACCTGCCCAGGGACCACTGCCGTCAGACCACCCCACTGAACTTGGGAAGGTAACTGAACTGCAGTCTGTATCCCCTTTTCTACAGTACGCAGGGCCCACACAGATATATTCGGAGGCATAACCATGCGCCAAGACAATCTGCTAAGGGAACCAGCCTCTCGAGGCCGGCCTCGGTGTCAACGAGCCTCCTCCCGACCCCTGAAGCGGCTAACCGGCAGGGTGAAATCGAGGAAGATTTTCAGTGTGCGTACACGTTTGCTGGACTGCCGCAAGTCTTGCTAGAGGCGGCTGGTACAGCACACGTGCGCGGGGAAACGATGTGGCCCGAAGCATACTTGATGGCGGGAGCACAGCATCGATTCCCGAAAACTCCACAGGGGAGGCGACCTCGATCGCTCCTACCCGGGAGAGGGGGCTGGCCAGCAGGGGCCTCATCTAAGAGAGCAGCTCTACAGGGCCGCAACACTAGGGCGGACACTGGGAATAGCAATTGCCTGAAACTGATGTGTCCCGCAGGCCACAAGGCGGCGAGAACAACATCAACTTCAGGAGGGCTCCACCTTAGATGAATATCCAGACAAGTCAAACACGCTTAGGTGACATAATTAAAGTATCCAACTTATTAAAGTCAGATAACATGACACTCAATTCCTCTGAATTAAATGCCATCATAATCAGCCAACCCGTGCAACCTGGTCTGAATGATTGGCTGAATAAAAAATACATCTAACTCCTCAAAGTCAGATAATATTTTAATTTAATTCCTTGGAATTAAATACAGCCACAATAAGGTGAAACATGGTCTGAATGATAGGCTGAATATCTAACTCCTCAAAGTCAGATCATATTTTATTTAATTCCTCAGAATTAAATGTAGCCATAATCATCAGACGACACTGTTTTATTGTATTTACGGACTCATAAACCACGCGTTGCCTCAGCAACGTGGTTCAACCCGTCATAATACAATTGGCTTTCATCGCTCGAGAAAAAAGCCAAACAGTATCACGGTGAAACATGGTCTGAATGACAGGCTGAATATCTAACTCCTTAGAGTCAGATCCTATTTCATTTAAATCCTCAGACTTAAATGCAGCCATAATCATCAGGCCATACTATTTTATCGTAATATACGGACTCGTAAACCACACGTTGCCTCAGCAACGTAGCTCAAGCCGTTAAGCCAACCAATATTCCAGCCTTTCTCAAACTTTTTTTAGTCAGGGCACCTTTCAAAAGTGCATACAATTTCAAGGCACCCCAGTTTAAAATATAATTTAAAAACACTGCATAACCCAAATTTAAATGCAAATGTCCTGTTTATTTAGACAGGACAGTAATGAATGGTGCATAATACGAACTGTTAATAAAAATAATAATAACAACTTTATAGCAACTTTATAGTACATTTAAAAACACAGGTTTGCAAAGTAATTCACAAAATAATTAATCAGAGACACAAATGCCATGAAAGCGTAAGAGGTGGACCTCTATGTCATTTTCCTTTTTATTAAAAATATTCACAAATTTGTTAGATATGGCCTGAAATATCTGATATTCCGATTGTCAAATATATATACAAGTGGAAGTGTTTTGTCGTTTAAACACCTTTAAAACGATCGCGTTAAGTTGAGCTGTATGCATCGCCGCCGCAGGCGCAGTTCAGAAAATCGGACCTGTTGGATTTACAAGACGTGAATTTTATTCGTCAAGAAATTAATACATTTATTCAGCAAGGATGCAGTAAATTGGTCAAAAATAATGTGTACATTGTTACAAAAAAATGGTTTGGTTCTTTTGAACTTTCTATTAATCAAAGCATTTTAAACTATCAAAAAAATATGACGCAGCTCGTTTTCAACATTGATAATAATCATCATATCTGAATGATTTCTGAGGGATCATGTGACACTGACGACTGGAGTAATGATGCTGAAAATTCTTTGATCACAGGAATAAATTACATTTGAACCTGTTTACTGTCACCCCGCTTTTTGAACATAGAGATGAAAATGCACTATCCGAACTTAAAGCTGCAGTCCGTAACTTTTTGCGCTCTAGAGGTTTTTGCGCTCTTAATAAACAGAACTGCATGCGTCTTGCGGAAGAACACTGCTCTTTCATTCTCTCTGTCTATGGCAAGTCCTTCACAAATTCAAACTCTGTGTTTGTCCCAATGGAAGTGTCTTACATTGTTGGTTGTTCCCTGTCTTGTTATGTATATATTGCAATTAAAAATAAAAAAATAAATAATAGTCAATGGCAAGTCACGCAGGGACTGTGCTCCTCCGCAGCGGTTCCTACCAGACCGCTCTGAAATAGTCCCGATATAAACACTTATCATAAGTGAACCATAATGATTCAGGGCAAGACAAAAACACGGTTTGGAAAATGGATTTGTGTTGTACAGTCTCATTATATCATTTTTGTAAATCTTGAACACAAAAAAAAGTTACGGACAGCAGCTTTAAATAGTTGTAATTGTTGTAACACTTTGAAAGTGTGTACATTTTTTTTGAAGTTTAAGTTTACTGTAAGGCAAATGTACTGTACTAAACATGACACCGGCCACTGGGAGAGGAGTTGCTAAAAGGTTTACAAGTACTGTTTCTATGGTGATGCAGACATACACATGCTAGTTTTCCATGTTTTATGCAGACTTTGGCGTAATTATTTTTTTATGCTGTAAAAACTGTAGCTATATTCTCTCCCCTTACACAAACCCTAACCCTAAACCTACCCATCACACACAACTATCTGCTAGATTTTCAAAAAAGATCATTCCGTATGATTTATAAGCTCGGACCATAAAAATGTTCCCACAAGGTCAAAATTTACTGGTATTACTGTACATGTAATTTTTGGAATAACACACACACACACACACACACGCACACACACACACACAACCTGATAGGAACACCTATTGTAGAAACATGCAATATTTTAATGTTTTTATACAGTCGCTAGGACACATTTCTCAATACTTAGGTTGCTTTTTCAAAACTCTTCACACAGTTCTCCTAACAAACTTTCAGCTTGGCATAGTAAATTTCACATTAAAATGCACTAACTCTACCAAAACACTTCATTCATGTCTCAAATCAACTCATTCTTCCAGAACACTATCAGAGGAACACACTTTGTCGCTCATAACCTAAATACAGTAGGCATAGCATTAAACAATGCTTTATTTTTCTTTATAAAACAAGAATGACTCTGCTGCTTATAATTCACTGAAATATACAATATAAGTTTGTCAATGCTCACATTAGCCTACAGTAAAAAAATAATAATTCCCCTTTTGGTAATGAAATTAAAGACATCTGTGTAGGTGATCAGCTACATATATTTGTTTTGATAGTATTTGATTTTTTTTTTTTTTTTAGATCCCTGTCGTATTGGAAATAATTTTTGTATTATGTTAGGTTTTTAACTGAAGTTTAACAGTTTTGAAAACGTAAATGTGCAAACTGGCCTTTTAGGTCATTGATTTTTTTTTTTTGCCAAAGCAATGATAAATAATCCAGTTTATAATATATAATCCTCCTGACCACACAGACTGACGTGGTGTGTGAAGAGTTTAGAAAAGGTGACCTAAGTATTGAATAGTTGAGTAATGTGTCCTATCGACTGACTCAAAAAAAAGTTTGCAAAAGATAAACCAGCTGATGCTGTAAAATTCACGTCCTTTCATCGATTCTCAGCGAGTTCTGAAATAAAGTCTGCTCAGCGGACACCTGATGTGATCTGGCCAAGCAGTTCCTGACTCACCCAAGCAGACGGGCAGCAACAGGAGCAGGACGAACCAGGCCTTCATTGTGGATCTGTGCTTCGGTGATGCAGTGTCAGAAATGTCTGTTGGAATCTGAGCTTTTGCTCTTTTAAAGCGTCGTTGTGGATACGCACGGGTGACGTGTCTCACACACACCCATACACACAGTGTGCAACGTGTAAACAGTCTTATCTCCAGGGATATTCTAGAAACAAATAATGATGAGATGAAATACGTGTGTGTGTGTGTGTGTGTGTGTGTGTGTGTGATGAATCATATTTACACTGGAAAACAAAAATGGTGGGAAAACAATTCTCTTAAGATTCTCAAACAAATACAAAGAAACAGCAAGTAACACATTGAATTAAACATGACATTTAATATTTAGGTAGCACTTTATTTGAGTTCAAATGAATACTTTGGAATATAGATCTAAGGTTGGTCTCAGTGTAAAGATGCACACACTTTGAAAGTGTAAAAAAATTAAGATTAGAAGTTTAAGTTTACTGTTAGTCAAATGTACAGTACTAAACATTTGTGTTTACATAATATATGTGTGTGTACTGTGTATAATTATTATGTATATATAAATACACACACACACATACACCATATATATAATTTATCTTATATACAAATATTTTTTTATATACAATTTTATTTAAGTAACAAGCAGATTTAATGCTTGTGTGATTGACTGTTGATGTTTGCAGGAGTTGATGGAGCAGAACGCAGCACTTCCTACTGTTGACACTGTATGATGGCAGACTGCTGACAGAGACAGCTGCATGCCCTTCACTATCTGTCACTGCTCACATTCCTGAGATCATCAGCATACAGAGCGATAACATTGTGTTTATCTGTGTTTATTCTAAACACTTGATGCACCATCATTAAAAAACACCTCTGGTGTTAGGACATCCTATGCTGTGTCATCTAAGTGAATCCGGTACATGATGATCAGATAATAGAGCTGCTTGTAAAAAGGTTATGATGTGCCTCTGCTAAGGTAATCCTTTCTAAAGCTGAGTTGCTCTGTGAAGTCACTGCGTTCGGGAGTTTTGCGTGAAACATACGTGCAGTTTTATGGACATTTAACATTCGACAGCACTAAGATTTTTGTTGTTGCAGAAGATAACTTAAGCACCACCTGGTCTCTAGTTTTACCATGTACGTAAATCATGGTGTTGTCTGCGTACAATAGGATTTTTATTTCTGGACAGGCATCTGGAAGATCATTTACAATAGATACAAACTAAAAAGTAGGGGTCCAAGAATAGAATATATAGAACTCAGAGAAGAAGAGGACTCAGAGAAGATGATCTCAATGGTGTGGTTTATTGACAGGTAAATGGATAAACAGGAAGAGCAGGCGAGTAGCAGATGATGGAGCACACAAGGACACCAGACAATAGGGGTGAACAGTGCTTGAAGTGGAAAAAAATGGGAACTGGGGCGGGTGGTTTTAATCTTAGCATGAAAAATGGCCTTCAATTTGGAAACACCGCTCAGTCTGGCCATTGCTCTGAGGATGAAAACCAGAAGACAGACTGATAGTCACCCTCAGTAAGCAACAAAACTCCTTCCAAAATCTGGAAACACATCCATCAGGAGGCCATGCCAGTGATCCATGACAGTCACCGCTGTCTCCTTGGCCGAGGGTAATTTAGGCAAGGGAATAAAATGAGTTGCCTTCAAGAACCAGTCCACTACGGTCACAATGACCGTATTGCCATGCGAGGGTGGGAGGGCGGTAACAAAATCGAGCGGGACCAGGGTCTCGAAGGGACAGACGGCGGTTGAAGTAACCCATCAGGGGTCGGTTGGAAGTCTTACCTTGAGCACGGACAGAACAGGCCAAACAAAACCCTGATACCCCATAGATGGCCACCAGAATCGTTGCTTGACCAAAAAGCTGGTACGGTTAACTCCTAGGTGACACACCATGTTGGAGCAATGACCTACCGAATGACGTTGGACCGTAATCCCTCCTGCACAAATAAACGACCCAGTGGGCACCTGGGTCCTGGCTGACACATGCCTAGGTGCTTGATTTTATATACCTGTGGCAATGGAAGTGACTGGAATTCAATGTTCATTTTACATGCCATGATGGCGCCGCTATGTTTGGCGGCCACTTGCTCGCCTGTTTTTCCGTGTTTGTCTTCGCTACAGTCTCGTCACTTACTGTTTATGACCGCACCACGCTACTGGAATTGCGTTTCACAACTTACCGCCTCCTGAACTCACAGTCCTTTAATCTTCCACCACCATTGTTGTCATTAATTCCCCCTTCTCTGAGACGCCCTGTCTGTCTGCTACCAGGCAGTAAGCGCCGCAGAAGGCGCGATCGGAGAGGCGGACAACATGTCAGGCTGAGGATTTACCTGGATTCATCGTCGCAGAGGTGTGAAATCAGCCTGGATTTGGCGGCGCTAGAATATCGCGGGAATGCTACGGTGGCTTCGGCCGGTAAGCCCCTTCACTGGCGTCCCTTCTCCGTGCTCCGCCGTGTTGGAACATCCACCCGGGGTTGCATCCATGGAAACCTCCGTCCGATTCCGTGCGTTACATCGCCGCCTGTCAACAGCTTGACTACGCTCCACATGGCACTTTGCAACACCAGATCACTCAATAACAAAACATTTGTCCTCAATGACATCATCTCTTCTCATAATCTGGATTTGTTTTTCCTCACTGAAACCTGGCTTCCCCCAGGTGACGTCAGTGCTTTCTCTGAGCTCCTCCCATCTGGCTACCTTTACCTAAACTCCCCGCGGCAAGCGGTAGGGGCGGGGGGATAGCCACCGCACATAGACAGTCCCTGAAGTGTCGCCAGTTGTCCACTAGAGGGTATTCCAGCTTTGAGCTGCAAGTATTTGTACTAACACTACCCAGTCCTATTCTTTGTGCAGTAATTTACCGCCCAAATTAAATAAGGTTTTCTTAACTGAGTTCTCAGAGTTCCTAACTGAGTTTCTGGCAAAGTTTGATAACATTTTAATTTGTGGTGATTTTAACATTCATGTTTGCTGCCCTCTGATAAACCAGCTAATGATTTTAAGGCACTTTTAGCTTCATTAGATCTGGTTCAGTCCATATCTGGTCCTACTCATAGGTTAGGTCACACTCTTGACCTTATCATATCTCGTGGGGGTGATTGTGACAGCTTGTGAGGTTGTGGATTTTGCCATCTCCGACCATTCCCTCATTCAATTTGACATCTGTGCTGTTACACCAGAACCTACAACTACTGCCCCTCATCGTCGTCGCATTATCACCTCATCTACTGTTGAAGATTTTATTGCTTCATTTTCTGCTTCTGACTTTGCTTCTGTTGAGTTAGCATCACCTTTTTGCCCGGACCATTTCATTTCTTCCTTCAACACCATCTGCTCCCAGATTATGGACTCTGTTGCACCCTTTAAGGTGAAGTCGACTAATGGTCCTCTGGACCCGTGGCTCAATGATACAACTAGGTCCCTTAGGCGCCGATGCAGACAGTTCGAGCGAAAATGGAAGAAGGATAGATTGCAGGTGTCATTGGAGATGTTTAGAGACAGTCTGACCACATATCAGAAAGCACTGAAAGAAGCTAAAGGACAATATCTCTCTCATCTCATCAACAGCAATAGCCACCGCCCTGGAATCTTATTCAATACTATTAATTCTGTTATTAATCCGGTGTCTGTATCCTTGATTGATGTATCTGAAAGAACATGTAATGCATTCAAGCAATATTTTGTGGACAAGGTCTTGGCTGTTAGGCAATCCATTATTCAAGACTCTACTGTTGTCATGCCGTCTCGTGCGGCGCAATGTGTGCTAGAGAACTTTGAGGCAGTTACTCTTGGGGAGCTCAAAAAGCTGTCCTTGAGTTGAAACCTACCACCTGCCCTTTAGACATTGTTCCTGCAAGGATTCTGAAGGAGGCTGTTGACACCACTGGTCCCTGCCTTGTCTCCTTCATAAACAGCTGTCTTACTTTGGGTACTGTTCCTACAGTTCTCAAACATGCCATCATTAGACCGTTGCTTAAGAAACCCAACCTTGACCCCTCCATTCTATCAAACTTCCGACCTATTTCTCACCTATCATTTCTGTCAAAGTTGATGGAGAAGCTTGTTTACTCCCAGCTCCAGGCTCATCTGCAATTACACAGCATTGGGGATACATTCCAATCTGGTTTCAGGACCAGGCATAGTACTGAATCTGCGTTACTGAGGGTACATAATGACATTCTTGAAACACTTGACAGAAAAAACTCTATGGTTCTAGTTTTACTGGACCTTACCGCTGCATTTGACACTGTGGATCATGCAATTCTCATTTCGTCTACAACATGTTGCTGGTCTGCAGAAAGTGGTGCTGAATTGGTTCTCATCATACCTCACTAATAGAACCTTTTCAGTAATGCTCAATGACTTTGCCTCCTCAGTTGCCCCTATGTCATCTGGAGTACCGCAGGGTTCCATTCTCGGTCCTATTCTGTTTTCACTCTATATATTGCCACTTGGGCAACTCATCTCCAGACACAACGTTAATTTTCATTTCTATGCCGAGACCTCCAGATTTACCTCCCTGTGATTCTGAGTAATCGTTCATCACTGGATCCTCTCTATAACTGTCTTCAGGACATCAAACAGTGGCTTTCCCAGAATTTCCTTCATTTAAACGAGGAAAAGACTGAGTACATCCTGTTCAGCCCGGATTCATCTAATAGTGCTTGTAGCTTTGGTCCTATGACACCTCAGCTTGCTCCGTTGTACGTAACCTGGGTGTTATTTTGGACAAAAACATGCAGTATGATAAACAGATTGGTGCAGTAGTGAAGGCGAGTTTTTACCAGCTACGACTTCTTAGTAAGGTCAAATTTTTTGTCCAGAGCCGACCTTGAAAAAGCAATTCACGCCTTCATCAGCTCAAGGATCGACTACTGTAATGCCCTCTATACTGGACTAAATACATCACTCATCAGTCGCCTTCAACTGGTACAAAACGCAGCCGCACGTCTTCTCTCTAATACATCAAACGGTCACACATCACCCCGGTCCTCCGCTCGCTTCACTGGCTTCCAGTGCAGTTTAGGTGGAGTATAAAATTCTGTTGTTTGTGTTTAAGGCCATCCATGGTTTGGCCCCAGTATACCTCACTGAACTAGTAAAAACATATCAGCCAGCCAGAACACTCCGCCTCTGATCAGATTTCTCTGGTTACCCCAACATACAGGTATAAAAAGTTTGGAGGCCGGTCATTTAGTGTTCAAGGACCAAAGTTGTGGAATGCACTCCCTGTGCACCTCGAAACATCACGGTGCTGAGTGTTTTCAAAACACATCTGAAAACACACTTTTTTAATCAAGCCTTTGACTCTTAGTGCTGGTCTTGATTGGTTGGACTTGTTTTTATGTTGTCGTTTGATGCTTGTTTTGGAAAGCGCCTTGTGCACCTTTTGGCTGCTGTAAGTCGCTATATAAATAAAAATTGATTGATTGATTGATTGATTCAATGATTTAGAGGGGTGTCCCAATAATTTTGGCAATTTAGTGCATGTTTAATCTGCCCTATATTAAACCACTTTTTAAAAACAAACAGAATATGAATCCATCAATTTGCCACTTCAAAGTGACATCAAAAACACAAGTCCCTTAACTCTAAGGCTCTAATGAAATGTCACAACCAGCTGCTGGGTCATCATTTAGTAGAACAAAACTCCACATGATGTTTCTCTGTCTCTGTCATTCACTCTGATTGAGCAGTTTAAATGAGTGCATTAACTGAGTGCATGCTAAACAATCTCATGATTTGTTATCTTTTGTCAAATCAGCTTAGGTTTACAAATGTTGTTCACATAACATTTTTGGAATTTCTGTTGAATAAACTAATCTTTTTCTTTGTATCAACTCAAATATTTCAGGTTAAGCTATTCATTTTAAGTTAAACCAACAAATATTTTTTTTTTACAGTGTAGGTATTATCAACTGGCCGTGTTTAGAGATTGCAATAGACGTGATGGAGTACAATGTGTTAATGCGCTCAAGCACTGGGAGCTAAACCGTTTAGTGCTTCTTAAGTAATTAGCAAGATTATAAAATGTATACAATGTTTAATAGGGAGCCAGTGCAGTGCTGACAGAACCGGGCTAATTTGGTTATTCTCCTGGAACTCTAGTTGCTGCGTTTTGGACCAATTCTAATTAAATAAAAGGAAATTACCAGTCATCACATTTTTTTTTTATATCAGCAATGCATTCTGTTAATTTTGTGAATTGGTGTTTTGTCAGGGACTGAAGAAATATAGAGCTGAGTATCATCAGTATAACAGTGAAAGCTAATGCCATTCTTCCTCTAGATATCTCCCAAGGGTATTATAAAATTAACGGTCCTAGTACTGAGCCTTGCGGTACTCCATACTGAACTTGTGATCGATATGACATCTTTTCATTTACTACTACAAACTGATAACGGTCAGATAAGTATGATTTAAACCATGCCAATGCAATTCCACTAATGCTAACGTAATTTCTGAGTCTATTCAAGAGAATCTTATAGAATCAAATTCAATGTAATAATGCATACTTCCCTACTGTAGTAGTTGAAAAACAGTATGTGACAAAAGAACCAGTCTGTGAGATAAGAAAGTACCCGATGAACTACTATTTCTGGTGAGATTCTGAAATGTGCATACAATGGACACTTTACTATCCCATGAGGCCATAGGAGAGGATTTGTGAATGAATATGGTACTATATCGCAACGTTGTCATTGTCGTACCGACACTGTAGGTCACATGACAATGACAACGTTGCGATATAGCACGCCTACATCCAGATTACATTCATGCTGCACATATTCATTCTAGTTGGAGAAGTAATTGTTCAAAATAAGTACCTACTCAAGAGTATGCGATTTTGGACCCAGCCCTGGTTTGAGAGATAATAACGCCTATTGTAGACTTCTGTGGAAACAACAGTGGTGTTGGGCTTCATACTGACACCTACTGGTGTGGCTGTAGAACCACACAAAAGCGTTTCAGGTTTCCGCTGGTGCATTTATAACCCATGACTAATGCATCACAACCAAAGTGTTGAATTAAAGAGAGTGTTAAAGAGTTAAGTGAGTAATATTCAGTTGGTCATGAGTGTACACTATTTTAAACATTTGTCAAAAGTATGTTTTATTTAGGTGTAAAACATCAGTGAAAGATCTTTAAATGGATAAATAACTGAAGGAGTCTCCAGAAGAAAAACACAACCGTTTTTAAAATGTTTCTTTATTTTCTAAATTCTTCAGTATTTTCTGCCCATTGGCAGGAATGCATAAGAGACAGATTGGCTCAAACTTTGTCACAAGAAAAAAAAAAAAAAGTTTTCTTTTCATATTTCGTTAACATCATTGAATAATTTGCATAATCATCATTGTTGTTTTCATAACGGTCATTCGGTTTATCAAAAAAAGTTTAGCTTTTCTCCGCACCTTTATTCGATGAGTATATAATCAAAAACCCTGCAAACAGCAAAGCATTTGGAAGTCCAGACATTTCCTCCAAGTGTAGATACAATCACCAGCTGGGACGTTTGCATTTCCTCTCTCTCCCTGTGTATGTTTTGGGAAATTAGCTCTTGGATATTAGCGGATATAAAAACACAATCAACAGTCTCCTCGATGGTGAACGCCAATACATTGATATCAATGGTTTCTGCGTAGCTTCACTCTTGTGTTTTTGAATACACTCTCAAAATACCCCACACCTTCACCATCACTACTTCCAACACACCATTCTTTTCAACATCAAATAACAAGGCAAATCATCTGCGACATTCAAAAAAAACATTTCTGTATGCAGCACTCCATTCGGCTAACTGCTTACAGATAAACGAGTATGTTCCTGGAAATGACAGGCCTACAGAAAAGCCCTGGAGTCTCCAAACCGAGCGACACCGGCCACAGCGCATCCGAATTCATGTCACAAGACGAACCATCCCTCACTTTTCTCATGGATGAAAACATGCTCCTAAATCACTAAATGACATGAAGCATTGCCCTTGCACCCTAGAGCACCGCCCTCCCCACAAAATAGTTATATACATACAGGTACACCATTATATACACAATAAAGCCAGCCCTGAATGCAACAACAAAGGTCTGTGAAAGAGTGACATACTCGCCTGCAACTGGTGTAAAGATTCTGAGAGTTGCACTTTTGATATCAATTTGATATCCAGACAGCAACATACTGTCGCCCCATATCCATCCATCAAACGCTGTGCTGAAGTTTTAAGAGGCCAGGCGTTCAGGCTAGTGGCCCCAATGTATTTTGATACTTAAGTCACACTAAAAGTGGTCTGAATGCCATTACATTAGATGCAATAATATGAATGAGCCATCTGTCAATGACTTTCTACTCAAGTTCACACTGGTGAACCACAGAATCATAAACTATCAACATGACCCACTAACGTTTGACATCCACAGTGTGTCACAATGTCCCTTCATTTTGAACTCCATTCAAATGTCTTTTTGTCTTGCTTGAAAAGTGTGCATCCACCATGTTTCTGTGAAGTAAATGCCACTTGTATTTACTTGACACTTCCCTAACTAATGCTTAATGGCCTGGTTTCACAGACAGGGCTAAGATTAAGCCAAGATTAGTTCAGTTAGGACGTCTAAGTAGCTTTTATAAATGTGCCCTGGAAAATCACATTACTGGTGTGCATCTTGAGACTTAACGATGGAACTTACATATTTTAAGATATGCTTTCAGTTAAAACAGCTCAAACATGCATTTTAGTCTGGGACTATCTTATGCCTTGTCTGTGAAATTCATACATTTTAAGTGTGGCTTAAAAACAACATGGAAGTCCATGGAGAATCTAACTAAGGCAATCTCAGTGAAAACCTTCTCACTTGCTTAAAAAAACAGGAGTAGTCCGTAAAGCGTACATAAAAAAGGTATAAAAAGTTAACTGCAGACCAGCTGAGGGACGTTCAACTCAACACCGTCTACACCGGAAATGTTTCATTTGCATAAACACACCACAATCCATCTACACATTGCTAAAGCCACCTAATTGACTATTACATCCATTTCATGCACTTAAAAATCATCTGGATCAGACACGTGAATATGAGGCAGCTGAGTCTTGACATCCTTCAGTACTGAGTATCTGAATGCTGATGTGTATTATATCACACACATCACTGAAGACTGTCAATCTTTCACAATACAAAAGGAAACCCAATTGACTGTAAATGTGTATTTGTATCACATCCTGAAATCTGAGAGTGTAAACCCTGCCTTTGTACACAGAGACTGCACATACAACGCATCTGAACCCTGCACAACTTCCCTCCTAAAGCTGGACTGAGAGCTGTTTTCATGTCATAATATTGATTTAGGTTCTGGTTCATCAAGCACCACGGGTCTTAGCAGCTCGCTCTTTTACTCGGAAATGAATCGCTTCATCTTGTGATATTTCAGAAAGTCAAATTCATGGCATGTTTAATCTTCAATGAGCTTCTTTTATCCATATTTCCATGTAATGTTGAGGGAAACACAAAAAGGCTTGGGAGAGCTTTCTCTTATAAAACGAAAGTACTGTGGCAGTGTCGTGGAACAGTGTTGGTATCATATGGTATTCCCATGGAACCCAAAAAGGGTTATGGTGATGGTAGAAAAGTTACATTTGCTTTTGCGATCTCACAAAAGTATTGTTTTCCCCAGAGAAATTGTGCGTGCACTTGCAAAACTATATTTTAGTGCTTTCGCCTCCGAACGTTTCTCGTTTCTCTGTGGGACGCTATACTTCTGCCATTGAGTGCAAATGTTTGGCAAGAGAACGCAAAGTTTCTTACCGTACTCAAATACCATGATATTTGACCTGTTAGCGACAAAAAAGGGCCAAATTTACCTGAATTAGCCCTATGGTATGAATTATACCTTAATAATACCACACAAAAAGTATTATCAAGGTACTTTCTGGTGCTATTTTTACAAAAAGGAGTGGGGGAAAATATTATTTTTTTCCTTTGACTTTCTCTTTTAGACTCTCTCCAAAAAGAGCGATCCTGAGAAAATGTGAGGGAGAGAGGGAGAGGGCGAGCGCCCTTCAGCGGAATGAAAGAAGCGGCCACTCGCGCGCACATACACACTCACGCACGCACATTTAAGACTCGTTTAATCTTTCGTTTCTCTCATACGATAAAAAACAAGAACATCTCAGTCCTTATGAACAAAATGACAAGAAAAACAGTCCCAAAATGAAACCTAAAAACAATTCAGTCTCAGTGAGAAGAGAGTCATAAGGATCAGCGATTAAAACGGATGGTAAGAATACACAGAGGAGGTGTCCAGTCTGAGGCAGATGTGAGGGCGGCAGGGCATCTTAGACAGGCGGGTGAGACTAAAACCAGGGGGGCGGGGATTTATAAAACAGGCAGGCTGTCGCCATGCAGACCCCATTTTGAGGCAGGTCAGGTTTGTGTGCGAGTTGTGTTTGCTTTGAATGAAGTGCGCAGCTGTTTATGGCTATTCTTCTGTAAAGAGGCGATAATCGTGCCAGGCTGAAATTCAAGGGTGTCCGTGAACAATGGCGACCAGCAGAAGCAGCCGTTGAGGTCCTTGAGTCTGACCAATGAGCCAGGGGCACCTGCCTGGCATCACCAGATATACATTTCCTGAAGTTTTTGGCTCAGGGACAGATGCTATGCAAGCATGCAAATCAGCTTTACATGCAGTCCTCCACCGATGTTCACAGAGAGCGAGAGAATACAAATGAGCATCATGTGACTTTTAAGCTTTACTCACTAAAATGGTTAGTTCATCTGAAAATGAACATCATTTACTCATGTTGTTCCAAACCTGTATGACTTACCTTTTGCAAAAACACAAAAGAAGATATTTTGTCAAAGGGGTCCATTGTTGCTTTGGACCCAACTGACTTTCATCATATGGACAAAAACATCTGCGAAACAACGTCTTTGTGTTCCACAAAATAAAGAAAGTTATACCGGTTTGGAACAAAATGAGGATGAGCGTTAGACATTATATTGGACATTCTTGTTCTTTTTTGAGTGAACCATCCCTTTAAGCGAGGAAAAGGTCCATCCTTAATCAATAAGAGCATTGATGTATATGCCAAATGCCAATAAATTGAAAGCATGTGTCCATTTTTACGTTGTTCTGTGTATTTAAACGTGCACTTTGCTTGGATCTAAATCTGGTACATCGTTTAATCACAGTTACTGATGTATGCATGTGTGTATTAGTGTTCGTGTGGTAGTGTGTGTGTCAGTGTAAACCTGTAGGTGTGTTTTTTAACTAAACATTCCTAATCTCTCACCGTCCAAGTCGAACCAATGCCTCCACGACCACATCTACTGAACAAGCTGTCAAAGTAACAACAAACTAAGACACGAAATGAAAAGAAAATCTTGAAAGGATAAAAACTGAGAAGACCCTGCTTTTGTAATCCGACAGGAAGGCTGCAGTGACAAGCTGTTGCCTTTGGCCGGGCTATTGAGCAGGCGAGAGAAGGGGTCGCACCGCCTTATAAGGGGGGGTTAAAGGGCATGCCCTCGTCACTGGGCGTGGCCGTATCGTCGCTAGGCTCTAGGCTGTCCTTGGGGCTCAGGGTGCTGTCAGAAAGGGGCGTGGCCTCGTCTGAAGGGGGCGGGGTTTCGGCAGAACCATCCTGCTGTCCGTTAGTAGTGGCCGTGTGCAGGGGTTCGGGGGGCGTAGGCGGGGGAGTGTTGGTGTCAGGCTGGGTGTTGATGGGTAGTGAGACTGGCACCGGCAGGGGCTCAGTAGGAGTGTGGGGGACGCTGGGTACCGACACCAGGGTGCGAGGGGTGGAGTTGTGCAGCAGGGAATCGCCCAGGCCCAAGCTGGAGTCGCTGTGCACCAACGAAGAGGTCTTTTCCACCAGACGCCACTGCATGATGCTCGTGTCCTTGCCGCCCGTTGAAATCAGGTGACTGTCACTGTGCATGAAGCTCACGTTTGTCACGTGACTGCTGTGGGCGCTGTACTTGTGGCTTGGGGCCTGCGATAAATATCAAAATCAATCAAATCTCAGATTAATCAACTGCTTTAAACAATGGTAGTAAGGTGTGACGTGACAGACCTTTGGTCTTGAGCAGGGGTACTGGAAGAGGTGCACTTTACAAAAGTCATCAGCCAGAGCGATCACCTTCCTGTTGTGAGATCGCACCAGGGCATTGATATCTGTCCCATCTGAGCCCTCCGGCCAAACACCTGTTACACACAAACACAGACACACATCAGTGCACTGCATCCCGACACTGGGGGTGTGTAGCTTTTCAAACAAGCAATACTTTCAAGAATAAAACAAGTGATTGATACATTCTTACACAATTACCCCTTTAAACAATTACATTGATAAATATGCTTCACCACTGGTTTTAATTGAATACTATAACTTAAAATGTTTATTAAAGTGTTTTATAGTTTAATCTTTAAATGTATTATAATTCTTGAATTATACAATTATAAAATAAAATTTGTAGTTAATCTTAAACTGGTAGCAAGAATTAAGAAAATTCTAATCCTTCCTAATTTTAACAAGGGAAGTTATTTTTGACTTTTATATTTCTAAACACAGACACCTCACCACACTCAAAAATATGATCAGAAATGGATTAGGGTCCTTCAACAAAATCACCAGCAGGAGGCAGAAGAACACCAGGTACAGGACACACACAGACAGGCACACACACACACACACACACACACACACACACACACACACACCACACAGACAGACACATGGACCACGGCATACACACACATACACACGGTGAGACACATTTACACACGGCATGGGCACACACACAGGCATACGCACACACTGAAAGACGGACAGACACACACACACACACACACACACACACACACACACACACACACACATGGACAGGCGCACGGAGACACACACACGGACGGACAGACACATGGACACTCGGACAGACACACACATGGACAGACATGCACAGACGTACAGACACACGGCCATTCGGACAGACACAAGAACGGACACAGACACTCGGACGGACACACACTCGGACACTCATGGAAACACACAGAATCAAATAGACACACACACGGACACATGTGGACACTCACAGAAACAAACGGACACACACACACTTGTGGGCACACACACACAGACACTCATGGAGACACACACTTTCTGTAGCATCACATTCCCTGTCCTGCTCTAATCTATTGGCTCAGTGCTGGGGAATTTGTACAGTTCTACCAAATATTTTTCCAGTCTAATAAAGTGGTAAAATATGTGGAGCTGTGGTGAAGACTGGGCTGGCTTTACTCAAAAGCACCCGTGTAAATGTGCTGCTGTCTCCAGTATTACAGACCCACACACACCAGATGGCACACTCTGCTGACAGATAAAGTGAGTTTTGTGGGCTGAACTACTTTTGGGTTTTGTAAATCACCCTGCTTAGACATGAAGTCACTCAGCGAAATTAGAACGACAGACTATAATTGCGCAGACAGAAGGACAGCGAGATGAAAAAAGCTGCAAAGGGAGAACAGATGACTGACAATCAGACTACTAAATAGGTGATGAGCAAAATTTGTCAACAGAAAATGAGCTAAATATGACAAAACCTCCCTCTGGGGACATCTCCATTTGCACAAATATATATTCTGTATATTACTGGACAAAAGTTTAGAAAAATTCCGATTTTTTTATGTCTTTAAATTAAGTATTTTATGCTCACCAGGCTGCAGTTAAAAAAATTAATAAAATACAGTAGTGCTGTCAAATCGATTGATCGCAATTTATCGCATCTGACATCTAAAACACATATACATATATAATATATAAATATAATAAAATATTTCTTCATCACAACACCTGTTAGTGGGTGGGATATATTAGGCAGCAAGTGAACATTTTGTCCTCAAAGTTGATGTGTTAGAAGCAGGAAAAAGGGGCAAGCGTAAGGATTTGAGCGAGTTTGACAAGGGCCAAATTGTGATGGCTAGACGACTGGGTCAGAGCATCTCCAAAACTGCAGCTCTTGTGGGGTGTTCCCGGTCTGCAGTGGTCAGGATCTATCAAAAGTGCTCCAAGGAAGGAACAGTGGAGAACCGGCGACAGGGTCATGGCTCATTTTCCCCTTTTCCACCAAGGCAGTGCTGGTGGTGGTTTGGAGCCAGAGCCTAGTTTAAAATTGGTTCTTTGTCTTTCCACACCCAAAGCACCAGCTCCGAACCAGGAAAAACTGGTTCTTAAGAAGCACCAAAACATTGCTGGTCTAAAAGAAAGAATGCTTGCATCAGGGGCTGTGGGCGGGGTTACTGTGACCAACAAGACAAACACAAACTTGTGACCGCCATTTTTGAAATAGCTAATCGATCTAATAGCTGCTCGATTGTAATCTCGTCTATACAAATCACAGTGAGTTGCACGGATGCGTGGGATTCGCTGTGTTTTGATGCCGATGTAGGATCGTAAAGCCATGAGCATCAATAGTAACGCAGCGTTCGCCATTGTTGATGGAAGGCTTGTTCGAGATGCATCGATGAATGACATCAAAGTTTAACGAGAGCATACGACTCCTTATGCTTTTGAATCGCTCATGCGGTATTTTGATATCATACGTGGATCGCTCTGTGCAGTGCCGATGCATCCCGAACAAGCCTGGTGTGTTTCAGTGTTTGTGTTTCTTGCTGCCTCGCTAGCATTGCTGAGAAAGAAGAGATGTATACAGTGACGTCAGACCTGGCTCTGTGGTGGCTCTCTAGCATGTGGGAAGGCAAACCGGTTCTTAGAAAGCTCGTCAGTCGAACAAACTCCGAACCGGCACTAGCTCTGGACTGGCACCCGGTTTATTCTAACGAAAAAGGGGTAATAGATGCACGTGGGGAGCGAAGGCTGGCCCGTGTGGTCCGATCAAACAGACAAGCTACTGGAGCTCAAACTGCTCAAGAAGTTAATGCTGGTTCTGATAGAAAGGTGTCAGAATACACAGTGCATTGCTCCGCCGAAAGCACCATCAGTGGCACGTGAGCATCAGAACTGGACCACGGAACAATGAAAGAAGGTGGCCTGATCTGATGAATCATGGTTTCTTTTACATCACGTGGATAGCCGGGTGCGTGTGCGTCCATTACCTAGGGAACACATGGCACCAGGATGCACTATGGGAAGAAGTCAAGCCGGCGGAGGCAGTGTGATGCTTTGGGCAATGTTCTGCTGGGAAACCTTGGCTCCTGCCATCCATGTGGATGTTACTTTGACACGTACCACCTACCTAAGCATTGTTGCAGACCATGTACACCCTTTCATGGAAACGGTATTCCCTGGTGGCTGTGGCTCTTTCAGCAGGATAATGCGCCTGCCACAAAGCACAAATGGTTCAGGAATGGTTTGAGGAGCACAACAACGAGTTTGAGGTGTTGACTTGGCCTCCAAATTCCCCAGATCTCAATCCAATCGAGCATCTGGATGAGCTGAACAAATAAGTCCGATCCATGGAGGCCCCACCTCTCAACTTACAGGACTAAAAGGATCTGCTGCTAACATCTTGGTGCCAGATACCACAGCACACCTTCAGGGGTCTAGTGGAGTCCATGCCTTGATGGGTCAGGGCTGTTTTGGCAGCAAAAGGGGGACCAACTCAATATTAGGTCATAATGGTATGTCTGATCAGTGTATATAACATTTAAAAAAAACAATTAGAAATATAGTTTTGGTTATGGTTGCAAGTTATAATTTACTTTATAGAAAAACAAAAGCGGTCTGGTATGTCTCCATTCTGCCAGTAACTGTGTGTTGGTGTGTGTGAGAGAGAGAGAATGACTAAGACCCCCTCGATACTAAACCACTGACAGGAAATGAGTGTGAAATAGAGCATACAGTTCAAATACCAGCCAGACGTTTGGAAAAAAACAACGAGACACGCATATACCCAGAACACGCACACATAACTACTATACTACTACTATAATATACATAATCAACGCAGGTGTCAAACCAATTTTCAGCCATAAGTTCTATGGAACAAATGCATCACTCCACAGATACTGACCAAAGACGTGGAATCCTAGCACACAGGTATATGTGGCCCAGTCGATGTCCTTGCACTCAGAACGGTTACGAATCAACTTACAACCGTTTGGAATGTCCCCTGTGGGAGAGGGAAAACAACATGTCAGGAAAATGCAACTTTTCAACACATTTTGGGTCCAAATGCAAACACAAACCACAAGCTGAACCAGTCATGGTGTATTTTACCCAACCCAAAGAGACAGAACATTTAATATGATCAGACATGAATGTTTTTCAGAGAAACTGAGCCAAAGAGAACTTTTTCTGCGGTCAGCCACTTACAGTAAAGGATTTCATAATCTCCTGAGTTGGACATGATGAACTTGTTGTCGGGGGACCAGTCAAGATGTGTAATGTAGCTGGAATGTCCCTGAGGACAGAGATAAAAAGATTTGACAATGAAAAAGGAGGAAGAAAACAGTTCTATCACAGCATTTGCAATAATTGCAGAACAAAGTTATGGATCACAGAGCTGCTTGAGTTCTGAAGGAGGACAAAGACATGGCCAGGGATAATTCCCCTCAAAATCAAAACTCAGTTTTTCATCAAGGGAACACAAAAGTAGACATTTTGTAGAATAGCTAAGCTCATCTTTTCATTGCATTGAAATCGAGTGTTTTATATACGATTAAGTTCCAAAAAAGACAACAGAACACCATAAATGTGCATTTTGCATTCTAAGACTTCAATAGCCATACAATATCTTTGCTCAAGGAAAAGACCAAAGCTTTATCGCTGTCAGCCGGAAAAAAACTTTTTTCTCCATTTTAAATCATTTTTATTATGTTTTTCTTCCATAAATCATACGGGTCAATCTCTACGTCAGTTTGTGGATTTTGCAAATATTTAAAAGGTGCACTATGTAACTTTTCCATCCGCTAGAGGTCGCCTGTTCAAAACAAAGGCGTAGCTAGATGACTCCAAGTTTGAGCGCAGAATCTTGGGACATTCTTCACCTCACAGCCGGTGGAAAAGAATCGGGATAGGACTTGGGCAGAAATCATGTTCATGGATGAGATTGTTAACGTTACTGTAGTATGAAGCAGAGCAGGACCGAGTGTTGTGGAGCTGAGCGAGACCGCTGGAGCGACTGTAACGCAACACACGGCTCGCGAGCAACGGGACTTTTATGATAATGGAACACAGTCGCTGAACACAATGTCTAATTAAACATTTTACTTTAAAGTTTAAATCGTGCCATTTTTTGTCATTCTTTAAGGAAGTAAACTATTTTGATGTGTTAACTAACATACTAAAGCACATAAAGTACTTGATTATCATATTAACTAATAAGTGTTAATATTACATTTAAAGTTAATATATTCAAATTTGTTTACATTACAAATGTATTTTAAATACATTCAAATTTCAAAAGCAATGACATTAAAGCATAAATGACCATAATTAACCATAAATGTTTCCCAGTACATTCGGCACTACTCCTAAACCATATTTCAAAGTAGGGCTGTCGTTGATTATTCCCTTGAAATTGTAATTGCGATTATTAATTACGATAGAAAAGAGAACACATTTCGAAAAATCTGAACACGTCTCAATATTTCACAGAAGACACAGAAGTCGTACAAGTTTAAAACAGAGGTGAGTAAATAATGACATTTTTAGGTAATCCAGCTCTTTAACCTGCATGCATAAAATCAATTGAGTTCAAAGGTCTAAAAGCTCTTCTCCAATGAGACAGTGAACATCTCAAAGACACGGACAACCAATCAAAGGGATGGAAAAGGACAAAAAAAGAGGCTGAATGCAGTGGTGTCAATAAATAATGGAAGGGTTTCCACCCAGTGAAAAGAGAGACACAAATCTCCAGTTCAATCTCTGTTCATCTGATTTAACACTGACTTATCCAAGTCCACAGAGACGACCGGCTTCCCTCCCACATGTGCACTGACATTTTCTGCAGGTCTTAAAAAGCCTTAATTCACCCTTACACAAATTAAGGCCATAAAAAGATCTTAAATCAGAGCAGAAAGCCTTAAATTCATAAAGTCATGGCATTAAATGTTACATGCATTGCAAAAATGAATATAAAAGCGCTCACGGCATGACGTAATCACGAGATCGCGACTTCCTCATAGAACCCGTAAAGCTCCGTAGAGCTCCGACCTCCTCCATGTTTTTTTGTCCTATATCTAAACATCTTCACTCATGATACATTTACTTGAGATGTAAACTTGAAAATCTGAACAAATTTAAGAGAGTTAAAGCTTGGAACAAGAGCAAATATCTGTCAATGAGTCATCAAATCTTCCCTTTGAATTGAGTAGATTTTTCTGAGCTCACTGGCAGATATTTGCTCTTGTTTGAATCATAAACTCAATTCATATTGATCAATTCACTGAAGACAAGTCTATATATTTCGGGCCTATCATACACCCGGCTCAATGTGACGCCAGGCAAGTGTGTTCTGCTAGTTTCAGTCCGACGCAGTTCTCATGTTCACGTCCAGCTCCACGTTGTTTAAATATCAAATGCACAGGCGCATCTGTTCACCCATGGGCGTCTGGTCTGAACACCAGGTGTGTGTGTGTGTGAGTGTGTGTGTGTGTGTGTGTGTGTGTGTGTGTGTCAGGAGCATTGCTGGAACGTTGTTATTGTGAGGAACCGAAAACCACTGACCGTTGACCAACACACACCTGCTCTAAAGTCAATAGTGCTGTATTTTTTGTGTTATTTAAAGGGTGTGTTATTTTACACACACAGGGACGTGCAGCAACACACACATTTTTAGATATTAAAAATGAAAAGATTCCCCGTTCAGTCTTTCTGCTCACATGTAAATAGTGAATCCGCCATGGTGCGAGCGCAACTGGCTTTTAAAGGGAATGGGAGATGAGACTCTGATTGGTTTATTGCACGTTACGCCCAAAACACACCCATGACTCATTAAGAGACGAGGGACAACCCTTTTGGACCATGAGCCGGGAGCGTAGACCATTTTTTCTGTCGTTAAACTCGCAAAAGTGGATTCGGACATGCTCTAAGTGCACCTGCGCCGTGAGCTTCAGACATGCGCTCAGATCACTGAAATAGGGAACAGATGTCATTTAGTCTCTCCAGTAAATGTATCTTGATTTAAGAATCTTTAGACATTTGCACTGGAAAACGACAAAAATACTGAGGAAGAACATCACTTTTTACAGTGTGAGGTACAGTAAAAGATATTTCCATGTTCTGGTTGGGAGTAGAGCGATTCAAGC
Organism: Gobiocypris rarus; assembly: GCA_023029165.1. Lineage (NCBI taxonomy): Eukaryota > Metazoa > Chordata > Actinopteri > Cypriniformes > Gobionidae > Gobiocypris > Gobiocypris rarus. The sequence goes on from CM040927.1 coordinate 4,547,330, forward strand.
TTTTTATTGTGTAAAATTAATTAAAAAGTAACAGATATCTGCTGAGTCAAACTCTGAACTCATTGTGTTTCTCCCTTGACATTTACATTTAGAGAACATATTGACGTATTGTTTTCCCTTCAATTTAATCCTTCATTTTTCCATAATTGGTATTCACAAGGTCTTAAATTTACCTTCATAAAACCTGCAGAAATGAATGAATTTGTGAAAGCCTGCTCTCTGCACTCTAGAAAGATCACCGATCACTCTGTTTCCGGCTTTTCATACACTGTGATTTATGTTTCCACTGTCCTGTAGAAAGAGGTCAGAAGAAGTCAAGCATTCCCACGCTGCACTATGGTTTACAGCTCAATGGTGAATTGCTTGGGATTTTTGACCTTGACAGTATTTGGACACACACACACGCACACACACACACACACACACACACACACACACACACACAGGCCTGACATAAACCGTACACTTCCACCGGTAATATCATAATTCAGTCATTCCATGAAAAGAGAGTCATTTTTGATGAAGAATGCCAAATACAGAAATCTGCTTTTAATTGTTTTCAAGCTACAATATTGTACTTTGAAGCATCATTTCATCATTTCACATGATGAATGCATATTTTAAAGTATATATACTACTGTTCAAAAGTTTGGGGCCAGTAAGAATGAAAAAATTCTCCCTATGAACTAGTTAATTATATTGTCTGTTTATTAGCACACATTAATGCCTTATTCTGCATCCCTAAATCACCCAATACCTAAACTTAACAACTACCTTACTTACTATTAATAAGCATTTATTAGGAGTTTATTGAGGCAAAAGTCTAGTTAGTGAATATGTGTTCCCCATACTAAAGTGTTACCTCAACTTAAAAATGGGTGTTTATGCTACAAATTAAGTTCCTCTAACTCGACATAGCTTGTTGGTTGAACGTAAATTCATGCGGTTGAGTTGTCATAACTCAAAAACGCAAACTGTTAATCTTTTGTTGATCCAGTACATTATTTTTAGAGTTGCATACCCTGACATGTTTCTATTCAAACTTCTACATTTTTACATGATAAAATGTGCACTGGTTTTCCCATTAACAATATATCAATCACATTTATTTTATATAAAACAATTTTCATAAAAACTGGATCATTCATTTGTGTCCATGAATTTTGGTTCACAGTCTGACAGAATGTATGAATCTTTCTCTGTAAGGCACCGTTTCATTGAATGACTCTAACACAGATGTAAATGACACAAAACTTCTCAACTGCAGAAAAACTGCAGAGAAAAACACAGAAAGAAGAGGAATCAGAAGAACAGCGATGTGTTGATGGGGTTCGGACCTGCTCCAGTCACACACGGTAGAGTTTCATTCTCCGCTCTACCCCGACCCCTCGCAATAGTGAAAACAGACAATAATACAGCCATCAAACAATTACATGAACTGCCAAATAAATCACAGTTCTTTACTGATGGATTGATGACAAATGTGTTTCAAATGCGTGTTGCAAACTCTTGTAATCTTTGTATTCTTATTTGTTTCATATGTGTCTAAAGCATTTTCAACAACAACAAAAGATTTTAAACACAATTTTCAAAAATATTTTCAAACAATGTTTTTTTATTAAATACATGAAATTTGTGGGAGAACAAGCACTGGTAGTAATGCTTTGGTTTTGTTATGCTTTTTTCGGATATTACCTTTCATGTAGTGTGTAATAAAGCGGCTTGTGAATTTTGTTTGTCTCCCAAAACAAACCAGTGATTCTGAACTGCCTGAAACGAGTCGTCAGTAACTCCAGTCTCACTTCCACAAACCTACGCTGATGTGCGAATGAGCATTTGGTCTCCGACCCGCGCTCACAACAGACTGCACCGTCTGACCAATCAGAGCAGAGCTTCAGAAAGGAGGGTTTTAGAGAAAACAAATCTTTAATCGAACCGTTTCAGACTATGTGTGAAAAGAGCTGATGCTGATATGTAAATTATAAAAAAAATTATGTTTTGACTTTGAATGCATGTAAAGCGGTTGTAGCAGAACTTCAAAACAGAATTAGGAACCTTTAAAGGGGGTGTAATGCTATTTCATGCATTCTGACTTCTTTACACTGTTAAAGAGTTGATTCTCATGCTAAACATGGCCAAAGTAAAAACAAAAACAAGTTGGACATATGACGGACACACACACACACACACACATGTTGTGTTTCCATGTTTTATGGGGACATTCCATAGGCGTAATGCATTTTATACTGTACAAACCGTATTTTCTATCCCCCTACACTGCCCCTGCCCCTAAACCTACCCATCACACACACACACACACACACACACACACACACACACACACACACACACACACACACACACACACACACACACACACACACACACACACACACACACACACACACACACACACACACACAGCCCCTGCCCCTAAACCTACCCATCACAGGAGACTGCACAGTTTACATTTTCAAAAAACATCACTTAGTGTGATTTATGACCTGTTTTCCTCATGGGGACCAAAAAATGTCCCCACAAGGACAAGGATTTTGGATATTGCCATCTTTGTGGGGACATTTTGTCCCCATACCGTAGGGATTACCAGTCCACACACACACACACACACACACACAACCAGAGCAAGAGCTTCCATCAATCAACAAGCTTCGTTTTTGGTTACAACACGCCATTGGCAGTGCTGGCATTTCGTTTTTAGACCATGAAATCAACAGTGCTATTTAAGAAGTGCGTTTCTGGTAGAAAGATAACATTGTTCAGCTTCTCAAATAACACAGCGTTAAGGGAAGAGTGGATGCAGTTTGTTTTTCTGGAGTTCTGCAAGTGTGTTAGTTTGTTCCCGGTCAGGAGCGGTGAGTGAAACTGCATCAAATGTGTGTGTTTTGTTGGCAATCGCGTGTAAGTGCATATAATGTGGACAACACAAATGTATAATGAATCAAAAGTTATCCAGGGATAATGCCATGATGTGTGTGTGTGTGTGTGTTTGTGTGTGTGTGTGTGTGTGTGTGTGTGTGTGTGCTCGTGACTCTTTAGCTCCGCCCACTGCATGCCTCCACAAGCTCGGCTGTTTTCAGAAAGACTCTTGGGAGATATGAAGGATGCAGTCCTACTCTAGAGGTACTCAAGATTAGCATGAGACTGGCAGGAACTGTGTGTGTTATGTCCCCTTTAAAATAGCACATTAGGGGCACTTAAACTGTGCCTTCTGTTCAATTCCACAGCGCTCTGTGTCTCTCTTTAATTTCTGTGAAAACAGCCATGTAATTGTCAGATACTCACAGTGCATTTCCCATATCTGCTGTATTTGCGTCCCTTATCCGACACTGTGTAGAGGTAAATGAAGTTATCATGTGATCCCACTGCCAGTAGCGCGCCATCTGAGGAGAGACAGCTAAGCGGTGAGGAACAGGGACATTTGGCTGTCGGCTCGAAACAGGAATGCTAGAAACAAACACACTCACCGTAAGAGAAGCGCATGACTGACAGCTGCTCATTGCCGTCTGTGTGAATGGCCACCAGGTCTCGCGTCTCTGCGTCCAGAGCATACCACCTGAGACACATACAAAACACTGTCTGAACTGCAGGTAAACCATCTTCAGGATAAATGCATGCAGATTTATGTTAAATTGCCAGTAGAGATGACAGGTCACTTACTTCCCTGAGTGAGTACCAATGGCAACAACCGAACCGCTCGGATGGAAGTCTGCGCAGTGCCCGTGCTCCTAAACACACATCAATACGGTCAGGACTCATTACAAAACACTGCCAACCTGTCAGGCTGCTGAGATTCCTGCTGGAATTAAAAGCTGCTTGTTTTCAATCTTTTTTATTTATTTACAGGAACTTGGAGGGGCAATATATTCAAATATAGAATAAATCTAAATGACTAAATCCAATAATTCCAGATGTTTTAAGAACTGATTGTATTTCAGGTTCACACTTTTTATGACCAATGAATTTACATTGTTTCCAGTCTTTCATGATTACAGGAATAGCAATTTCTACTTGATGAAACATTTAAGAGCTTAACAAATTCACAATCATTAGACAAATTTCCATGTCTTTTCCAGATCTGGATATCACACTTCTCCCATATACAATATTCCAGGTTTCCAAGAATGTGGAAACCCTGGTTCTTAAATTAAACGACAGCTGAGGGGGAAACAATATGAAAATATGAAACATGTATTGATTTGAGTTGTTTAAACTTATTTTCAATTGAGTTTTAAATAACTTTAAGCCAGATTTACTAACAGCTTGTGCCAGCGCAAACCCTCTTAATAAAACTACTGTCAGGATTTACTGAAGACACGCAGTGAAAAAATAGCACTGTCGTTATTGTTATTGCAAATAAATTTGTAGTAGTTTCCCTTTCAGACGCAGTATTTATGGGAGGAGAGAATTTAAATGAATCATGGTTTGATTTACTAAGGTTTGCACTCGTCAATTTACTGGTGTTTGCATCATTATTTACCATCCAAAAAAGCATGTCCTAAACCAGATGCTAATTTGCACTGCATTTGGTGGATTGTGTTGGTCACTATGGAAATGATCCGACTGCTTCAGAGTTCGTCAGTAGATGAAAATGTATTTATAGCATAAATGACAACACTATATTGTGATATAGATCGTTATCGCCAGAGCACATCTCACCCTGAGAGTGAGAGCACGTGTGATAGTGTGTGTGTCTTACGTCCAGCAGTCTGGTCCATTCCAGCGTGTGATCCACGGAGCTCCAGAGACACACCTGCCTGTCCTGAGCACAGCTGAGGAACAGGTCCTTGAAGGGGTGGGTGGCCAAACCCCACAGTTCATCCGTGTGCCCCTAAAAATAGAGACTCCCATGAAACTGCCTCCATCAGTAGGACTTTAGGTAAAAGCACATGTGTGATAACCATTAGCTCTACTTCTGTGTGATTATTAAAGGGTTAAATCACCCCCCCCCAAAAAAATTCTGTCATTCCTCACCCTAATGTCGTTCCACACCCGTAAGACCTCCGTTCAGAGAGATTTCTGTTCCTCCATTGAAAGTGAATGCCCACTCTACAGTCCGTGTCCAGAAAGGTCAGAAGAAAGGCATGAAAAACATCATCAGAACAGTCCATGTGACATCAGTGGGTTAGTTAGACTCTTTTGAAGCATCGACAATACATTTTGGTCCAAAAATAACAAAAACTACGACTTTATTCAGCATTGTCTTCTTCAAACATTGTTTGTTTTCAATCCAAGAACAAAGATTGACGGTTATGAATCAGCGTGTCGATTCATGATTCTCGCGTGTCAAACTGCTGAAATCACATGACATTGGCGATCCGAATCATGAATCGATACGCTGATTCATAACCGTTCGAATCTTTGTTCGCGGATTGAAAACAAACACGGAAGAGAAGACAATGCTTGATAAAGTCGTAGTTTTTGTTATTTTTGGAGCAAAATGTATTTTAGATGCTTCAAGAGAGTCCAACTCACCCACTGATGTCACATATGGACTACTCTGATGATGTTTTTATGACCTTTCTGGAAAGGGACAGTATACTGTGCATACATTCAATGGAGGAACAGAAAGCTCTCGGACTAAATCTAAAATATCTTAAGCTGTGTCCCGGAGATGAACGGAGGTCTTACGGGTGTGGAACGACATCAGGGGAGTCAATAATAATACAAATTTCATTTTTGGGTGAAATAACCCTTTAAGATCAAGATGATTAGCTCTGGTTTTATAAGCATGTTTGTTGAGAACTGAACTTGGCGATTAAGATGTGTGTACCTGCACTTCCACCTGGAATCCGTCGTTGAAGGTGCCTCTCAGAATGAAGTTGCGTGACGTGCCCACCAGAAACTGCTCCCCCTTGCCCTCGGCTACCGCACGAATGGTGCCGTACTGATCTGGGACCTGAGAAAAAGCAAACAGACATTGTATAAGTGTTATTTTTTAAGTTGCTATAAGAGCTTGTTATGTTTCTGTATATTATCGCTTACGGGTAACACTTCATTTTATGGTGACAGTTACAGTAACATAATAGTGTACATAGTAAGAACAGAAAATCACACATAATCACAAGAAACTAACCCTAGCCCTACAGTAGTAGCACCACATAGTTAATTACACTTTAACAAAATGAGTGTGTGCATGCGTGTGTGAGTGAGTGAGTGTGTGTGTCAGTGTGTGTGTGTGTATGTGTGTGTGTGTGTGTGTGTGTGTGTGTACGAGTGTGTGCATGTGTGTGTGTGTGCGAGTGTGTGCATGTGAGTGAGTGAGTGAGTGAGTAAGTGTGTGTCAGTGTGTGTGTGTGCGAGTGTGTGCATGTGCATGTGAGTGAGTGTGTGCATGTGAGTGAGTATGTGCATGCATGCATGTGTGAGTGAGTGTGTTTGTGTGTGTGTGTCTGTGTAATTGAGTGTGTGCATGCCAGTGAGTGTGCATGAATGCGTGTGTGAGTGAGTGTGTAATTATGTGTGTATGGAAGTGTGTGTGAGTGTGTGTAAGTGACTGTGTGCATGTGTGTGAGAGTGTGTTTGTGTGTGTATCAAGTGAGTGTTTGCATCCATCCATGCATGTGTGAGTGAGTGAGTGCATGAGTGAGTGAATGTGTGTGTGTGTGTGTGTGTGAGCTTTAGTTCCAGTACATCTCTCACCTCTATGTCTCTCTCTGGATTCAGGTCGTGGTCCCACAGAATGATCTTGTGGTCTTTGCCGCCCCCTGTGAGCAGAGTGCCGTTCCTCATCTGACACAGAGTGAAGACGCTGCCGTCGTGAGCCTTGATCTGACGTGAGATCTGAAACGCTCCTGTGGGGATCATGGGGCCGGTTAGTCAAACATATGGAGACCACCTCGCGCACAATTTCTGGGAACTGAACACCACAAATATCCCTCCTGGCTGATGCGCTTCATGTGCCAGACTGTTTTACCATTGGGGATGTGATAGCACTTTTAGAAAAGCCAGTGAAAGAGAAGCTCATAGATATGCTTGCCAGTGAGGCCAGGGGTGCGTGCGTGTGTGATGATGTTGCATTCTGGGGATTCCAGCAGATTATCACATCCTCCTGTAATAATACTGATGGCTCGGCTGCCTGAGCAAAGAGCCAAACCAAGGGAAATATAGCCCCTCGATACACACATAACTCCACACACACACGCTCACATTTCTGAAACAGAGAGTGTGGCTGAACGGACTGAGGTTACACACTGTAACACACCGGCACTGCCACACTTCTACAGTTACATGCTATCTGCAGATGCAGAGACAGGAAATCAGCTAGAAGAGGCCAGTTCAGGACACGCCATATGACAAATGATTCAAGTGAAAAAGAAGAAATGGATTTCAGCAGCCGCTGCATCACATGCAACGCTACAAGAGACTGTTTTCTGTGAAGTGTAACTAAACTCATTTAATAATGATTCATAATGCAACATGTTTTCTCTTTCAGGTCATGGTGGAGGAAGATAACTAGGTTAAGTTAGTTGACAAGTAGACTACCATTCAAAATTGTAGGGTCGGTAAGATTTCTTGGTAACACTGTTTTATGGGGTCTGTTTTACAGTGAAATTATGAGTAATAATAATTAACTACATGCACTTATTATAGGGTTAGGGTAGGATTGGGGTTTGGTTTATGGTTAGTTGCATGTAGTTATGCATAATTTATAGTTATTTCTACAGTAACTACATGTAATGTGTAACAAGGACTCTGCTAAATTAAGTGTTACCGATTTCTGTTTTTGAAAGAAATCTTTTCTGCTCACCAAGACTGCATTTATTTGATCAAAAATACAGTTATATTGTGAAATATTATTACAGTTTAATATAACTCTTTCCGTTTATAATACACCATATTGCCAAAAGTATTGGGACACTCCTACAAATCATTGAATTCAGGTGATCAATCACTTCATGGCCACTGGTGTATAAATCAAGCACTAGGCATGCAGATGCTTCTACACACATTTGTGAAAGAATGGCTCGCTCTCAGAAGCTAAGTGAACTCAAGCGTGATACCGTGATAGGTTGCCACCTGTGTAATAAGTCCATTCATGAAATGTCCTCACTACTAAATATTCTGCAGTTGGTGGTATTATAACAAAGTAGAAGCAAACGGGAAAAACAGCAACTCAGCCTCAAAGTGATAGGCCACGTAAAAATCACGGAGCGGGGTCAGCATATGCTGAGGGTCACTGCGCAGAAGTCAACAACTTTCTGCAGAGTCAATAGCTACAGACCTCCAAACTTCATGTGGCCTTCAGATTAGCTCAAGAACAGTGTGTAGAGAGTTTCATAGAATGGGTTTCCATGGCCGAGCAGCTCATCTAAGCCTTACATCACCAAGTGCAATGCAAAGTGTGGGATGCAGTGGTGTAAAGCACGCCGACACTGGACTCTAGAGCAGTGGAGACGTGATCTCTGAGTGACCAATCACGCTTCTCTATCTGGCAATCTGATGGATGAGCCTGGATTTGGTGGTTGCCAGGAGAACGGTACTTGCCTGACTGCATTGTGCCAAGTGTAAAGTGTGGTGGAGGGGGGATTATGGTGTGGCGTTGCTTTTCAGGGGTTGGGCTTGGCACCTCAGTTCCAGTGAAAGGAACTCTTAATGCTTCAGCATACCAAGACATTTTCCTGTCCCAACATTACCACGCACCAGTGCACAAAGCGTCGGTCAATAAAGACATGGATGAGTGAGTTTGGTGTGCAGGAACTTGACTGGCCTGCACAGAGTCCTGACCTCATCCCGATAGAACACCTTTGGGATGAATTAGAGTGGAGACTGCGAGCCAGGCCTTCTTGTCCAACATCAGTGCCTGACCTCACAAATGCGCTTCTAGAAGAATGGTCAAAAATTCCCATAAACACACTCCTAAACCTTGTGGAAAACCTTCCCAGAAGAGCTGAAGCTGTTAGCTGCAAAGGGTGGGACAACTCCATATTAAACCCTACAGATTAAGAATGGGACGTCATTAAAGTTCATGTGCATGTAAAGGCAGGCGTCCCAAAACTTTTGGCAATCTAGTGTATCTTGTAAAATGTAATTTATTCCAAAGCTGTATTTTCAGCATCATTACTCCAGTCTTCACTGTCACATGATCCTTCAGAAATCTTTCTAATATGCAGATTTTATGCTCAAGAAAGATTTTGATTATTATCAATGTTGAAAACAGTTGAGCGGCTTCATATTTTTGTGGAAACTGATACTTTTTTCATGATTCTTTGATGAATCTCTGAAACTTTATTTTGAGATAGAAATCTTGGTAACACTTTAATTAAAGCCTTTAAGTATAATGCATTATAACAGTATTTTTAATGCAGTAATTATGCCTTGTAATGCACTTCATAATGCATTATATCTTATGAATAACTGTAATCTCAGTTATAATACATAAACATACTATTCTATACTATTATCTATTCTTTAATAATATATCTCTATTCATTGAACACACATTTAGAAAGTATAACAAGATGCATTAAAACACATGGCAGACAACCAATTTCAGAACCTGCAAATATTATAATGCATTTTAACTTTGGTTACAATGACTTAAATGCTTTATAATGTACATTATGAATACCTTTATAGTGCATTATGCATAGAGTCTTTATAATGCATTATGCATAAAGTGTTACCGAAATCTTTTGTAGCACTGAAGTGTGTACTGTCATTTTCACTGATCAAATGAATAAATCATTGGAGTATAAAAGTATTAATTTCATTTAAAAACAGTAGTGTAACAGTTTTAAAGACTGACCGTGGGGTAACACGTGTGTAAATATAGACTGTCATGTAAAGGCAAAAGAAGAAGTTTGAGCTACAAGCAGCTTAGTTTCCAGAAAAAGTGTGAAAGTTACAGTATGATATTAAAATATCAAGGAAAACTTGTTGCGCTCTATGACAGTAGCAGTTGCTGTCCTTTAGGGGGCACTATGGGACAGGACTGTACTGCACACATTGAGGAGATGAATAAAGGAGTGATGAATGAGCAGGAGCTGGCGGTGGTTCAGCCTGTGGTGCAGCCAATCCAGTTCCACAGCATGCCAGGGAAAACCATTACGACTCCAGGATCAACACTGAGAAAACAATCTGTCAGCCCGTGCATAGACAGCAGCACGAGTGCATGCAAACACACAGTCTCAGTCACATGTCACGAGCTGTGGATTGCTGAAAATCTTCTGCGCTTTCTAGAACTTTCTCTTTCTGTCTCACTGAAATTATCCTCACAGTGCTTCTGGGTAATGAACTGATGGACATTAGAGTGTTGACGAAACAAAAGAGAACTTTTGAGATACCTCAAAGTGCCATGGTACTAAAGCCCATGATCATCAGGACTGTAGCTGAGAATTCTGGGTCCTCTGACTGCTCATCGCTTTGGGCCGCTCAACATTCAAATATTTAGAAACATTTTGACAACAATCTAACATTCTCTTATCTGTTTTTCTTCATCTCTTCATTTGTGTAACATTCTTGTTTTTGATTAGTTACAGTACTTGGCAAAAGTTTGGGGTCAGTTTTTTTTTTTTTAGGACAGTGAAGACATTTATAATGTTACAAAATATTTCTATTTCAAATAAATGCTTTTCTTTTGAACTTTCCTTTTATTCCCCAGAAAGAATTCTGAAAAAATGCATCATGATTTTTTTAACATTGATGATAATCAGAAATGTTCAAATATCCAAATCCTCATATGAGAATGATTTCTGAAGGATCATGTGACACTGAAGACTGGAGTAATGATGCTGGAAATTCAGCTTTGATCACAGGAATAAATTACAACATATTCACACAGAAAACAGCTGTTTTGAATTGTAATAATATTTCATTTTATTACGTTTTTTCCTGTATAGTTGATCAAATAAATGCAGCCTTTCAAAACATTTTGAAACTTTTAAATGGTGTACTTTTCATTTAATACATTTAATCTAACTTTTAAAGTGTTACTTCAGCGATTAGCATTAAGCTTTGTATCAGTAGAAACCCAGGAGTATATTCAAATTATCGTGCTTTCCCCTCTCATATGACCCTGAGACGAGAGAATTATGTATTTTATTTCTGGATATAATCATCATTTTGCGTCATCGGAGGAGTTTTTGTACAGAGGCTGAAGACTACAGCCAGCAGGAGGCGCTATTTCCACATGTTTTCAACATCACACTCACAGCACTCGGCTCGGAGCTGCGGAGATTCATGTAAACGGATCGGTGCAGACCAACGTGAGTGTTTCAACTTTTAAAATGAACTTCCTATGACAGTTAAGCTTCCAAAGACATGAACTGAACACGCACCAGACTGATCACGCACTGTGAATGCAGCCGCAAATGCGATTACCTCAGCTCATGTGATGAATGTAATCCGATCCTCCTGCGTTTGTGCCGTGACGCTCAATCGGCTCACTCGCATTATATCAAACAGACACGTTCAGTTTTTAATTGTAGTGTCTCTACACTACTGATTTAACTGATTTTATGAAAATGAACACGGTGGGCAAGTGATCCAGTAATCCAGTAGCCGTGCCTAGAGTAGGGCAGCGAAGTGCATTCTGGGAGTTGTTGTCTTTCATCCCCATGAGACAAAAATACATTTTCTGTCTTTTCTCAGTCTAGAAGGCACCAAATTCAAAAATAATTTCACATGTCTACTACATAAATGTTTAAATACAGATTGATCTTCCCAGAGCTGAAGTACCCCTTTAAATCTATTTCAGCTGAATTACACACACATATGGTAGCACACATGGGCCGTAGAAGGTCAAATGTGAGGTTCAGCAAGGTTTTATTTGTTGCATTTACCACAGTATAATAAATTCCACTGTTTAACCGAGTGTATTTCTCTACCGAAGCGAAAAACTATTTTTTTTTACAGAATGGCAGTCATAAACTGAGCTTTTCATGTCATTTTCACAGTGATGACATGAGATATAAACAGCGGTTTCCTTTAGTAGTGTGTCATCAGAGGAGTAAATCCTGCAGCCTTTTTCTTGACCTGTGCAGTAACTTTAATATGTCTTTAGTTTAATTAACTCACTTTCTTCGGCCCTGTTTACACCTGTTATTAAGATGTGTTTTGGTTGATCGGATCTTGAGTAGATGAGTGAGACACATTCCCGTTTACATCTGGTGTTTTAATCCGTCTCTTAGGTCTTCAGCCGACAAAGTTTAAATCCTGTCTGTCTAGCGCTCTTCCCATAATGTTTGTGCATTAGGTCAGTAGCGGAGGGTAGGGGGTCTTTTGTGGCTGTTTGAGCTCCTTTGAGCACATTAGCGTTCATACTACGAAAGCAATCCGGTCGAATGTATTTTTGACTACCTCTGGAAGTGGTCGAAAGTGGACAAGCTCAAAATGTTTTAGACCCATTTTACACCTGCATTTAGCGTCGTCCACTTGAGATCCGATCGAGCACAACACATCTTAATACAGGTGTAAACAGCGCCTTAGAAAAGAATGTGTTATGCATTGATCCTCTATACACGTCTGACCTCATTCTCCTTCCTTCCTTTTCTTTTATGCGGAGCAGATTTTGACTTCTTTGCTGACAGCATGAACTTGTCTTTGGTTTCAGAGCGAGCAGCAGAGCGCAGAAGATCAGACTACGCTTGGAGGAGAATACCATCACTGTCATTTTTGTGAGGAAATGCGAGTGTGTGTGTGTGTGATGTAAGTGTACCTTTCGGCCCTTTTCCTGGTGCTGGTTCAGCCGTGCTGCGGGTCCATATCAGCATGATTCCTCCTGAGTCTCCAGTCAGGATGTCTCCATTATTGAGGAAAGCCAAACACTGCACAAATTTGGGCTTCTCATATTTCTGTCAAAGAGACACAAACAAGAGTAATAAATGTAAAGTCAGGTTTTATGAACTCTGTACTTTGTTCATCAAGCTGACCTGCAGAACTAGTCTAAATGCTTCTTGGACTGGGAAATATCACTCAAATAAAATTGAATTTAACTTATGCATTTTCTCTGAAAATCGTCTTAAAGGGGTCATCGGTTTCCCATTTTCCACAAGTTGGTATGATTCTTTAGGGTCTTCATGTAAAGTGTGTAACATACTTTCATTAAAATTCCTCAATATTTGTGTAAAATGACACATTTGTACCTCCTCAAAAACAGCTCTGTTCACAGCGACCCGTTTCAATGCATGTCTCTTTAAATGATAATGAGATATTGCTCACCCCACCCTCAACCTCCCGCGGTTTCTCTTGAAGCCGATACAGAAGTGACTTAAACTGCAGTTCATCGACTGGCCACTAGAGACAGGCTCCAGAAGGGAGCAGAATCTCATTGAGCTCATGTTAAAATGCCCAACTTCACAGCAGAATAAAACATGTTTACAGCCTGGGACAAATTGTGGTTTTGATCTATATATCTAATTTTGCCCTTCATGACGACTGTGAGGGGGGTGAATTTTTGTATAACTCATTCTTTATCATTACATAAAGTCTTAAAGTTCTGCATAATTAAGGGCGTGGCCACTTTGAGTGACAGGTGGATTGCCGTTTGTCTGTTAGTCATTGCGTCACCTCAGCTCCGCCCACGTCCCGCCTCTTTTTCAGACAGCCCATTTCCAGTTATCCGGGAGTGACGACTTTACGCTTTAAAACTTCTCTTCAGAAACCTACGGGTGACGTCACAGACATTACGTCCATATTTTATATACAGTCTATGGTGTAAACACAAGAGTGTACAACTGGCAATTGACATTTTGCAATCATATTTATTGCTCAGAAAATTTAAATGGCTTGATTATTGAGAGTGTTTAGGCTTTTTGAGGATAAAAAAGGAGTGAATGAATTTTTATCATTGTATAGTGGTTGTGTCCACGCACTGCAAAGACACATTTATATGCAAACATCATATAAAAGTGAATTTTGCATTTAATGACCCCTTTAATGGCTGAACAATTTAGTGAAATAATCCCAGTATGTTTTTCACACTGTTATTCAGGTTTGGTTTGACTGAAACAAACTTGGTGCGATTGATTCACTAGTTCGGTTCGCTTGGTTCGTTTGGTCTGGACCACAAAATAATAATTTGTTTTGTCCTGGTCCACTTAGCATTCACATTGGCATTTTAACACTGAACCTAAAGATACCGAACCTAAAGGCATACTTTCACAACCTTATTGGTTGTCTTTTATTATGTATATTTTGTGAAAGAACTTACTGAACATCGAAAACAATGCTGTGTGCTGGGCTTAATGCGTTCCTTATGTTTGTGTTGCTTCATATGATGGTATTTTTAGCAGCTGAGAACTCGTGAAGTGCTTATAAAATGTGTAAAGGAGTCAAAACAGCGCCAGGAATCCCTCCATCACACACACAAACCAAGATCTGCTGCGAGGAGACGCGGTTCTGACGCCTGTACCGAACTGTCATGGGCTTGATGAGAAAAAACAGGTGTGCTTAAGTATTCTGTCGTTTTTAGGGTCGCATCTTGTGACATCATGTCTTATTTTTGGTTCATTTTCATGTCTTTGGTCCGTGTTGCGTTCATATTTCAGTCGATCCGCACCAGAGTTCGTTTGGAAGCGGAGCGAGACCCTCAGTCTTAACACTATTGAACTCATGAGTTGCGAGACAAAGAAGGATCTAGAAACTAGTCTAATGATGCCGTCTCTGAGAAACTCAATGGGAAAATAAAAGGTGCATTAAAAAAAACTCTGTTTTTAATGACATGCATAAAATATATCAGTGATATGTGTATCCTTACTCCAAAGATGCCTTGTTTGCGCGCCAGTGAGGAACCGCTCCAGGTCCAGAAGAAGATATGGGATTTTCCACAAGTCACAATGGTGTTGGCGTCAGTCGGGTGAAACTCCACCGCTAAGACCACTTCATTGGTTGTCTAATAAAACAGCACATTAGCAAAACCATTACATGACGAACAAAGAGATGAGAGGGGTCAAAAGATCAATGTGGAATGAAACGGGCTGTGGAAAAAGGTACAAATGGAACAGACATGGCAAAACATGAAAGGATGAGAAGGAGACTGCACCGAGATGAAAACGGATTGAGAAGAAAGAGAAGGAAATAAGATAAGGGCAAAGAAAAGAAAGGAACAAAGGAAGGGGGATACTTAGAGAGGAAGGGAGTGGTGATATGTGTGAGAAGAGGAACGGGATGAAAAGAGTGTGTCCGCGTACCTTAAGCTCAGCGATTTTTGATTTCTTCTGCCAGTCCCACACAGTGAGCATGTGTTCATTAGAGTCATCAATCACACTGAGATGAGTGCCTGAGTCCTACACACACACACGCACACACACACACACACACACACACACACACACACACACACACACACACACACACACACACACACACACACACACACACACACACACACACACACACACACACACACACACACACACACACACACACACACACACACACACACACACACACACACACAGAGATTGAGCATCAATGACTGTTCACAAACAAATACACTTCTGGTTTCTTCAATCACCTCAGAAAAGAGCGGTTTATATTTGCACGTTATTCAGATACAGCTGAATATGACCCAAAAAGTGCTGCGTTTGGTGTTGAAAAAAACAGGATTAAAAAATAGTTTTTCCACCTGGATCATAGACTTCCATCCAAACCAGAAGATCAGGAAAAACAAAACTTTTCACAATTTATAATTCATGAATTCTATCATCGCAATCGCCTCTAATAGACTTTGCAATTCCATATGAGAAAAAAAAAGATGTTCATGCATTGCGACTGCAATTACTTTATTATCTCTGTTATAATTAACAATGTTCTCTCATATTTCACTCATAATGGTTTATTTATTTACAAATGCATTCGATCTACCACCATACACACAATCTATCTATTTGCCAGTAGGTGGCGGCAAATCATTGTCTTAACAAGTGAGTCGTTGAATCATTTAGTCAAATGATTTGTTCAAAATAGCTATGTTTCCATCCACCTATTTTTATGCGCATTTTGGGATATCGCATTAAAAACGTATGCGCTCGTTTGAGTTGGAAACTACGATGGAAATGCATTTACCGAATAAATTCCTTGATGCGCATTAAAAAAAATCATGTGACTTTGCGCAACAGCATAACTGTACTGACCAGCGGAGAAATCTTGTTGCAAAGCCTCTGAAATGCTGTTTTGTCAATTTGTCTCTGTATATTTCCCTCCTAGAACTGTCTTACATGCCTCCGAAAGCAAGACACCACGTTTATTGCGTTTCATCTGCACGCTCCGAGGCGCAAATAATATATTATATACGTAAATGATTATATATGGTGACTTCTCCTATGTTTCTTAGTGATTCATCAGGCAGTTCATCAGGAAGTGACGATTATGTTCTCTTCGACTCACTGGATGCGATATTGCAATGTAGCTTGCTCTGAGACGCGGAATGGCTCTACATTGCTAAAATAGAGCACAATGCACTGTATTAATATGAAGGAATTTTCCATTAGCCAAAATTAGCCCTACAGTTAGTGTACTGTGGATGTGAGTGGAATTTTTTTTATTGCCGATAACACGTAATGCAAACACAAAATGCAATCAAATAAGACGGTTGACTCACGGCTTTTGAGAAAGCAAGGGATCCAACTCCTCTCTCAAAGGTGCCGAGGCCGATGATCTGCAGCGTGGACAGACTGACCGAGTCCCAGACTCTCACGTGCGGCTGGAGCGGCTGCAGGATCAAACATCACCGCAAGAACTCATGAGGTAAACATTCCAAAAGAGGTCAAAAACAACCAAAAAACAAGTAACTCTGTCGGTATTAAGAACCACTTGGTAACATGAGTATTACGGGAAGACTAAGTGCAACATGAACACTCATGCAAAGTGCTTTCACAGCGTTTCCTGGTTTATATTCTTTAGGGATCCTCTGGAAGCTTGCCAGCTAAATGTGTTTGTTTTTGCCCTTCCAAGACATACAGTTTGTCTGGAAAGTTTGTTTGCTAAAGCAGAGTAGAAACTAGCAAGTTATTCTAGATCTGTTCTCCAATTTTGCATATCTAAAGCAAAAAAAAGAGCGAATGAATTCAGTTTAACAGATCCTTGGAAGGAAAAATAAAGACATTTATTTGCTGAAAAGTACAGTAAAAATAGTAATACTGTAATATACAGTATCTATAGTTTGGAAAAAATATTGTTACAAATGTTCTGATTTTATTATCAATGCTAAATCAGTGGAGCTGCTTCATATAGTTTCAGGATTTATTGATAAATAGAAAGCTTCAGAGAACAACATTAATTTGAAATATTTTATAACAATATAAAAGTCAGTTTTGTTCCATTTAATGCATACTTGCTGAATAAGATTATTCATTTGTTTTAAAAAATTGTACCGATACCAAACTGCTGAAGGATAGTGTACATTGAGGCAATCATAGGTTTGTGCTTCATCATAATAGTTCTGTTGATCAAACTCACCCTGCCATCCTTATCAACTCCTGCTATCTGTCCTGTGGCGATACGGATCTTATCTGGGTGAACAGCAAGACTATAAGAGAACGAGAGCGAGAGAGCAGAACATTCAACTTCTGTTAGTCATCATGTAAATATACACGCTCCGCCTATAATAGGGAGGTCAAGCTTATGGACCAATGTCAACAATCTTAAAAAAAAAACTCTGTATTGGTCCATCAATATTTGTGTGGTGACAGTGGTTGTTGAAACGTTACCAATGTACTTCAAAGACATTTGTAACCCCTCCTGTTCTAACCGCCCCGCTCCAAGCAGGACTCGAACCCGGGTCTGCCGGCATGAGAGTCGGACGCTCTAACAAAGGAGGCTAAAGGCTGCAACCTCTAGCGTCAGTCGCTAGAGCATCTCATCTCACATACAATCTCCAATTAAACTCCATGTTATGCAGTTGAATGGGTGCATTGACACGTGACACAAGTGTGTTGTGAAGCTTGTGAAGAATTGTTACTTCTTGCGCAAACTTCACAATGCACTTACATCCCGTTTCACAACGTTTTTCAAGCCTCAAATGAGCGCCACCCATTCACTTGCATATGGACTCAGAGATTGATTATTTCCCTAAAAATCTTTGATTGTGTTTGGCCCCGTTTACACGATGGAAAAACAGATATTTCCTGTCATGTACACGAAAATTATCCCAGAAAACGATTATTTCGAAAAACTCCAGCCAAAGTGGATATTTCTGAAAACGGCAGTTATGTCATGTCAACTGGGTGAAACAGGGTTTTAGGTTCTCAAATGTCACATTATGCGGCAGAAAATGCTTACGCCATGTGAGCGCAGTATGTTTAGAGTTTGTTTGATCATGGATGCTGTTAAGGTGGTACTCATTTTTACTTTGTGCAAACACTTTTGGCCATTTGCAAACACAACTGCTGTCCTATATCGAGGAGCTGTCTGTCCACACAAACGATCCTCACACCATGTCTGTTGTTTTGAAAGGAACAGGAAGTCGCTCATGCTTTTCGTTGTTGTCGATTTTGAGGATTCTGATTGGCTTGCATGGCTTTATGCTTCTCCCTACACTGCCGCTCATAGGTTTGGCATAGTTATGATGGCGCTCGACGGCATATTTATGCGGGTTGATGAAAACGACAACTTTTTTTGAAAACGATGTTGTGTGCACGATGTTATTTTTGAAAACGGAGGGTGGGGTATTTGTTTCTCTAAATACCCGGCTATGTGTA
Organism: Gobiocypris rarus; assembly: GCA_023029165.1. Lineage (NCBI taxonomy): Eukaryota > Metazoa > Chordata > Actinopteri > Cypriniformes > Gobionidae > Gobiocypris > Gobiocypris rarus. Next base: position 4,565,989 of record CM040927.1, read on the forward strand.
AATGTGGCCTTTATCTGAAGACAGAAAGTCATATAGGTGAGTAAGGCCCTGTCCACACGAACACGGGTATTTTCAAAACCGCAACTTTTTCTAAGCGGTTTGGCTGTTCGTCCACACGCAAACGCAGTATCCGGTTACTGAAACCAGACTTTTTTGAAAACTCCGGCCAGGGTGAAGATTTTTAGAAACTCTGGTTACAGCGTTGTCGTGTAGATGGTGAAACCGGAGATTTCGGCTTTTTAAGTTGACATGTGCGCCGTTCTCTCCTTTGTTTGATGTCAGATTTTGCACGTTATCATTTTTGATATACATGAGGCGGTCGGACTCTGCTAACAGCGCTTATCACGTGTTTAGCCTTCAGATACAAGCACAGTTATCTCATTGTATTGCAGGTGCCAGAATGCAATAATACAAACTAGTAAGGCAAGTGTGTGAAGCTATTACAATCCACTTCGGCCCTGCACCTGTGTATACAGTCACCGTCACTGAGTCCAAAGTAAAGGAGCTTGTAGAAGGGTTTCACTGAGCCCATGGCATCCCTCAGTGCATCGGTGCCGTGGATGGGACCCATGTGGAAATCAGGCAGCCAATCATAGCGTGGTTTTGCGTTCTCATGTGGACAGAGATTTTTTTTAAACTGTGCTTGTGTGGACACGATTGTTTTTTAAAACAGAGTAGGAAAAACTCTGGTAATAAAAAAAAACCTGTGTACATGTGGACAAGGCCTAAATGATGAGGGAAAATCTTTATTTTAGGGTGAACTATTCTTTTGTCGGATTCTGTTATCACATCAGCTCATTTGTTTTGTGCAGACATTCCCTGTCATTTCCATCCTGTGATTACACCGCTTTAGGAAGACAAAACTAAACAGCATTCACAATGAAAGCCATTGGTACAGAACATTGGTACTGCAGCATCTTTCAAAGAAACATTCAGAGAGAGTTGCCAATTTAGTCATCGTCAGTGTTAATGTCCCATAAGACCGACAGATATCTGCATGCCCCAAATCACACCATATGTGCTTTCTTACCATTTGACACAGTCAGTGTGCCCTAAGTAGTGGCGCTGTGTCCTCTCCTCATAGTTGAAGAGCACAACCACCGAGGCGATGAAATATACGATCTCCCCGGTAGGCAGCAAGTACACGTTTGCACGGCAGTCACGACCCCTGTAGCCATATCTATCCGTCTAGTCAAGGAGAACACAACAAAACACCAAAAACAAACAATAAAATCATTTGTGAAGGAATAGCCTTTTTGTAATATTAATTCAATGCTTTACACATCCGTCTGTGAACTGTATTCATTTCAGGCTTTTCTTAGTGCAATCACTCCGGTGTTTTTAACATGGAAGGCCACCTCAAGACCACAGGCTCTAGCGTCAGTCGCTAATTCGGCTCTGAGGCCAAAAAAGTGGGATTTACTTACACAGCTCATACTAGCTGGTCTCTGTTACACTCAACCCCCAAACCTCACTCACATTCGGGTCACGACACCAATGTAAATCCTCCAGTTCTTCTCACACAACTCTGCCCAGGATTCGTACCGGCGTGTGGGTTTAAGAAAAGCGCATTATAAATAAAATGCATTGTTATTATTTTTACTCAAACATCTCTTGCTAGCTGATCTCCGTTACTCTCACACCCCTAAACCCCTCTGCCATCCAGGTCATGGCACCAACGTAACCCCTTCGGTTCTACTCGCACCACTCAGGATTCGAACCGGCGTTTCTTGTCTGGAAGGCAGGCTCGCTAACAAGGACGCTAAAGACCGCAGCCTCCAGCATCAGGCACTAGTGCTCCTCTTGAGGCCAGGGGAGTGAGATTTACTCACACAGCTCTTATTAGCTAGCCTCAACCCCTTCCGGATAATGGTACCAATGTGCCCGCAACTCCTGTTCTACTCCCACCACTCCGAGCGGGATTTGTCTCCGAGCTGTTTCTGACTAGGAAAGTTGGCTTGCTAACAAGGACTCTGAAGACTGCAGCCGCATCAGTTTCTAAGGCCAAGGAAGTGAGATTTACTAGAGCGCCTCTTGAGGCCAGGTGAGTGAGATTTACCTGCACAGCTCTTACTGGTCTCGGTTACATCAGCAAATATTGACATACATGATCAAATCAAATAAAATACAATTAAAATACTGAAGTACATTTTTAAATTATCTGACAACCATAGTAAATATTATACTTTTCTTACCTTATAAGATTTAATCGAATTTAAAATTGAATGTATAAATTATTTTCTTTTTTATTGTTTTTTTTTTCTCATGTTTTTAAAGAGCAAACGCATAAATGCAATGTGCCGAGTGCAAAGCATGCTAGAAAGGATACACCCACTCCAGTTTGAGTCTCTCTGGGGGAAGTTCGGTGCGGACCTCGTCGTAGTTCTCCACGTCCGATGGGATAAACATTGTGATAGGTCGTCCTCGCATGAACATTTTGATATAGTCGCCCTCTGCGGAGATATTGGATGAAGGAGAGATATTCTAAGACAAAATACTAGAGAATTAATCATTATTAACAAAATTGGCAGCTACTGTGTTTGAAACTTATCTCAAACAAAACCCGTGTTTGTTTGTGTGAAGTACATGCAACTTGAGATTAGACTTTAAAATAAGTTGAGATTTGGTGCAGATGAGAAGAGTCTGTGTGAGCTTGCTAGTTCATTTAGTACATTTCAACACACACACATCAGATATTAAAGCTTCTAACACTGTTCCTCGTTACTCAACAGGTTAACAGTTTTACATATTCCTTTCTAAATGAAGCTCTTTGAAGGAGTTAGTAAAGCTCATGCTCTGAACTCATTCAAAAACCCCAAGCAAATCAAAACTGAAGCATTGAGCGTCGTGCAGAAGGGCCAGAGCAATGACAATGCCCAAATTATACTGTGATTTAAGAAAGAAAGAACGTTGTAAGCAGAAATGTCAAGGTGGTGAAAAAATGGACAGAGTGAGGCAGAAAAAATAAAAAGTTTTCTCTGGTCTCCAGAATAATTTTTTGCCCATCTTATAATTATATAAAGCATTTAACAGAGAACAAGACATCTGACCACAGATAACCTTTAAAAAGCAATCGCCAGTACATTCTTTACTGTCATTGACGTCCTTAAAGGGACAGTTCACCCCAAAAACTATATTTCAGTCATCATTTATTCAATTGTAGTGGAACATGACAGGACAAAAATTGAGAAATGTCTTTGTGTGTGTCAACATTCTTCAAAATATCTTCTTTTTTTTATGTTCCACAGAAGAAGGTCATCAGGTTTGGGATGACATGAGGGCAGGTAAATGCCTGAATAATCATTTTTGAGTGAACCAAATATAAATCATTACAGCAAATGCTATAATTTTAAAATTTTGTCCATATTTTGTCCAGATACTGTACAGTAATGAGAATCAGATTTTTCTGAATTATCGTATAAATTTGTGCAGTTGTCATGAAAACAATGCTACAATGGATCATTATAATGAATGTCATTTTCTTTGTACAAAATGTACTTTCTTATTTCTTTCCTTTGGGGTGAAATATGTTCTTGAGTGGGCAAACACATTCCTCTGCTAATGAGTTACTGGTGGTGAATCTAAGTCACCTATTTAGACCAAGTGAGTTGTGGGAAGACATGAGCAAGTGATATGTGTGTTCATTGTTTATCCTGGGAGGAAATCCACTTACTTTCGATTCCTCCAGAAATGTTATTTAAGATTTTGAGGATCGAAAGCGGCAGAGAGACAGAAGAAAAGTGGAGGAAGTGACTGACCATTGATCTTTCAGATTGATCAACATCTTAAGAGAATTACAGTGGGATTAGTGGCAGAAACGCTTATAGTCCAGCCTGAAGCGGGTAAGGGAGCTTTCGGCGGCTGTCGGCCCTGTAGAGAGGAAGGCCTTACCTTGACTGTTTTTTTCACGGGTTGACATTTTAGCTGGGTATGGGACAGAAATAATAATCTCTCAAAAACAAACACAGAAAAGAATGACAGACAAGGAACAGTTGTATTGATGTATGGTAATAGAAGCATGTCAACAGTTTTTAAGATGGGTGTGATCATTAGAAAGAACTAGAGCAACAAATGAGAAACCACAAGTTGAAGGAATGCAGTTTGTGCCTTGCAGTCTTTGCCAAGATTAAAATGGCTTGAGAGATGGAGGTGGCGCTCATACCAGTGCTGTTCTCGGCCTAGGGCTAAATCCAGCCTCGGGATGAGGTCGTTCCAGGGCACAGTTCGCCCACGACTACTGGCATGAGCCTCGTGTTAAGAATATTTTTCAGTGTCACTTCTAATCTTGCCCTGCGGCAACACCAAATACTAAGAGGTGGCATCATGCTAGCGTTCATTTGTACTTATGAAAGGTTTTTTACAGATGTTACTGTGCAAATGACATGTACGTGAGAATTTGTATTGTTTTAATGCGCACAAAAGGTCTGACATCTTGCACAAGGCATCCGTTTTGTCTGCACCACTGTGATACAGGAAATGAGATGAACACACGAGGAAAAAATGAAGTTGAAACATAATAGATCACTTAAAAGGCAGAATGAGACTTTACCTTGGCTGATGACTGGATCTCTGTGTCTAAAGAGGAAATGGGAAGAAAATCAAAATATTGTTAATGCAAGACAAAAAGTGAGTTCCAAAAAGGGCATGTTTGATCAACTATAAGAATGCGTTAAAGAAACAGTTCCAAAATAAAATAGCATTTTATTATCATCATTTTCTCACTTTCATGATTTTTACAACTTTCTATCATCAAAACAACACAAAAAGGAATTGAGATATCTGACATATCTGAATGTCTGACATATCAAAACATCTGACATGCTCTTTTCCATTCAATGACAGTCAATGGAAATGAATGTTGCCAAGGTCCCATTAGTTAAGTGAAGAATAATTAACAACAGGCCATTGAATAATTAGAAAATAATGCACACCCGAGGTGGTAATGAGGCCATAATGCGAAGGAGGGATTATTTTCTAATAATTCAATGGATCAGAGTCATTTGTTCAGCTTATACTACAGTATATACACATCTCAGAACATTGCTCAGATGTTGTATTTCAAAACATTTGTTCAAAACACTCTTGTGTGCAGGAGTAATTTCTTACGCATTTCTTCCCACACCTCCGTTGCTAATTCAAAACATATTTTTTCAGCTAGTAAATGGAGGCTTGAGCCATTGATAGCAGAATAGGGCCGGCTACACACAGGCTGCGTGGCGTGTCCATTTTTATTTCGGCTCCCATGTTAACAAGTAAGAGTTTGCACACTGCCTGCGTGACGCGCGTCTCTGCGCCAAAAACGTGTGCATGCTAGAAATAGAACCGACGCCTATTTCTCACGCGAAACACAAGAGTGTTGGAAGTGTTTCCAGGCAAAATAGAACAGGAAAAGATGTTTATATGTCATTTTGACATGAAAACATATTAATGAACTACATTTTGATGTTTGAAAGTCTCTAGGTTTTGACATAAATGCAGATATATTTATATAATTTAAAAAAATTATAATAATTATCGATTTTCAAATATTGCACCTGTTAATACAGAACAAAATATTCTGTAGCCTATTTTGCCGTTAATACTGCCGACGTTGTCTTTGCTGTATCAGTAGGCTATATATTTATGTTTAACATGAAGTATAGACCTTCCCTGTATGTCACCTAGCAGCAGCGCCACGTCAGACACGCTTCTGATGTGCAAAGATATAGAAAATGTCACGCAGCTGACACGCAACAGAAAGGCCACGCTCACGCCACGCAGAGAGAGAGAGAGAGAGAGAGAGAGAGAGAGAGAGAGAGAGATGAAGTGTGTGTGAATTTCCTCAGTCTGCGTCTCTCAACAGTGTTTGGCAGCAGCGTCTCTACTAATGGTGAAACTGTAAGTTTATCTGCTTCAAGAACAGCAGCATTATTACCTTGCTACTGAGAAACGTCATGTAGCCTTTAAGCTGCTAAACTACTTTACTGCTGAAATCATCAGAGCAGCGCTGACAACATGTTTCTGTGCAAATGTGTGCGTTTGAGTGTGAGAGAGAGCGGGAGAGAGTTGGCAAAAAAACATGGAAATAATTTTTTATCCTATTGTTTACTATATTTCTTTGTAGTTGTGGGTTTTGGTTATTTTGCTGTAGTCGGCAGTAAGGACCTTTGAAATAACTGAAATCATTTGGCGGAGTGATATGGAACTGTAAAACCTGGAACTACTTTAGCCGTGCGTTTCCCTGAAAATAACTGCACACCTTAGAATGTTCATCAACCAATCAGATTCAAGCATTCAACAGCCCTGTAGTATAATGTTAATTAATTCATGAACTAATATTACCTAAAAATGAGCAATACATTTGTTACAGTATTTATTAATCTTTGTTAACGTTAGTTAAAACAAATACAACTGTTCATTGTTAGTTCATGTTTGAACTACCACTGTCAAATGCATATATAGTGCATAAAGCATAATCATGTCAAACTGGAAGCCAGAAGTCAAGCACTCTTAGTTTTTCTGGTTGGAAAAGAGCACGTCAGAGATTCTGCATAACTGTTGATGAAAAAAAGAACATAATGATGGTGCATGAAGAATTTCTCTTCAGAAGTTTCGAGCAAGAGCCAAGTGCCACGGATCAATAAGATTATTTGCAACAACACATGACTTGGGTTTTTTTGCATGTTATGTGCTGAAATTGGATCAATTTTCATGTAATGAATTAAAGCCAAGATAAAATGAGTTGAACAGAAAGTATTACACTAAATATTGGTAGCTGAAAGCGTATCACCCAAAATAATTAAAACACGGGATGTATTGAGTATCTGTGTAACTTCCTGAATGATGTGCATTCCAATTCGCTGGAAATCTTCTTGGATTTTTTCCTTTAGAATAGTTATCAAGAAAAATGACTTGAAAAGCCTGAAGCATCATTAAAAAAACTATAGGATCTGAATTGGTGGTGGCTGAGGAGATTCCCCCCTTCTATATGTAAAGCGCTTTGGGTGCCTTGAAAAGCGCTATATAAATGTAACAAATTATTATTATTAATTATAGCATCTACAAAAAAAAACACTGTTGAAAAACAGATTCTGTCAATCGTATTTTTTTGCACCTTGGTTGGATCTCTTATATGAGGTCTAAAGCACGAGTCTTAGCAGGACAAAGGGGATGAAAGGAACCTAACACTTACTTCTCTGCATTCTTCACCACTTTGGACAGCAGTTTGGATGTGGAGGCTGCTTTCACCAGCTTATTCCTGTTCTCCTCTCCACTGTCCCATGTGCTACTCTGAGAGCGCTCCATTCCTCCACCACGCTTTGCACTGCTACCCCTGCTGGAGACGTAAATTACACAAGAAAAACACATTTCATTGGAAAAGGAAGCGATAGCAGAGAAGCTGAAAAACAAGTGCAGGAGAGAAGTTAAATATTTAGGCGAGGGGTATTGTGAGCTTGGAGGTAATCAAACTATTCAATCTAGATAGATCTACACCAACAATGGGTCACAAGTTTGTTCTTCCAGTTTTACTTAGGTTGGGTCCTCCAAACACAAATACCCACTCCTCCAATTTGGTTAATTTCAAACTGGAAGCCAGAAGTCAAGCAACACCCCTTGAAAGTCAAAGATGCGTCCCTCAGGTAAAAGATCATGCATAATCCACTCGACGGTTAGTACACACTAGCGAGCTGAACACTTGAAACCCAGTCCTGTGGAAAGATGCATGATATTGTTTGGGGGAAAAGGCGCCACACAGCCAAGCTAAAGGAAGGTAGAGAAGGAAACACATCAGAGCTCTAGAAAGGGAAAGTCGAGGAACGTTATCCTCAGGCGAAGCTGTGTGCAAGAAGAAAACGTTAGCAAACTTGTTTTCTGGACCATCCCTTTTATGGGACTGAATGGGAGGCTCATGTGGGGGATTTTGGGGTTGACAGAAAAGCAAGTTGAGTGTCAATCTATTAATAATGGATAATCATGGAGGATACCGACTGGTTACCATCCCTGAGCTTTAGCCACTATCTCCCTCACCTTACACTCTTAAAACTAAAGGGCGTTTCCGCAGGCATAGATTTTAGGTTCTCCAAAGATCTCTTCAGAAAAAAGCTCTTAAAAGATCTATTTTAATATGAAGAACATTTTAATAATCTATTCTAAAGAACCCTTTTCCCCTATGAAGAGCCTTTTTTGGAATAGCACATTTCCACGGATGTTAAAATGTTCTTCATGGAACCTTCTAAAAGATTAGTTCACTCCAAAATTATTTTTTCAGTCGAAAAGAAATGAAGGTTTTTGAGGAAACCATTCCAGGGTTTTTCTCCATATAGTGGACTTCAATGGGGACCAACGGGTTTAAGGTCCAAATTGTAGTTTCAATGCAGCTTCAAAGGGCCCTACACAATCCCATCTGAGGAATAAGGGTCTTATCTAGTGAAACTATTGGCCATTTTCTAAAATAAACATAACTTATATACTTTTTAACACAAACGCTCGTCTTGCACTAGGTCTGTGATGCGTCTATGACTTCAAGCATTCCGTAATCACAAGTCCATGACTTCACGGTTTACATAGTCGTGTTAGAAAAGTCACGCATGACATAGGTGGAAGAACCAACCCAGTGTGCGAAATACTCCATCTTATTGTCTTCTCCGACTTCAAAATTATCCGACATCGTTGTTTTTGAAGGTGTATACAGTACACTAGGTCGATGTCGGCGTTAATAGTCCAGTGGTAAGCGCGCCGACATATAGCATTTGTAGTTAAAAAGTATATTATTATTTTTTTTTTTACATTTAAAAATGGCCGATGGTTTCACTAGACAAGACCCTTTGAAGTTGCACTGAAACTGCAATTTGGACCTTCAACCCGCTGAAGTCCACTATATGGAGAAAAAGCAGATCAAACCTTCATTTCTTTTCAACTGAACACAGACATAAACATCTTGGATGACATGGGAGTGGGTAAATTCAGGAAATTTTAATTCTGGAGTGAACTAATCCTTTAAGAGCATAGCAGAGCATATGTAGCTCAGGGGAGGCAGGGGAGACGGTTTGGTAGAAGTGATCCAGAAACTCACAGAGGTACACACACACATTAAAGCCCAAAGTACACTTCGTTTTTTGAGCGCGCACACTAGGTTGTGTAAAGAGCGCACTGGGAATTTCATCATCAGCATAGTATTTTTCTATCTGCGAGTTATCTGTATGAACATGCGCCTTGAACTTTTTTGTACTAGTTAAAAAAGAAAACGAGAAGAAACAACAGCAGCACACTCCTCAACAACAGACGGCCATGTGAATGAGCGCTTGTGTGTGGGAGTTAAGAAATACATGCAGCTCTAGTTTACTCCAGAACAAAGACATTTTATCGGACATAACTTCTGGAGCAGACACTGGACAAACTTTCTGTGTTTGTGCATGCTATCAAATGGAATACACTTTGAAAAGCTATGTACGCATACGCTAAATGTTCGTGTTAAAACTCAAGAATACTTTGGGCTTAAAGCAATTAAATTGGTCAGAGCTGTAGCATAGTGCATCCAACCTCACCAAACATGGGAGTAAGAGAGGAGGGAAAGGAACGGATAGTACTCGGGGCAGAGCGGACACACTTCCACATGAAAAACTGGCTTGAGCTCTACATATGGGGCCACTACTGAGACATATAGGTTTAATGATGTCAATCCATAACACATGTGTGATAAAAGTTGAGTGCACCACCATGCTATCCGCCAATAAAATGACCATGTTTTACTCTGTAATACCATGGTACTAGCTAAACAAGACTTGGTGTACATCAAGATTAGCTCCACTAATTGAGTTTTGCTACACGTTGTGCTAACCACAACACTCTCTGATGCTGTCTTTGCTAGTGTGAGAGAACTCTCCATCGTTTGCAGAAGATTTTTCTAAGTAATGTGAATGTGGTCAGACCCTGGCTAATCATTTTCTTGTTGCATTGACTGAGAAGCATGGATCGGGCCATGAAATGACATTAAGGGGACGGCTAATTGGTTTTCCGCTTCTCTTTAGCTAATTGGATGGGACAGCTTGCAGAGTCGATATGAATAACTCAGCAGGCGGGTTCTTGGGTTATTAAGTACAGACTAGAATAGTGTTGAAGCATTGCTGGGCTAATGTGCTAGCCTGATTACTCTTTGGATTATTAAGCAAGAACTAAGGGTCTAGGCACTGAAGGGACGTCACATCTGCTTTCCATTACTTTCCTTTTCTGGGTGGATAGCTCTGAGTGATCCAGAGCATAAAACATTCTGACCTGTACTGCCGGACTGATACTAGCAGGATATTTAGCATAGAGTGAAGGACAAATACTGATAAATTATGGGAAAACAAGATGGATTACAAGATTTTGTTTAGATATAATCAATTTCAGGATCTGGAAATGAGCTTATCATGAGTACTGATTAAAGTCTTTATGTACGGCTCCTTCAGTCAAACAGCAATGTGTACTATGTTCTGGAAGTATAAATCACATTTTTTTCCATAAAAAAATATTTTTTAATGAGAACATATAACTTTCTACACTGAGCCCTGAGAACAAGTGATCGTCAGTGTGATTTCAATGTGACTTAAAACATTTTTTTGCATTAATTGGTCTTTCTGCCCTGTCAAATAACGTAATTTGTACATATGAATATTTAATATAAAAAAAATGAATAGTTTCATTCAGCAAGGATGCATTCAATTTAATATTTTTTTTATTTTTATTAAAAGAGCAGAGCTTATTTGAAATATGTGTGTGTATGTATGTATATATATCACAAACTGTTCTTTTAATAAAATGAAATAGAATAAATAAATGACTGTAATGCATTGATAATAATAAGGAATGTTTCTTGAGCATCACATCCTCATATAATAATGATTTCTGAAGGATCATGTGACACTGAAGACTAGAGTAGTGATGATAAATTCAGCTTTTATCACAGGAATAAACTACATTTTAAAATGTACTAAAATACAAATCACTGTTTTTACTGTATTTTTGATTAAATAAATGTGTGAATGGTTCATTTCTTCAAATGTTTTAATGCTGTGATTTATCTGGCTGGTTTGGCCCAAGGCTTAGAACATTTAGTTAATACGTTTTCATTATCCCTATGGAGAAAATGAATAGGGAAAATACTTCCGGAACATAGGCAGATGAAAAGGAGTCACTGTTGCGCTGTATTGATCTTGATATTGATTGAGGAAGCATGTCAGCCCTGCCCCTTGGCTTTACGTCAATAGGTTGCGAAACCACTGCAAGCAGATTGCCAAACGCCATTCGAACACTGCCAGAAATCGCACGGCTGTTGGGAGGAACCTTTTGGCCGGGGTCGACCCCTTGTTCTCCGAGGCTTGTCTTTGGGGCTGTGGGGATGAGGAGGGGGTTGCTGGAAGGGGACGGTGCCTGAGGGGTGCTGGGTGCTGAGGGGGGTTTATCGTTACTCTGTGGCGGCTCCTCTTTCTCCTTGATCCCCTCCATCGGAAGCTTGTCTTTTTTCCTTTCTCCACCACTGCGAAAATAACATGCAGGTATGTTCTGATACACATGAAAAGATGAGGAGAGCCGAGCGGCTCAACTGTGAGCTCAAACACTATTTCTGCAGGCTGAAAGAATATCACACATTGAACAGAGCATCTGTTTGGACAAACATTTGAATATGGCGTCAGTGCAAGTGGAGTCGTCAATATTGACTCGTCCCTATTTTCCCACAAGAGAAGACGGTACAGGCCTAGTTTTAATGTGTTTATCTTTTAAAAAAGAATTGTGTTTACCTTTAAGGCTATGTCTACATTAATCCAGAAATGGCATTTACGTAACATTTATCTTTAGCAACACTGTGAAAGTCAACAGCACATATACTAAGCATAGAAACAGATATCTACCCAGTGCTTGACATTAACTTTTTAACACTGTGGCTAGTGGTTTTCCAAAGTTACTCGCCACTAAACATTTTCACTGGCCACACTTGACATCGATACCATGGGGGAAAACTGCCACATAGATATTTTTAAAATTACCTCCAAATTTGCTGTCACTTAAAGAGCTGAATACTGTTACACACGCATTTTCTTTCTGTTTCTGTTTAACTGTTTACATTCACTTAAAACAGAACTGACTGTGTTTATGTGAATACTCACCAAGACCGGCATTGTGACATTATTTTGTGTTAGGGCTGTGCGATTAATCGGAATCGAACCGCAATCGCGATTTGGCTTATGTGCGATTATGAAAGCGCAAAGGCTACAATTTTTATGAAATAAATATATGCCCATTGTTTTAGTGAAGAGCGGCTCTGTGATCAGGAGTAAACGCTGCTCCGTCTGAAAGCACTGCGAGTTTGAGACACTTATAATGTGCGTTTGAAAAAACAAACATCTTTCCAAACTAGTAATGCAAATCTGATCACAGAATGAGGCATTATTATTTTATAGATGTCGATTAGCACTGCATTATAATATATAATACACCCAAAATATATTAAATCGCAATTTTAACCAGAATAATCGCAATTAGATATTGCAATATGCAGCCCTATTTTGTGTGTATTTGACTGTATAAGCGCAATACACAGCGAAAAAGAACTCAATTTAGAGCTGAGAGGCAGCTTTATGTGCGCACACTTTGGGTTTGAGCACAAAATCTGTACATTTTATGCACAATAGGCACAAACCAAAGCCGAAAAACACCAACAATATTCATCTGGTGAGTGAGTGAGGGGAGGGGGGTTTGTGTGTAACTCACTGTCAGAGAGATGAGAGAGCGATGCCATGAATATCCACTGAAACTGCTGGAATCCATCCACATTTGGCAGGTGTTAATGTCAAGCCCTGTCTCTATCAGTGCAATATGTGTTTTCACAGTCCATACTACAACAAAAAACGCTAACACTTTAGAATAATGGTCATTAGTTAACATGAACTAATAATGAACTGCACTTATAAAGCATTTATTTATCTTTGTTAACGTTAATTTCAATGTTTACTAATATATTAATCAAATCTTCCTAACATTAGTTAATGAACTAACATGAACAAACCATGAACAGCTGGATTTATATTAACTAACGTTAACAAAGATGAACAGTAACACATGTACTGCTCATGGTTAGTTCATGTTAACTAATGGCCATTATTCTAAAGTGTTACCCCCCCTCCAGTGTTTTCAAATGTATCCACTTGGAAGAGCATATTGAAAAAGCTCAGTTTTCGCTAGACAAAAATGGCGTCTCAGTGATGACGCATGGTCAAGTCGTAGAGAAAAAGATGTGTTTTCAAATGTATATGGATTAGAGTAGACGTAGCCCTAGTACAGTGTCTCCCAAACCTGTCTCGAAGGTTTGCCACTTTTACTCATTTTGGTTATCTCCCTAATATTCATGACGCTGTCCACTGATGAGCTGATGATTTGAGCCAGGTGTGTAAAGGTGATGGTACACGTTGCCCAGCAATGTTGCTGGGGCACTTTCCCATTGACAACGGGCAACACATTTCTATCTGGATACTTTAGATCGGTCATGGGCCCTGTGTGTCACCTCACCTGGTTGCCCAATAACGGCAACATTGCCCATTGCTCAAAAAGTTGTCCCTTGTATCATCACCTTTACACACCTGGCTCATATCATCAGCTCATCAGTGGACAGTCAGAGAAACGGGTCAGAAACGGGTCAGACTGAAACGGGTCAGAGAAGAGAGACATCCAAAACGTGTAGAGGAGGCTTAGAGATCAGCATGTTTCAGTTGTGAGTGTGTGTGTTACCTCTTGGCGGCGGAGGAGAATGTCTCTTTCCTGGCTATAGACACTGTGGAAGTATCTCTGTGAGATTTGCGGCCGCTGGAACTGCCGTTGGCAATGCAGGACATTGAATAAGCCTCACGCATCGCAGCCTGACCTGCAGGAAACACATCACACATCAACCAAAACAATGACTGAGATCTGGGGAACATGTTGGGCCATTTGCTTCACTGTAAAGACCTTCCCACACCTTTTGACTTTTTAATATCCTTTTATTTAATAAATATTAATGGTAGCACTTTACACTAAGCTTCCATTGTTAACATTAGTTAATGTACTGTGAACTAACATGAACAAACATTAACTAACATTAACACAGATAAATAAATGCTTATTTTTAATGTAAGCTACATTACATAACAAATGAGACCTTATTGTTAAGTGTTACCAAATTAATTTATAGAAATTATGAATATTTTAAAGCTGAACGTGAGAGATTTACGTTCACTATAGAAATTTCCAGATGCCTCTGTGATTTAAGATTCTATTGATTTCTATGATTTTTGCATGCTTGAAAATCAGGAAATGAAACCTGATTACCGGTCAGGAAAGACAGAGAGACAAGACCATGTCTGGCTTAAATAGGGCAGCATCCAGACACGATAACTGGATTAGTGGTCTGAAAACATCATCGGTAGCACTTTGGTTTAGGGTCCAATTCTCACTATGAACTAGCTGCTTATTATCATGCAAATTACTATGATATTGGCTGTTTATTAGTATTTATAAAGCACATATTATCATCATGTGACACTGAAGAGTGAAGACTGGAGTAATGATGCTGGAAATTCAGCTTTTAAATCACAGGAATAAATTAAAATTTAAAATGTATTACAATAGAAAACAGCTATTTTAAATTGTAATAATATTTCACTGTTTTACTGTATTTTGATTAAGTAAATGCAGCTTTGGTGAGCATTAAAGACAAAAACTAAAACATATACAAACCCCAAACTTTTCTTCACATACAATGGGGTCCAAAAGAACCTGATTTTGAATACATTATGCTACTGTACACTCATGGAGAAAAACAAACAAACAAAAAGGACAAGCCAAAAAAGGACCATTAAAAGACCATTAGTGGTCTTTTAATAGTCTTAACCATTTTAATCACAAGTCACTGGTCAGGAAATGAGCAAGAATTGCACAAATACTGTAGATAAAGAAAGGCACAGAATAAGCTTCCTAACTTGCAGACAGAAAGAAGAGTCAGTGTTTTCCCACTCAATATAAATGGCTTCAAGCAGTTCATGAGTAGCTGAATAATGTCTTCCAGTTTGTTTAAATTTAATGTAAGACCAAATATTCACTATAGGATTCAAATCTGGACTCTGACCAGGCCAAAACCTGAGCCTGATGGACTTCTCAAGCCACTTCTTGGTTGTCTTTACAATTTGGGATGGAGCATCGTCTTGTCACCTCTTTCATTTGTGGGAAGCAAGCCATTCAATGACTTTTCCGATGCATTATTATTATATTTCCCATCAGACTTTTGAAGACACCGCTCTTGAGCATCACCATGCAACTCGTGTTTCATCATCACTCTCATATTCTGCCAAAAACTTCATTCTGTCTCTGATGTTTTTCTGAGACAGCAGTGGCATTTGAAGTAGTGCCTTTGCTTACATTTTGCTAATTTCCTGACCAATTAATTTGTGGTTAAGACAGTTAAAAGCGTAATGTTTATACATGGTAATGCAAAAATATAAATTAAATTAAAGCTTTAAGCAGCGATGAAAGGGCCCTCGCACCCGGTGGCTTTAGGAAACAGAGCACGGTGGGCACTATTCATTCAAGTATATAAAAATAGGAGGACTACATTAGTCATTTGTATTTGGCACACTTCCTGCAACCAGCTGGTGGCGCTATGACTATAACTACATTTTGCTGTGTAGATGTCTTCAGGCCCGGACTCTTATCAAACATGTGAAGTTTGAAGCAGATTGGATTGTATGCTTGAGTTACAACAGCTTCCTGTTTCATGGCGAAACATCACACTCTGGACACACCCTTCAGCGAAAACTCAAGATCTCCACAATCACTAAGGCCTTTCTATTAGACTCACCAAATATGATGCTGTTCCGGTTAAATCTCTAGGCGGCGTTCATTAAAGTACAACGTCTGGAAATGGCAAAAACTGCAAATATTTTGCAGGGAAAAATCTAAATATCTGACTTACTGATGGTTTTTTTTGTGTGTAGGTATTGGACTGTTATACATGTCAACCGAATTTCATACTTGCACATCAAACATAGCGCGAATGACGCTTAATTAAATTATTTTTAGGTGGTGCTATATCAAGCCATTTTACGACACCTGATTTTGAGACCCATATCAGACGTACATTTTCACCACTTCTGACACGTGTGCAGAGTTTTCGAGCACGTTTAGGCCCTCAAAAATGTGCTTCATTTCGGAGAAGAAGAACAATAGACCCGAGCACACCATCGGTGCTCCGGCCCTAATTAGAGAAGAATAAACTCCAGATAGTTGAGACACATGGGCTCATGTTAAACTAGCACTGGTGGTCCTGTAATGCTACAGACTGATCGTGGTATGGGATTCTCACGCGAAACTTCAGTGCCATGATTGCAACGGTTTGCATCAGCCATGCTATTTAAAACGGTCTCTGAATTCTGATTCAGGCAGTCCTCACCGCACCGGTCTCTTCACTTGACCCCTGTGCTCTGAGAGAGACCGACGCTCGGTCCTTGTGTGCTGGATTTAAATGATTGATTCTCTCCAGGGCACGCGTGCGTGTGTGTATATTATCTCAGGAGGCGGCGATGCGATGTCAGAACCACATGGCTCAGTTTCACACTCCATTAGCCCACAACAAAAACACGCAGTGTGTGGCTGACCTCGTCAGACCGCTGAGAGAATGTGTGTTTGAACAAACCACTTCATAAAACTACTGCCGCTCATATTCGTGCATGATCCAGAATTCCCCTCGGGCACGTTTCTTTCAAAACGTAATCAGGATGTTCAATGTTATTAAATATTTCAATCAACCAGTTTATCTAGATATTAATTAAGTAGTTCTCTTATTTTATTCCTAAATTGAAAAACAGCTCCAGCCCCACGCAGAATCTGCAGGTTCTTCTATGATGACTTTATAAGAAAATCTTCAGAATTCTGTGACTGGATTTACAACGAGTCAAACAGAGCTGAGAGCTCACTCTTATTGGCTAGGGCTACAGTGAACCATTATTCTGATTGTCAACTGATTCAACATTATTTTGGAGCAACTGAACTTCTATTTTGAAAATATTCAAAAAAGTGGGAATAAAGTGTCTAACGTGTATGTGATAATGAATCGTTTATCGGTAAGGTGTAGGTGTAGGGAGGGCTTTATTGTCCAAATAAGGCACATCTATTTAATCATTTTAATAACTATAATTATTTATTGCATACTGTTTAAGGTACAACAACACTGAGGTGCAAATAGTATCTTCCACTATTTATAAGTATAAATAGCATCTAACTATTATTTACACTTCACCCTTTGCAAAGGAAATACTGCTATTTTACAGTGTAAATATCATCCATCACTAAGAAAATATGCCAAATAGATAACCAGTGTTACAGGTACACAAAAAGGAGGAAAAAAGGATAAGTGCACTAGGGAACAGTGCAAATTCTCCACTGAGAGAATATTTTAAATTGAAAACGCGTTTGGTGCATTTGGGGTAAAAAAAATTATTTAAACTGATCAAAAGTTTTACATTTTTCTTATTATAGACGTGCAATTTTGAGCATGTTTGGCAGCCCATTTTAACAGAGAATGTCATACAAACTGCACAATCTTAAAAACTGGATCCTTCACACTTCGATTTTTGTTCTCAGGTTTGTGTCTCAGTAATCGGAAGCTCACACTGCTGTCAAAAGTCACGCTGTTTAGACCAAATACATAATGGATGCACGTGTATTTAGTGAGATGCTTTCATGGACAGAGTTTGAGCATTCAAGCATAAGATGACCTTCTTCCTGTGTACGGTACTGTACCACACTATACTGTACTGTCTGTGTGTGTGTGTGTGTGTGTCTAGTCAGCACAGCCTCACAGGAAGTCCTTACGTGACCCAACTCCAACAGGAAACCAAGGAAATATCTGCCTTCCATCAGAAGCCTGTTCGTCTCCCAAACCACTGGCATTCTCCATCACTCTCATACTTAAAATACAGCATACAACTGCAGCATGTAAAGTGTTCTTCAAATGAACGAAAACACTCTTATTAGCAATAAAAACACCTCAGAAACAGTCCAAATAAAGCACACTGCCTTCCTGACACACACATCTCGCAAAAGTATTTGGAGTTGTCCACGATATTTATCAGATTATCTGCAGAAACAATACATTAAAGCACAGCATTCAGCGCTTCTCTGTTCCTGAGTGAATCCAGCCCTTTCACAGATACAGGACTGAGGTTTGGGAGAGGACTTGAGTGGAAAGAGTGAGAGTTTGAGGAAAAGATACTAGTGTGGGGATTATGGGAAATGAGGGGGAATAGATATGGGATTGAGCAGTGAGTCAGCCTTGAAAGACAAATCAACATGCTGAGAACCAATGGGGAATGAAGGAGTAAAAGTGGGAATAAAGGGCACAGCGAGGAAATATGGGCAGTGGAAAGAGAAGAGAGAGAATTCAGAGAGAATGAGAATGATGGGAAAAAATGAGAAGGGCACTGCACTATTTAAAATAAATATATATTTTTATATTTTAAAAAAAAGTATGTTGTTATTATTATTGTATAAGACCAATAAATGCAATTACCTAAAGTATTGCATATAATATGCATATTGCACATTAAATGTTAATAACGCCTAATTTATACACTATAGTTCAAAAGTTTGGGGTCGGTAAAAGTTTTTAATGTTTTCTTCTGCTCACCACGGCTGCATTTATTTGATGAAAAATACAGTAAAAACTGAAATGTGAAATATTAAAATGTAAAACAGCTGTTTTCTATCTGAATATATACAGTAGTAAAGTGTGATTTATTCCTGTGATCAAAGCTGAATTTATCATCATTAATGCAGTCTCCAGTGTCACATGATCCTTCAGAAATCATTCAGATATGATGATGTCATGCTCAAGAAACATTTATGATTATTATCAATCATGAAAACAGTTGTGCTGCTTAATTTTGTGACAAGCATGATGAAAAGTTCAAAAGATTGTAATATTATAAATGTCTCTACTGTCGCTTATGATCAATTTCATGCATGCTTGCTGAATAAAAGCATTTCTTTCTTTAAAACAAAAAGAAGAGTTTAACGTATAAGGCAAAGATAATATATTATATCTAACATAAGCTCCATTTTGAGATTCAAAGCATTGTGTCAAATTCAAATAGTTGCAGTTTGAAGATAGATCGACTTTAATTCAAATCGGTTTCAGTATGAATGCACCATCCTTTCTTTTAATGTTCACAATGAAGCACCAAATTTAAAAAGCTGTTATTGATACTTTTCATATATATAAAAAAAAGCATAATTGAAAATAATTCAGGAAGAATGATCTGCCATTCATCTTTCATCTTTTTTTAGTAATGATTGAGTCTGCATGCTTACAATAAATAATATCATTATTTTGAGGTTTGTTTTGGCAATTAGCTTCCAGTTTTGATGACTATTGCTGTAAAATGTGGAAAACAGTCATAATAAAGAATGAGTAGTGCTGCTGTCCAAACTGTGTGTTGAGTCAGAGCTTGGCCATCTCTCTTAGGGTTTTGTCTGGCGATCGCTGTGCAGGGCTTGGACTTGTCTTTTGTTTAGGCGCTTGGTTTCGCTTTTGCCCGTTTGCACTGCTCACTGCCTCAAAATTGTTATTTCTTTCTTTTGATTTGGTAAAAGTGTTTCTAGCACCAGTTTTTGCTTCTTAATATTTTTGTGGAAACCGTGAGCATTTTAGTTCAGGATTATTTGATGAATGTTTGGAATAGAAATCTTTTGTAACATTATAAATGTCTTTATTGTCACTTGAATCAATTTAATGCATCCTTGCTGAATAAAAGTGTTATTTTCTATTGTTTTTAAAAGATTGTACTTACCCCAAACTTTTAAATGGTAATGTATCATGGTTTCCACCAAAATATGAAACAGCAAAATGTTTTTTAACACTAATAATCATAAATGTTTCTTGAGCGGCAAATAATCATTTTAGAGTGATTTCTGAGTATGATGCTGAAAATCCAGCTTTGAACAGAAATAATTGGTATGTTGTATGCAGCTATTTTGATAGAGGGAAACAAGATACATTTCTAGTTTCAACATTTTTTGTTGTTCAGATATTCGGCTATAAAAGAATTGTGTACAATTGACCAATATGCTCATGGAGCCGCATTTCGATCTCCATATCTCTGGGATTTAACCACATTTGGCCTTTAAAATTGAGATACCAAAAGAAATGTTTGTTAAAAACCAAAATCTAAAATGATATTAAGGTATCTTTAATACTTTTTGAGTTACAGGCATGCAAACTTAGTTCAAAAATGAGAAAAGCACTTTTTATTTTTTTTGCCCCGTCACCGTTGGTATTTACTGCAACACAGATTGCTAGACTAAACAGATTTAACTAATAGACCTACCAATCTCTGTGCACAAATACAATAATGATGCTATCATCTTTCTAAAGTCATCTTGACCTTCCTCTACAAAACGGAGGATTACTCAGTAAATATACATCCATGACATTTAATACTTTGAAAAAATATGAACAAATTAAAAAATTTGAGCTGGGGACGTTTCCGAAATTTGCTTGATTTGACATGGAATGTCCCTACTGTATTTTTCATCAAATAAATGCAGCCTGGTAAGCATAACATACTTCTTAATTATTCCAAACTTTTGACCACCAGTGTATGAATGAATTGTATAATAAAATAATAATAAAGACAATACTGTCTACACCAGGTCTGCGTTTTTAATAGTCAAATATAACAAATAACAAGCAACTTCAAGCCTGGAAAAGTAAAATATTTAAAAGTCATGGAAATGACTATAATAGAATTTCTATTTTTGATCTGCTCTTAATATTTAATTTTCGAGAAAAAATGAGTAAAATATTAATTAGTCTGTCTATTGGTCTAATTGGATACATTTGTTAACTAAAAAGTATAATTATTCAAATCTATTTCATCCAAAGCCTATCATCTGACATACAAACGTGAATCCGACCCAACAGTCAGCGTGAAATGGTATGAATTATTTCTGAATGGAACATGAGGTCTAGTGTGACCGCACCTTCAGTCCAGTCATGGGAGGGAGGTGTCACTGAAACACACTGCGGGTGTTAAAGTGTTCTCCGGGACACACAGTACTGCGATACATCAATGCATATCCCACAGGGAACGGGAAACCAGTGTGCAGTGAATGGATGAGGATTACACAGTGCCAGATTTTCCAGCTCTTCAATCTCTCCTGTCCTCATATGCACAATACTTCATTCTCTTCATTCGTCCACGTACAGGCGTTACGTACAGTCCCTGCTCAAACATTTACAAGCCCGTTTTTAAATAAGAGGGATCACAAAAATATATGTGCATGTAAACGTTTGAGCACAATTGCATGTCGCACTTACGTATAATCAGATAGGGTATGGAATATGAGTATCTGGCGCGCTGTCCGAAGGGAGGGCTTCGAGCTCGGATTTTGGCCCAAACCCAGAGTACTCCCCCATATCCCTGGCTGGGGTAGGAATTATCATGTGTGAGGAGTCGGGTGTCATGGATCACAGGGCAGACTCCTGCTGATTGGGTAGATTTTCTGAACATGCTCCTTTCATTTATTAAATGTTATTAAAACATCATATGGAGAAAATGTGTGCTAAATCAGATGTTAATGACACCCAATGTATACTTCAGCTTTGATGTGAAGCCTAGCATATGTGACGCATTCACTGCATCCGAAATTGCATACTGTATAGTGGGTACTACACTTGGTTTGAAACTTATTTCGCAATCATTAAAAAATGTTCTATATAGTATGAATGTGTGCAGTATAGAGGTCAACCTATTCATTAGTTTTGGCCGATTAATCGGTACTGATAACAGAGTGTTCCAACAATCAGCTATCGGCAAAAATCCATGCCGATAGTTGCTCCGGGTTGCATCCATTGCTGGAGCGGCTGAGAAGGGCCCACTGGAGTACGAGAGCGGCCTCTAGAGGCGGAATCACTGATGCCTCGTGGAGTTTGTTTTGACACATGAGCCGGAGCGCTGCACAAAGAACGCTGACACTTCAGATTCGTACTTAAAACAGACAGAAAAATGGTATATATACAGAACACTACAGTACATGTTTACATTTCATTTTAAAGTAATTCATTTGCTGATTAGATGCTGCATTAGCAGAGAAAGAACAGCAGTAGCCTATGTTTGTTGTCAAGGCTGAGCGAACGCTAACATTAGAAGTACCTCAAGTGGTTCAAACAATGGGACAAAAACACGCAAGCCTGACCCAAATGTTTAATGTTAGAGATGCACGATATATCGGCCTACACATCGGTATCAGCCGATATATGTTCATTTTTAGTGTTATCTGATATATTTAAGCTGATAAATAATGTATTCTTTCCTTCCGCTGAGACACTTCAGATGCGCACTGTTCACCATGATGGTTTTAAATTGCTTGAATTATGATTGGAACTACTTCAAAAAGCAAAATACAGTTCAATTCAACATGCACAAGTCTGTCAAATAAGCTACATACAATTATAATGAGAACATACATTATAATTGTGTGGTTTAGACATGGCTTCTAATTGTGACATGTTTGTTTTTGTAATCAGGCTCTCAAAAATGATCGGTTAATAGCTTTCAAATGTAAAGAATTATCATATCGGCCAAACATTTTCATATCGGTGCATCCCTATTTCAATGTCATTATTGTTACAATCTATTTGCAGTATTATCGTTTATATCCAGCTGGTCACTTATGCATTCATTAGCCGGTGAAGTTGCATATTTGAATCTAGTGACGTGAGAAAGCAAACTGTTCATGTAGCGACCGAAATATAAACAAATCAGAAACACATCCGATATCAATGTTGCAATAAATATTTAGTTATTTTGATTAGATTATCATCAAGTGTTCTATAGTAGACGCAAGACATGCGTACACAGAGAGACATACACGTAACACACATTTATGTGCAATTTCAGTGCTCTGGCCTTTGCATTTATATATTTAAAGATGGCCACTTTACAATAAATGCTGTAGAAGTACTGTTCAGTAGTATTGTTCATATTACTAATACATTTTTAGTGTTCTTTTTTGCTTCAGTTTGAATGCATGTCTTTTATTTACTGCAATATTTATTAATATAACTAATATAATCATATTTATATATTTATTCCATTAAGCAAATGTTCATGGTTCTGTTTTGCAGCACTGGAGTTTTGAGTGCTATGTTGATTAATCGGTTATTGATGTACGGTCCAACATAGTTATACTGTAAATATCCCTATCAGTCGACCTCTAGTGCAGTATGACTTTGGACATCTGCCATGTTGTCACTGTCATGTGATCTACGGCGTCACCGCCATCCGCAAATCCTCACCTGTGGCCTCATGGGATAGTAAAGTGTCCATCTTATGCACACTTCAGAATCTCAGCGGAAGAAGTAGGAACACTGCACAACATATGGCATCCCACACTTGAGCTGACCTGAATGAATCAGCAGTATTCAGAATTGTAAACATCCCTTTTCTAACATTATTTCACTGGACTAGCACAAAAAAACACGATTAAAAATGCTAAATATTTACAATGTAATAACTGGACATCTACGTAATGAGGTCATGGGACAACAATGTAACATACAACTCAATGCAATAATGCATACGATTTTGCTTAATAATTCTAAAAACCAGATGGTGATAGTAGATGAAGAGGTAGTCCCGCCCCGAACTCACGTCATCTGTCAACATGTTGGGCCGCTCAAACAAACATAGCAATGTTTTGTTAGCGCCTCACTGTTTGCGCCTCACTCTCAACCACTGAATGACTTACTTAAAAGTTTCTACATATTAAAGTAGGAAAGGAGAAAGTATTTAAACATCAAAAACCTTTAGGTCGCATGTGCTCTCGCTGCATACGTGTGTGCGTGAGAGCGGGAGAAGTGGGACAGGAGGCAGTCAGTGTGTTTTATTCGGTGTGTAAAACGGAGAACAAAGTGAAGTCAGTTTTAATGGTCAAACATTAAAATGCCTTCCCTCAAGCAGCCCCCAAGATCACACGCTCTCACACACACACAAAAGCATTCGCACACTGACACACACACAGCTGCTATTCAAATGGAAACGTTCAGCGCCGTGGGTCAAGGCTGGATTGAAACTGTTAACAGATCCTGGTCTGGCTGCGCTCCTACACTTCCTCCATGTAAACAGTGTGAGGATCACTGGAGGCAAAGACACACACACACACACACACAGCAGTGCTAGGTTACCTTTGCTGCTTTGCTGTTTTTTGGCAGCGGCGGCGGAGTCCTCGGACTGAGCCAGACGTCTGAGCACGTCTGCCAGCGCGGCCTTCATCACCGTCAGCTCATCCTCCTGCTGTTGCACCCGCAGCTCAAGAGACGACAGGCGGTCCTGCACGTCTGATGTGCTCGCTGCAGAAATACTGTCATCTGTCAGAGAAAGAGACAGACAAAGATGAATTTCTCATCAGATCTTGACCAAAAATTGATGGAAATAACATCACAACATTTATTTTCATCAAGAAGTGCATCATTTCTTGTACTGCCAATGCAAGAGTCCAGCACTCTGTAAAGTCTCCCCCAGCACATCCCAAAGACTCTCAATGAATTTAAGAGGTGAAAATGATTCTACATGCTGCCTCCTAACCATTCAGAGCCGGAAGAGGCAAAGGAGAATTTATTTTGGTACTCACTCCGTTACCTGTGCGCACAGCCGTACGTACACACACACACACACACACACACACACACACACACACAGGCAAGTTTCAGAACTCTGAATCGATTCCTCTTTCACATCCTCATGCACTTAGATTGACATACATGCAAATTATGTCAAAATAACCGTCTTGGCAAGTATTTTCGTAAACACAGTCGGTTGTGTCTTAAGCGAATGAGTTGAGAAAGAAATGGGATGTGCATTATTACATTGGATCCGTGCATTCAGTCTTAAAGTGACAGCAGCCTATAAATACCTGCTGTTGTCTATATGTCTTTAATGTTAATCAATTAACAAAACACAGCTTTAACAAAGATGAATCTATATTACATTTATACAGTGAACATAGTGTTATTTTACACTTATTTTTTGTACTACATTTCTGTACCCGAAATAAATACTACAGTTAGACGTTACTTTATTTGTAACTTTATGTTGTATTTATCTATGCTTGTAATTGGTGTATTTGTTCTTTTTACTGACTGTTCACTTGTCTTTAATAATGTTTTAAATGTATTAGTTAGGCTAGTAGTTTTGGTGTGGTATTGGAGTACTAAAAGTGAGCTTTAGATAATAATTGGAAAGCAAAGAGCCACACTTATTTTCTTGCTGATCTGAAAAATTATCGGATCCGTGACTCAAAAACCGTAATATGATCCGACCCATGAGTTTTTAATCCGTTGAACCACTATTAGAAACATAATAACCACTGCATGCATATACTGTATATCCTCTGTAGTCTAGATGAATATCTCCAGAAGTCAGTGCACACATGGCCCATATAGAGCCCCATTGTAGCCGTTCTTCAAAGCACATTTGCCATCGATACATGACATCTGAGCTTTCCCAATCCTGAAGAGCACCAGACAACACTAATGTCAACAAACAACATGGAGAAAGGGCTCGCAGCTGTTTACGCACAGAGCGGCGAGAGAGAAAAAAAGGGCAAAAAACATGAATGAGACAGTGGGAGAAATGGGCGGCACAGCTTATCAGTTACAGATGATATCAGCGTTAAGCCAATGCCATTTTTATGTATTCAGCCTTGGCTCTTTACGATTTCATTGGCTGCAACTATTGCTGATCTTATGCTTGTCTGAGACTATGAAACACTGAAAACCTAAATACATTTCAAGCTTTACAATTAATTCAGTGAGATTTTTCTTCTAGACCTGTCTACCTGAGTCAAATAAGAAACACAAAACAGTAAACTACTATCAAATCTATGCATATATTGAATCAAAATCAAGAATCAATTGACCTCAAGAATCGTTTTGAATCGAATATTGGGGCACCAAAAGATTCCCACCCCTATTTGATATCATCCAACTGGAATCATAGACATACACTACACGATTTTCTGTGAAATATGTCCACAACAACTGCCCAAAATCCAGTCCAGACAAAAATCTGTGCAAAAGTCGTGGAGTGTATTCCAGCCTTTAATGGGATAGTTCAGTCTAAAATGAAATTTTTTAATTTTGGGGTGAACTACCCCTTTAAGAGTGTCTTTGCTGCAGAAGGTTAGCAGTATTACTGGTGCATTAGAGCGCATTAGCATTGGGTTCTGGATGGGGGGCATCGTCTGCCAGGCGTTACTGTGGTTGGGACTTTGATTGCTGGACTGGTTCCCTGATCGAGGAGGCCCAGCATTCTGAGCTGTGGTTAGCTCGTTTAAGAGGCATAAAATACCATATAACAACTCAAACTCTCACACACCAACACATCTCTGATCCAAGCTTGAAACCAGACCATAGGACATTTTTACACCACTTATAAATCACTGGAAGTACTCACATTCTCACCCACACACAATTCAAACAAACAAAACGCATGGGCACAGAACCCTATTACCACACCCCACATCAAGCTCTTAAAAAATCGTCAAATTCCCCACATAGCCTTAATGATAACGGAGTCTCCAGTCTTAAGGTCGGTGAGGGGGAGGAGGAACAGGAATGACCCTCACACACACACACACACACACACACACACACACACACACACACACACACACACACACACACACACACACACACACACACACACACATGTTTGTTTTTGTGAAATGTGGGGACATTCCATAGGCGTAATGGTTTTTATACTGTACAAACCGTATTTTCTATCCCCTACACTGCCCCTGCCCCTAAACCTACCCATCACAGGAGACTGCAGTTTACTTTCTGTGAAAAAAACTCATCTTGTGTGATTTATAAGCATTTTGAAAAGTGAGGACATGGGGAACGTCCTCATATTTCACCCTCTTTTGTAATACCTATGTCATACCCATGTCATTATACACATTTGTGTCCTGATATTTCACAAAACATGCCCACACACACACACACACACACACACACACACAGGAGGTCAAACATCAAACAAGCCAACAAAAGCCGCTTTTCAAGCATCGGGCCAAACCATTCTCATTGCTTAACCGCTCCATTCCGTGCCGATTCCAGCTCACAATCAAATTCTGTCGATTCCCGTACGGATATGGTGTAATTTTTCACAGTGGGGCCTCTTGGAATGTAATACAAACGTATCAGTCATTATCTCGGTAGCACAAGAGTTTACAGACGAAATGAGATGTAAAAAACGACCACATCAATGGAGGACGATAAGATATTTCTTTTAATTGATTAAATTCTTTATTATTTATTTGTGTTTAAAGGGGCGACACAAAACCAGAGCGAGAGCGAGAGCAAGAGCGAGTCCATCAACAAGCTTTGTTGGGGTTACAGAAGCTGTCGGCGCTGGCATTTTGTTTTTAGACCACACAATCAACAATGACACTAAAGAAGTGTGTTTCTGGTTGTGAGGGAAAGATAACCTTGTTCAGCTTCCCAAATAAACCAGTGTTAAGGGGACAGTGGATGCAGTTTGTTTTTCCAGAGTTCTGCAAGTGTGTGTGTTTGTTCCCGGTCACGAGTGGAAACCGCAGGCGGTGAGTGAAACTGCATCAAATGTGTGTTTTGTTGGCAATCGGTTTGTAAGTGCATATAATGTGAACAACACGAACGTATAGTGAATAAAAAATTATCCAGGGATAATGCCATGATGTATTTCATGTGTGTGTGTGTGTGTTTGTATATGTGTGTGTGTTCATTATGACGGCACATTTTGATGTAGTTTTAGTCAGTCTTTTGACTTAAATGCCATTCAGTTTTAGTCATATTTTAGTCCCCTGAATTTTTTTTAGTTTTAGTCTACAGTAGATTTAGTTGACTAAAATCAAATTAGTTTAGTTCAACTGTTATGCATTAATTGAGCATTTAAGCATTACATAACCAACTGTTACTTTAATACATACACGAAAGAAAGAAAAATACACGAAAGAGTATTTTTCACGATATAGATGTTTTTTTTTTAAACATCTATATCGTTTTTATAATTGTGGCGAGCAGCGAGGCTGAGGGACCGTGAGGAGCGTCTCATGGAGGAGTGACGGGAGCATAAAGGAGGAGCGACGACAGTGAAGGACGAGAGAGGACCAGGCCTGGATTTACGTTGTGTTTTATTTACGTTTTGTTATGTGTTCGTGGCATCTGTCCGTGAGGAGCTGCCTGGGGTTTTATTTTCATTTTTTGTTTATTCATTTATTAAAGTCTTAAAATGTTTGCCGGTTCCCGCCTCCTTCCTCATTCTACAAACTTTGTTACAATAATGTTGTATTTCTGTTTTAGTTAGTAAATCAGGTTAAGCTTAAGCTAACATTTATTACATTTTTAAGTAATGACATTTTTTTATGGTTTTAGTTAACTTTTATAAGTTATAATAGTTAACTTAAACCATTACACATCTTCATTACTTTAATTTATAACCCTGCTACTTTAATATGTGTCAAATACTGTTCTTAGTCTTTCATCCTGACTGAATTAAATGGGAATGAAATTAAATACAGTAAAAACATACAAATAATGCATGCATTTTAATTATAAACAAGTTTGAAACACACCGGGACTCTTATTTTGAAATGTCTGCAGTTGTAGCTGCTCATTCAAGTTCAGAGGGAGATTAAATATGCATTGTTACAATCGTCTAAAACATATGACCATGTAAACATTGTCATTATTAATCAGCATTTATACATAAACAATACGTGCATAAATGTGTGTTATTGATTGATTGAGCCGCTCTGAAGCGCTGTGGCGTGAGCCTGTAGAAGCTCAACAGCACCGTGTTTTCCTGCCGTTAGATCTGCACGTTACAATCCAATTATGTGGATCTGTTACACAGGACATCAGTTCTGACTGGATCTCTTCCCTAATCCTCCCTCCCGAACATTTTCCACTCGTTTTTATTCATTGACGAAAATGGAAAACAAAACTTTTTGTCATTCAAAACTGTTTTTTATTTAGTTAATAGTAATTGTCTCGTTTTCGTCAATGAAAAAAGGTTGTTGACAAAAATGACGACAAAATATTCAACAAAAGTCAACGAAATTAACACTGGTTTGTGACTCTTTAGCTCCGCCCACTGCACGCCTCCACAGGCTCGGCTGTTTTCAGAAAAGAATCGGTACAGTGTATCTGTCTTTTATAAATATGATCAAACTAAAGACTCTTGGGAGATATGAAGGATGCAGTCCTACTCTAGAGGTACCCAAGATTAACACGAGACTGGCAGAAACTGTGTGTGTTATGTCCCCTTTAAGCTTAGCCAGCCACAGAGACACTGGCAGCCAGGCAAGAGACAAGTGACCAATCCTGAGTGGCGGCGTCGCTACACACATTCTACCTGGAGAATTCCGGGTCGAGAGCGGTTTGCAATCGTGCCGTGCCAAACCAGGGTTAAGGGGAAATAAAACTGGAACCGTTCCTTACCTGATGGTGGAAAAATGGCTATTGTAGAGCTGGAACTTTTTTCAAGCTGAGATAAATCACATATACGGTTTTAATGATATTTAAAATAAGACTGTCTGGGATTGTATTGCTGTTTATCGTCAAACCGGTAACCATTTCATCCCTACAACAAACTGAGTCTCTGTGCACTCTAACCAGAGTCCATTAATAGACAACAAGCCGAAGTGCATTAGCTAGATACTCCGCCAACAACTGAGCTTACCCACTTTACAGTTAGTTGTTTGCACAAAGATCAATCGGTCCAATCTGGCAACTGCAACCATGGAGAGAGAAACGATTCAACCTCCACCGCAATCAACCTCCTGGAGCCGTCCAAGCCATCGTGAGTCAGAGATGCCAAGCCAGCGCAAAACTACTGATCGATACTTAGTCTGTCAGAGCTGCACATCAATCCTCTCATTCCTGACTCTGTGGATCACCAACACTATCATTAATTACCTTTGTGCTGTTTGCTTCTTTTATTTCCTTCTTAAAGTCGACATCTGAAGGCCAGATTATGGCAACATCTCAAAGAATAATCATGGGTGAATATCTTCTGCTATATTACCCATGAAAAGCTGAATTTGATGTAAAAATTTGTTTATATTTGCGATTGATCATGGCAGCAGTAATGCATCAAATACAGGGATCAGAATTCCTCTCTCAGGATCCACTTCAGGTTGATAAGCCAATAGCAGAGCAAACATGAAGACTATTTCTGAGGCCAAGCAGTCCAACATACAGCTTCCAACAGTAGAAAAGTTCTTTGAAAGATCATACCGCTTAATATGTGCTTGCGCTTTCACAAGATTGGCGATGCTTATCTCATGCTACAATTAAGAATAAACCAATTTAAGCCAGATTATTGTCTTGAGAATGACATTTAGATAAACATGTTTATACTATAAGGCATGCAAAATAAATACATTTCTTGGAATGTTTTAAAATGCTTTAACTACAGCGCACCTAAGGCAGGGGTGTCCAAACTCAGTCCTGGAGGTTCCTGTCCTGCAGAGTTTAGCTCCAACTTGCCTCAACACACCTGCCTGGAAATTTCTAGCATGCCTAGTAAGAGCTTGAGCAGCGGGTTCAGGTGAGTTTTATTGGGGTTGGAGCTAAACTCTGCAGGACAGTGGGCCGCCAGGAGCAGGAATGGACACCCCTGACCTAAGGGGATAGAAAAAAAAAATGAAATGGGAGGAAAGTTATATTTGAATGCTTTTGTGAGCAAACACAATGCTTCTTGGGGGGAAAGGGATACTTTTGTGAGACACATAAACAGTTTCTCAGGAAAATACAAAAGCGTTTACATATTATTTTCCTCCCATCTCATAATTATTTCTCATTATTATTTCCATCACCATGCATTTATTTGTGCATATACTGTAAAAAATGTGTTTCGAAGTGATAATTAAAGATAACTGGAGTACATTTTACAAAAAATAACACACCCGGCACAATGCGGCGCCAGATGCGACTCAAGAGTTTTTTTGCTAGTTTCAGCCTGACGCAATTCTCATGTTCACGTCCAGCGGCACGTTTTTTAAATCGAAAATGCACTCGCACCCATCTGTTCACCCATGGGCGTCTGGTCAGAACACCAGGTGTGTTCAGGAGCATTGTTGGTGTGTTGCTTTTTTGAGGAAATTTGAGCACAACACGCTTACACTCTGCTTATTAGACACACAGGGATGCGCTGCAGCACACACACATTTTTAAATATTAAAAATAAAAGGATTCCTCTCTGGAGAAGCGTTCAGTCTTTCTGCTCACATGTAAATAGTGAATCCGCCATGGTGTGAGCGCAACTGGCTTTTAAAGGGAATGGGAGATGAGACTCTGATTGGTTTATTGCACCCAAAACACACCCATGACTTCAGACATGCACTCAGATAATTGAAATAGGGCCCACTATTTAAAATTTCTACTTCCAAATTTCATGTTTAATTAAATGTGTTACTAGACATTTCTTTGCTATTTTTTTATGAAACTTACTAGCAATTTCCAAATGAAAATTGTTTCAAAGGCAATGCACTACACTTTTTCCCTGTGTAGTTAGAATAGCACAAATAAATCAGCTTATCAAGCTTGAAAAGGAAGGAGAAAACATTTCCTATGTTTCGTCGTCAATGTCAAAGGCTTGCGTGTCCAAACTCAAATGCAATATGTTGGCGTATGTCTCTGTACTAACAAGCTAAACGAAAAAAAGCAGATACCAAAGCAGAATAAAGTGTCAATATTAATAAATGTCAATGTTTGACTGTAAAGGTGCGGCCACATTTTTCACTGTTCAGTGAATTTTTGATTGCAAAATCCAGTCAATTCAATAGAAAGCCACACGATTGGGAATTTTTCACAGATTTCACAAGTTCAAGGTTGGTCATGCGAATTCACCTCGTTGATGAACAGAAAGCTGCTTGATTTAAAAATGTGTGAGCTTTTTGCCTGCAACATTTCAGTGTGACCGCTTAGGGACATTTGTATATATGTTGTACATCTGTTATTTTGATATGATTAACAATTCTGATTATTATCAAGTCATCACTTGTCCAAAATACAATCTAATGTAGAATCTGTGTCCTGAAGCAAAAAACACTGACCAAAAGAACCACAAGTCAATGTTCACACACACACACACACACACACACACACACACACACACACACACACACACACACACACACACACACACACACACACACACACACACACACACACACACACACACACACACATGTTGGGTTTTCATGTTTTATGGGGACATTCCATAGGCGTAATGCATTTTATACCATACAAACCATATTTTCTATCCCCTACACTGCCCCTGCCCCTAAACCTACCCATCACACACACACACACACACACACACACACACACACACAGCCCCTGCGACTATACCTACCAATCACTCACACACACACACACACACACACACACACACACACACACACTGCCCCTGCCCCTATACCTACCCATCACACACACTCACTCACACACACACACACACACACACACACACACACACACACACACACACACACACACACACACACACACACACACACACACACACACACACACACACACACTGCCCTGCCCCTAAACCTACCCATCACAGGAGACATGCTGCATTTTTACATTTTCAAAAACATCACTTAGTGTGATTTATGACCTGTTTTCCTCATGGGGACCAAAAATGTCCCCACAAGGACAAGGATTTCTGATATTGCCATCTTTGTGGGGACATTTTGTCCCCATACCGTAGGGATTACCAGTACACACACACACACACACACACAGGAACAGACCAACGTGACTGAAACAACTGCTTTATCTTAGTCAAAAATTTACCAAGAAACTAAAAGCAAACATCTCAAGGTTGCAGGAAGTGGTTAATAAAATCTAAAGTCTGGAGTTTTGCAAAACGGCGCAATATTTCATTTGCTTTCCCTGCCCGCAGTTTCCTCCCTGTTGTCAGGTCCTTCCTCTCAAACCATCTTATCTCAGTGGCCCATGGAAACACGGAGAGGGTAAACGTTTATAACACAATGCATTTCTTTGAGAGGAAATCGCTTTGGGAGGTTGTTTGATACTGGCAGTGCATACGGAAAAAACGAGGGCAGAGGGAGCGCGCTAAAAAGAAAGGGAACGGGAGGGTTGGAGGGTGGTGGAGTATCCCCAGGTAACCTCCACCTAATATATCAGCGGCAGGACGTTTCTCCAGAGCGGGGTTCACCTAAACTGAGGACAAACACACCTTCCTCCACATTTCTACCCATGATTCCTTGCAGCCTACTAGAGGAAGGAAGGCCTGCGCACATGTCATATTTCACAATAGCTTGTCACATTCCTTAGTTTTCTCCCCCACCCCTTCAGCACGTACACACACACACACCTCCAAACTAACACACATTACCTCCGAATAAAACGCATTTATCTCACATAAAACATGTGCAAACCTCCCATGCTCAAAGCACAGACCAACATATACTTATACACACAACTCCTAGACTCGCTGCAGGACAATCCCGTGGCGCGCGGCCAGAGTGCATGCTCGTAAGACATGTTTTTGGCATGCTTCATTTTGACTGGAGGTCTATGGAGGAAGTCCTCGGCAGATTTAGAGCTGAGATAAGACGCAGTGGAGCAATCAGCCACATTCAGGCTCAAGGCACACACAAACACAACGCTCGCCAGCATTGATTGATGTGTCTTGTTAATGTTCACCATTTGCAACACTTACTCATAACAGATAGTCCTGATAATCTGTCGTGGTGTTTAGCCGCGCGCTTCCTGAGTACAAGATAAGGATTAGATGAAAGCAAAGACTGGTCGCACATTAAACTCGTTCGGACTTGACCCTCCTGAAGCAGTAGAGACGTCTCTTACCTGGCAAAAAAAACGATCAATCACACTGACGGGGATAGAAGATAATTAAAACACTCGGCACACTTGTAAACTGGAGTAGAGCACAAGGCTGTACATGTCTAAACTGGATAGGTGTATTTGTGAGTCTTATATGGTTTAGAAGACAAAACATTTAACTGAAGTAGGGTTATTATACACTCACACGCATGCCATAACTAAATGTTCAGTGAACACTTGAAAAAAGTGCTATATAATTATCATGGGGTTTTTTTTGGACCTGTGCCATGAAACGGTCATGCTCTTTTTTTGGTTCTACCATTTTCATTTGGACATCATGCATGTTTTTGGTTTACACTGTAAACTTCAGAAAGCACTATAATGTAGCTTTATGGGTTAAGGTTAAAGGGATAGTTCACCCAAAAATGAAAATTAAGAGCCAGGACATTTTTAACATAACTCTGATTGTGTTCGTCTGAAAGAAGAATGTCATACACACCTAGGATGACTTGAGAGTGAGTAAATTCACCATTTTTGGGGTGAACTATCCCTTTAAGTTTAGGGATGGATTTAGGTTATGTACCTAGTTTTACCCAGTTATTGTAACTACTATAATAAGTACATGCAGAACAGGACTGTAAAATAAAGTGCTTCTGTGTGCGTTTGCTTATATATCTAATAAAAGAAGTCTACTCTGCTCACAAATGCTGCATTTATTTGATCAAAAATACAGGAAAAACAGCAATATTTTGAAATATTATTACAATTTAAAATAAGGGGTTTCTATTTCAATATACTTTAAAATATATTTTATTTCTGTGTTTTAAAGCTGAATTTCCAGCATCATTACTCCAGTCTTCAGTGTCTCATGATCCTTCAGAAATCATTCTTATGTGCTGATTTATTAATCAATGTTGGAAACAGTTGTGCTGCTTAATATGTTTTTATAACCCGTCATCCTCGATACATGAAATTGATAACAAGTGGAAGTAAAGACCTATATTGTAAGAAAAGATATTACTGTTTTTTTTTTTCTGTGTTTTTGATCAAATGAATGCAGGCTCAATGAGCATAAGAGACGTCTTTTAAAAAACCAGCAACAATAGAAAGCACTAAATATGTGCAAAAATAAGTATTTTTCCCCAGTACTGATAAACAGAGGAGTCATCAAATAACTCTCATTAAGCAGCCAAGAAATACCGTGCAAGGTTACAAGATGGCGGGCCCAAAAAAAATGCTGACAGTCCCAGAAAAGCTTACCGCTTTCACGCTTTGAGTAGCAACTTGACTCTGAATATACTCTTACAAAAAGTGTTAATACCATGGTAAATGCTAAACATGTGACGGACAAAGCCACAAAAGGGAAACTGTGCAAGGCCCTATGCTACTGACATTTGCAGATGAGGTTATACAGGAAGTGACATCAAAGATGTGGGTTCTATTAGTGATAATACTGAAATAAATAGACACTTCATTTTCAGAGAGAAGCAGTGACGCACTTCCGCTGAGGGGAGAAATCTCAACTACGTTTGTATGAACAACTCTCAGTTAGATTCACGCCACACAACCAAACCCGAAACCTGACAGGAGATAATACATAACACTAACGAGATTGTTATATTTCTGGAGAAAGCAAAAAAAAAACACCTCTCTTTTTGTGGTGATGTGGCTACTATAAATGAACTCATGACACACATGCACACACGCACGCACACACGCACGCACACACAGCTCCAGACAACCTCTGGGGAGTGAGTATCATTATTGCATGCTTGCAATATGAATTATACATAGTAAGTCAGCATGTCTGTCTACACACAGGGGATTACACACTCATACATGTGTAACAGACATGAAAGCTCACATTTGCATACAGACAGTCTGGGGAGGAAGACGCTTGTGCTCTGCCCTCATCTCAAGGTTATGAGCTTTCCTACAAGAACCTTCAGAGGGCTTGACTCCTATATTCACAATACACACAGTTATTTTACTGCTGATATCAAATGAAGCAACACTGTGCAAATCACAATGGTTTATTTACTTAGCCTTTAAGTTTTACTAGAATCAGATCAAGCGGTTGATTCAAAGATTCATTTGCATCTCAAAAACGACTCAATGTTGAATAGAAAGTTCAAAAGAACAGCATTTATTTGAAATATATCATCATATATTTCACACAGCCTTTTCATATTCAAATCTAACCTTCAAAAGTTGATTTGTTAATCCTTAAATCGATTGCAGAAATTGTCTGGAAGTCGTAAAGGCCCCAAAAAATCATTTACTGATCCTCATGTTGTTCTTAAACCCACATGACTTTCATTGTGTCAAAAAAAAGTCAGTCATTCAAGTTTGGCAGATTAGTACATTTGAGAGGAAATATCTCTTTAAGCCGAATGTTTTGGTCAGTGGTTTGTGTTTGTGAGAGCGCTGAGCTTCATGAATGGGATTCCTCTGCTGTCAGCAGACTTCGGCAGGCATGTAACAGACATGATGAACGGCACAGCACTGAAGCTTCATACTAATGATTCATTGTAATGGCCCGGGGCTTTTTACACACAAGATACACACATCCTCACACCAAACCACACGCATACATCGGTGCGGTCCGGGTGTGAGATTAGATCATGATAAGAGGCACAGAGCACTGTTGTGACACATGTTTTCACCACCTTCCCTTCTTCTTAGATTATGGACAGATTTAACTACGTTGATGTTCAAAAGACATAACAGACGGTTGAGAGCTGCAGGCCTGCATGTAGCAGAGTGAATAATCCACAGCGCACAAGGACTTTCAGAACTACCGTCAAGACCATACACTGCATATCATGCATACCCAGAGGACCCAACGGCATTTGCCCCAAACAATGCAGTATCCAGACTGCAAGAAATACTGCATTCCAAAATGCAACTTGTTTAACTTGGAACATATATTTCCTTTTAATCCGCAAATAATTTCAGAGTTATGACTGTGGCTGTGTTCACATCGCATACCAACATAGAGAAGTGGCCAAAAGTGCTGTCCGGCCTAGGAAAATGTAAAACTTCACCCTTTATTCAAATATTAAAAATGTTGTTCAAGATTTTGTAAGCATATTCCATAGTTGTGCTTGGGTCAATCGTTTCATCCATCCATCTATCCATCCATGTCTCCATCTATCCACCCACTATCCTTCCATCCATCCACCCATATATCTAATCATCTACCATCCATCTATCCATCCATCCATTCATCCAACCATCCAACCATCCATCCACATATTCATCCATCATCCATCCATCCACCTATCCAACCAACCATCCAACCATCCATCCACATATTCATCCATCATCCATCCATCCACCTATCCAACCAACCATCCAACCATCCATCCACATATTCATCCATCATCCATCCATCCACCTATCCATCCACCCACCCATATATCTAACCATTTACCATCCATCATCCATCCACCCATCCAACCAACAAACCATCCATCCACATATTCATCCATCATCCATCCATCCAACCAACCAACCATCCATCCATCCACATATTTATCCATCATCCATCCATCCACCTATCCATCCAACCATCCATCCACATATTCATCCATCCACCTATCCATCCATCCACCTATCCATCCAACCATCCATCCACATATTCATCCATCCACCTATCCATCCATCCACCTATATATCTAACCATCTACCATCTATCTATCCATCCATCCAACCACATATTCATCCATCATCCATCCATCCATCCAACCAACCATCCAACCATCCATCCACATATTTATCCATCATCCATCCATCCATCCACCCATATATCTAACCATCTACCACCCATCTATCCATCCATCCACATATTCATCCATCATCCATCCATCTACCTATCCATCCAGCCATCCATCCACCCATATAGCTAACCATCTACCATCCATCCATATATCTAACCATCTACCATCCATCTATCCATCTATATATCCACCCATCAATCCATCCATCCACATTATCTACATCCACCCATCCAACTATCCATCCACCTACCTATCATCTATATCCACCCATCCATCCATCCACCCATTTAGCTAACCATCTACCATCAATCCATATATCTAACCATCTACCATCCATCTATCCATCCACCCATCAATCCATCCATCCACCTACCTATATCTACATCCACCCATCCAACTATCCATCCACCTACCTATTATCTACATCCACCCATCCATCCATCCATCCATCTCTCCACCCATCCATTTATTTTCTAAATGTTAACTGGTCGCCACTCTCTGAATTAAATGTCTCAATGACGTCATGTGACAACAATGTGGTGTAGCGATGTTAAATGTTTCTAAAAAAACATCTGAACTGAACAATATGTACCATTTCACATATTTATAGCAAATGGTAGGCAGCACAGAGGGCACACTGCACAGTACACTAGTCAGCGTGTGCCCAAAAATGAAGCTTTGACTTTGTGCATTGAAATTATAAAGCATGAAGTGCTAATTATTGCACAGCCTCCTGCCTCGCAGCAGATTCAAATTGTTTAGCGCGTGTGGTGACATGTTTGTTTAAAGACATTAGACCGTGCAGCCGGGCCAACTATGTGCGGCGAGCAAGTGGAGAGACTGGGTTACGCAGCGGCCTGCTCGCTGATGGATGAGCGGGATTACTGCACAGAGAACTGCACATCCGCTCGACAAAACCACACATTGATGAAGTCTGCATTACTTAATAGGTTAATAAACATCACCTTATTTGCTTTCACTAAACTGTTTAATGCACATATCACTACAACATCACCCTCCGGCCACCCTAGTATAGCTATCAGCATTGGAAATTCATTGACCACTGACAACAGCGATTGTATCAGATGGTAATTTCATAATCAGAACACCATGGTACACCAAAGTCCTGCGAATTACTATCCATTATATGAATGTCCAAAAACACATGGTAACATGGCCAAAACCCCATGGTAATACCATGTTAGTTTGGTGGTAAAACATCAATATCAAAAAAGCTATCGATTTCAACATTTATTCATCACGGCTGATATATTTGTTGTGCATTAAAGTCGTTTATATCAGTGCAGACGTCCAAGCAAACATTAGCAGAAGAGCTAGTAGTTTCTATTCTTATGGTTTAGATATCTATTGCACAATTCTAAACTAACCTCTGACCGCTAGATAAACTTAAACACACAAACACATCCTACACAAACACACACCCACACACACAGTAGACAGCGCCTGTCCATCTGTGAAAGTTGTCTGAGAGAGTCTCTCTGCTGGAATCTCGCCTAACATACTTCAAATCCAGCGCCAAATACAAGCAGACGGCTGGAACAGCACCTGTGTGTGTGTGTGTGTGTGTGTGTGTATCTACTTACCCATATACTGGGGATACATTTAAGCTAAATCTAACAAAACCCTTTTCTTTTCTTTTCGTTTTTTAAAATGAGAAAATGCAGTTTGGGCATAAGTTTATCATTCGGGTGTACTTATAGCTGGTCTGCGTACTTTGACAATAATTTACATATATCATTTTTATATATACATATATAAAAAGTGCTGTCAATTGAGTAAAACTATTAACTAAAACTAATTAACTCATTAATCATTCACACATTTTTTTAATGGTGATTAAAAACATGTTTAATATTTTTATTTTGTAATAATTTCACAGTTACTCTCCAAATTAATGTAGAAACAACTTAAAGTATAGCCCAGTATATTTAAAATATTCATTGTAATGGCATCTTTTTATGAATGAAGCCCCGTATCACTGTTACTGATACTGTTATCTCTATGAAATTGATTTTATAAACATTAATGATAGACATTCAACATTAAAGTAGCGTAAAACATTCTTCACATAAACGCTCTGGAGATCTACGGCAGCCGATGCTGCATGATTAACACAGACATAACAGTCGGTTATGTCCTAAGTGAACAAAAAATCAGATGTGTATCAGTATATTAGACCTGTGCATTTGTTCTTAAAGTGACAGCAGCCTAATAAACCTGCTGCTGTCAAGTTAATCAAACAACGAAAGACAGAGGAAATCACTTTAATTAGAATCATTTTATATTTAATTCATACAGTGGAGACTATGTATTTTTATAATTACTTTGCATGAAAAATATATATTTTTTAAATCAATACTACACTTTAAAAGCATATGCATACATCATCAGAGCGCAAGGACACACGCCTGCCCACACACCAAGTAACAATCGCCCATAGTATTCTCTGCTCTCTATGTCAAACTAAACCTTAAAGTATTGAGGTTATCATATGATGATATCTACATGTGTGATATTTTAGCCATACTAGCTGTAAAACAACAGAAGTCTATGGATTGTCCTGCATTTACAGCAGATAGCGAAGAAAATGTGTGTGTGTGTAATATAATTTATATATAGGCTATAAATGTTGCATATTTTTCCGTATGCTTATGAAAGATGTGACAAGATAAAACAACTGAAAGAGATATTAGAGAGAGAGAAAGAGAGAGAGAGAGATGAACTTTGGTAGCATAATTGTTGCGCAACATCGCTTTATTTTCAACCCTCTTTTACTGTCTTAAAAAACTGTTTCCTGCGCCAAACAGAATAGTTAAATCATGTTTTCAAACAGGTTTCTGTCATTCCTCATTGGTCAGACAAACAGAAAGCCCCGCCCCAAACTTCTCCCATTGGTTGAGCTTTTGTTGCCGTGCTGAGCTGGTCTGGATGCTTAAACAAACAGAGCAATGTTTTGAAAGCGCCACAGAGACACAGTGTTTACACTTAGAGGAAATAAACCTTTAATGGTTTACTTACAGATGTCTCCGCATTCAAACCCCGATAGGAGAAAGTGTTTTACCATTTTTTTAAAAATGACACACTTCAGCTTTCATTAACAGAGATGAGAAAAGAGAACATCAAAGAAGGGAAATTATATAGAGAAGGAGGTAAACAGAAATGATTGTGTACCATCTGCAAGGAGACATACACACACACTCCATCTGAACACCAGCTGAACACATACAGTACAGTCTGCAGGCAGATTCACATATGGCGTGAGCAAAGACACACACACACACACACACACACACACACACACACACACACACAGTTAATCGTTCACCTTTTTTATTGTTTCGTTAACCAGCGTTTATTACAATGAAAGGAAGAAACACCCTGACCAGAGGCAGAATTCAGCCCACATTCAGTCACTGAACCGCCGTATTTCTGTTTCACATCCTCAGTAGTAATAGTCTAACCTTTCACAAACACACGCACACACGGTGTGTTTTCATGTTTTATGGGGACTCTCCATAGACGTAATGGTTTTTATACTGTACAAACTGTATACTCTCTCCTCTTAAACATCACATGGTATGATTTATAAGGTGTTTTCCTCATGGGGACCAAAAAAATTCTCCACAAGGACAATGATTTCAGATATTGCCATCTTTGTTTCCAAGGTATACTTGAACCACACAGACACACACACTTCTACAGAGATTTGCTTATACTCCCCCAAGCCATTTCGCCATGAATGAGGCACTGCAAGCAGACACTGTACAGACGTGGCATCCCAATAAAAAGCCACAAGACACACACACACACACACACACACACACACACACACACACACACACACACACACACACACTAGACAAAACATCATCTTACTAGAAAAAGACAAGATAATCCTTGCATGTTGACTTGAGAAAGCCTCACTGAAGTTCAAAATGTTTTAAAAGCTTTAAGATTTGAACGTTATATCGACTGTTGACAGATTGAGAGACGGAAAGATATTTACATCTGCGGTCGAAAAACAACTTACAGAGGAATACGTTCTGCACGGATGAATCTGACTGTCTGAGGTGTAACTATACCTCACGGACTAGTTTCATCAAGAGTTTCATTAAGAAGAAAGTCATACAGTATATCTGAAAAATGTGCAGTTTATGCAAGCATATAAAATATATGCATCCACAGAAACTAGACTTTATTTTGTTTAGGACATGACTCCAAAAGTTTGGGGTTGGTAAGGGTTTTAAATGTTTTTGAAAGAAGCTTATTATGCTCACCAAGACTGCATTTACTTGACCGAAAATAAAAACATTACCATTCAAAATATCTGAATGTATTTTAAAATATATTTTATTGATGCAAAGCTGAATTTTCAGCATCATTACTCCAGTCTTCAGTGTCACTTGATCCTTCAGAAATCAGTATCATGTTGATTTGCTGCTCATCACAAGCGTCTTTACTGTCACTTTTGATCAATTCAATGTCTTTGCTGAATAAAAGCATCAATACATATATATAGTAAGTCTTACTGACCCCAATACTCTACAGGCCTGAGATTTTGCACTAAATTAAACAAATGTAACTCTGAGTATTGCAATGAACCGTTGCATTGCGATGCGGACGTGGACGATTCATCATCGATTATAGCCTTCTGATGTTTCTCTGGCATCATTCGTCACATACTCGCTTCTATAAAACGGCGGAGGGAGGTGAAACACGAAAGCGAGTAATAAAATAATGCACCCACTATTTTAACATTTACAGGGTGAGTGTGTGTATGTGCGAGTGTGTGCGCGTTAGGCTGCATGCATGTGCGTGTGAGTGTATGTGTGTGCGAGGCTGCATGCGTGAGTGTTGTTGTAACTTAAATAAACTTGACAGCTTCATGCGCTTTTAGTATTTACTAGTGTTTGTAAGTTATAAATGGTCTTGTCATCTGCTGTGTTCAGACTTCAGTTGTGTTTGATGTTTGCTACATTCAGGAAGTGTACTTTCTTGGTGCAGATAAAACAAAAAGGTAGTTAGTATATTGGACTGCTTGTATTCATTGACAAAAATGTAGCCATGTGCAGTAATATTGAAAATTGAGTATGCAACGCTTTGTGATATTGAATCGAATTGTTGACATGATAATCGTAATCGAATTGAATCGTGATGATTCTCACACCCTGCTTTAAGCTCAATAATAGGGGTGTAACGATACACTCGATACAAATCGCGATACCAAACTAAATGTTTAGCTTATCTAAAAAATGTAATTCTGCATTTACTCACTCGTGTTGTTTTTCATCACGCAAGCGTTAGAACGTTTTTGTTTCCTCAGTATGTGCGTTGTTAAACGAAAAGCGTTGTTAAATGGAGGGAGAGAAATCTCTCAGGTTTTATAAAGAATATCTTTATATGCGTTTTGGAAGTGAAACGAAACGAGGGTGAGTACATGACAGAATTTAAATTTTTGGGTAAATTATACCTTATAAATACAGTAAGCTGAGCATTGGATAAAACAACTATATCACAAATCATATTGTTTACATCAACGATAAACATCGTCACAGTTTTATATCTCAATATGACAATGTATTGTTACACCCCTAATCAATAATTTAAACACTTTCTTATTTAAACACATTTTGTGTTTAAAATAAACACTTTTATAACCAATAATTAAAGGTTCACTGTGTAAATTTTAGCTGCATCTAGTGGTGAGTTTGCAAATTGCAACTGGTCACCGGTCACTTCTCCCTTTCAAAGAACGTAGAGAAGCTAAGGTGGCCGACACAGGACAAAAATGCCATTATTGGAGAGAGCAGAGTATCTAGCACTCTGTAGAGCAGTTTGTCCGTGTAGGGCTACTGTAGAAACATGGTGACACAAAATGGCGACTTCACTGTAAGGGGGTGTATGGAGATAAAATGGCTCATTCCAAGGTAATAAAAAAATAACACTTCATTCACTTCAAGGTCTTTATACACCACTGAAAAAATAGTTATGTACTGCATTTCTGTTGATAGATCCTCATACATATTACACACTGCACCTTTAACTTAACGTACAGTCCTCTGCAGTGTACCTTTAACATCACCTCAACAAAAGTTCATGGATCTGCTACACTGTAAAAAAAAAAAGTAAATGTAAAAAATGTATTATTTGAAGAGAGAGCGAGCCTGAGAGTCTGTGCTAAATTTGGAGGATTTAGTAAGAAATGTTCAATGCAAGTCTACAGAATGTTTGCAATGTTTGATCGTCTGCTGTGGGGAATCTTTGCGTTCAGTCGGTTCGGAGAGGCATGGCACGCTTCATCAGGACAGGCTGTATGTCTGTGCAAAATCTGCTGGATGAAGTTTGAAGCATCTAGTCAGAAGAGTTTCAATGCACATTGAACGTGCAAAGGAAATTGGTATATTGGGGCAATATTTGATCATCCATTGCAAAAAAAACGGAAGTTAGAAAATGAGGACTATTGCAAAAAAAAATAAAAAAATCCCAAGTTTGTCAAGCCAACATACATTTTTAAATAAGACTTATTTGAAGTACAACTATCCACACACAACTCTCTCCTGGTGTAGTGACCATTTAACAAGCATTCAAATGAACTGCTTGACCCTCACTAAACACACACACACACCACTGAGATACATCAATGCAGTGAGGTTACACACACTTCCT
The DNA here is from genome assembly GCA_023029165.1 of Gobiocypris rarus. Classification (NCBI taxonomy): domain Eukaryota; kingdom Metazoa; phylum Chordata; class Actinopteri; order Cypriniformes; family Gobionidae; genus Gobiocypris; species Gobiocypris rarus. Next base: position 4,610,365 of record CM040927.1, read on the forward strand.
CTCTGTGTGGTGGGGAGAGGGGAACCTCCAAATGACAAAAAGGAAGACTCTTGCACACACACACACACACACACGCATGCATCTCAAATCACACACACAACCCTCCCCACAACCCCTGTGCTGTGCATTACCGGTGCAGTGGTTGTTCAGCATGGCCGTAGAGTTACACACTACAGCTAAACCTGCCGGGTTCTCTTCCATTCTCCGCCTGTGCGTATGTCTGCGATCCTCAGCGCTGCACGTCCACTTCTACGCTTCTCCTCGTATGTCTGTCTTTCTTTGCCCGTGTGTCTCTCTTTTTTTCTGTCTCACACACACATTCTTTCTTTCTCGCACGCTGCTGCACACATACGCCCGCCACACAAAAGCCAGGGCGAGCGAGTGAGCGCGAGGGTGAGAGAGAACAAGGGAAACTAGAGGAGGTGGAGATAAAGGGATAAAAAAAGAAAATCTTGGTTGGTTAAGGGAGTGGCTAAAGCTCCCCTGCTCGCACGTCTTTAACCTCTGCCGTTCCGACAGAGCCACACACAGTGCATGTTTTACTGTGCCCTGGGACGGGGGGAGGGGATCGCAAGACAGGGGAGGAGACCACGTGGAGGTGTCAAAGCTTCAAGCACACTACAGCAAATGAAACGCTCTGAAAGCCTGGGCGCCAGTGTTCCCTCTAAAACCTTGCTCTGTTGAGCTAACTCAGCCACCTGAGTAAAAACATCCTGTGTACAGTAACAGACCAGCACAGTGCACACACAAAAAGGGCTTAGAGTTGCAACTTTAAGCTTTTTCTATTTTACCTGTCCCCTGATGTGACTTGGAGGTATTAAATCATAAAGCAAGTTAATTCAGAAATTACTAAATTACTAAAGCACATTTTAAGGATAGCTAAGAAAACCTTTTTTAAAGTTCTGTTAACTTTGCAATTCTTTACCAAGAAATTCTATTAAAGTAATTTGAAAAAAAAGTCATGCATAACAATTAAATTATTTATAATATAATTAATATAATATACCATTTGTATTTAAATGTATATAAATACAGACACCAATCCAATCCTGCAATATACAGCACACTATTTCAACATACTAGGGGTGTGTGATACAGTGAGGCAAATAAGTATTTGAACACCCTGCTACTTTGGAAGTTCTCCCACTTGGAAATCATGGAGGAGTCTGAAATTGTCATCGTAGGTCCATGTCCACTGTGAGAGACATAATCTAAAAAAAAATCCAGAAATCACATTATATTATTTTTTAACTATTTATTTGAATGATACAGCTCCAAATAAGTATTTGAACACCTGTCTATCAGCAAGAATTCTGACCCTCAAAGACCTGTTAGTCTGCCTTTAAAATGTCCACTTCCACTCCATTTATTATCCTAAATAGATGCACCTGTTTGAGGTCGTTAGCTGCATAAAGACACCTGTCCACCCCATACAATCAGTAAGAATACAACTACTAACATGGCCAAGACCAAAGAGCTGTCCAAAGACACTAGAGACAAAATTGTACACCTCCACAAGGCTGGAAAGGGCTACGGGGAAATTGCCAAGCAGCTTGGTGAAAAAAGGTCCACTGTTGGAGCAATCATTACAAAACGGAAGAAGCTAAACATGACTGTCAATCTCCCTCGGACTGGGGCACCAATGCAAGATCTCACCTCGTGGGGTCTCAATGATCCTAAGAAAGGTGAGAAATCAGCCCAGAACTACACGGGAGGAGCTGGTCAATGACCTGAAAAGAGCTGGGACCACCGTTTCCAAGGTTACTGTTGGTAATACACTAAGACGTCATGGTTTGAAATCATGCATGGCACGGAAGGTTCCCCTGCTTAAACCAGCACGTGTTCAGGCCCGTCTTAAGTTTGCCAATGACCATTTGGATGATCCGGAGGAGTCATGGGAGAAAGTCATGCAGTCAGATGAGACCAAAATATAACTTTTTTGTCATAATTCCACTAAACGTGTTTGAAGGAAGAAGAATGATGAGTACCATCCCAAGAACACCATCCCTACTGTGAAGCATGGGGGTGGTAGCATCATGCTTAGGGGGTGTTTTTCTGCACATGGGACAGGGCGACTGCACTGTATTAAGGAGAGGATGACCAGGGCCATGTATTGCGAGATTTTGGGGAACAACCTCCTTCCCTCAGTTAGAGCATTGAAGATGGGTCGAGGCTGGGTCTTCCAACATGACAATGACCCGAAGCACACAGCCAGGATAACCAATGAGTGGCTCTGTAAGAAGCATATCAAGGTTCTGGCGTGGCCTAGCCAGTCTCCAGACCTAAACCCAATAGAGAATCTTTGGAGGGAGCTCAAACTCTGTGTTTCTCAGCGACAGGCCAGAAATCTGACTGATCTAGGGAAGATCTGTGTGGAGGAGTGGGCAAAAATCCCTCCTGAAGTGTGTGCAAACCTGGTGAAAAACTACAGGAAATGTTTGACCTCTGTAATTACAAACAAAGGCTACTGTACCAAATATTAACATTGATTTTCTCAGGTGTTCAAACAGTAATTTGCAGCTGTATCATACAAATAAATAGTTAAAAAATCATATATTGTGATTTCTTTTTTTTAGATTATGTCTCCCACAGTGGACATGCACCTACGATGACAATTTCAGACCCCTCCATGATTTCTAAGTGGGAGAACTTGCAAAATAGCAGGGTGTTCAAATACTTATTTTCCTCACTGTATATGGTCTACAATAGTATCGTGATTGTTGTTTGAACAATGTGATCTGACATTATCAAGTATTTCCCTCACATTACAAAAACATATCTAGGAGTGCACACTTTCACTGGGTGATGTACTCTATTAAAATACATAGAATGCCCTCAATAGTCAAGATAAGAGGCAAAAACACCTCTGTATGTCTTTTATATACACTCACCTAAAGGATTATTAGGAGCACACACTAATGCTGTGTTTGACCCCCTTTCGCCTTCAGAACTGCCTTAATTCTACATGGCATTGATTCAACAAGGTGCTGAAAGCATTCTTTAGAAATGTTGGCCCATATTGATAGGATAGCATCTTGCAGTTGATGGAAATTTGTGGGATGCACATCCAGGGAACGAAGCTCTCGTTCCACCACATCCCAAAGATGCTCTATTGGGTTGAGATCTGGTGAATGTGGGGGCCATTTTAGTACAGTGAACTCATTGTCATGTTCAAGAAACCAATTTGAAATGATTCAAGCTTTGTGACATGGTGCATTATCCTGCTGGAAGTAGCCATCAGAGGATGGGTACATGGTGGTCATAAAGGGATGGACATGGTCAGAAACAATGCTCAGGTAGGCCGTGGCATTTAAAAGATGCCCAATTGGCACTAAGGGGTCTAAAGTGTGCCAAGAAAACATCCCCCACACCATTACACCACCACCACCAGCCTGCACAGTGATAACAAGGCATGATGGATCCATGTTCTCATTCTGTTTACGCCAAATTCTGACTCTACCATCTGAATGTCTCAACAGAAATCGAGACTCATCAGACCAGGCAACATTTTTCCAGTCTTCAACTGTCCAATTTTGGTGAGCTCGTGCAAATTGTAGCCTCTTTTTCCTATTTGTAGTGGAGATGAGTGGTACCCGGTGGGGTCTTCTGCTGTTGTAGCCCATCCGCCTCAAGGTTGTGTGTGTTGTGACTTCACAAATGCTTTGCTGCATACCTCGGTTGTAATGAGTGGTTATTTCAGTCAAAGTTGCTCTTCTATCAGCTTGAATCAGTCGTCCCATTATCCTCAGACCTCTAGCATCAACAAGGCATTTTCGCCCACAGGACTGCCGCATACTGGATGTTTTTCTCTTTTCACGCCATTCTTTGTAAACCCTAGAAATGGTTGTGTGTGAAAATCCCAGTAACTGAGCAGATTGTGAAATACTCAGACCGGCCCGTCTGGCACCAACAACCATGCCACGCTCAAAATTGCTTAAATCACCTGTCTTTCCCATTCTGACATTCGGTTTGGAGTTCAGGAGATTGTCTTGACCAGGACCACACCCCTACATGCATTGAAGCAACTGCCATGTGATTGGTTGATTAGATAATTGCATTAATGAGAAATTGAACAGGTGTTCCTAATAATCCTTTAGGTGAGTGTATATAATTTAATATAGTTGATCAATATCACATGGAGTGACTTTTTTTCTCCAAATATCAATGTGATTACAAATGCTCAATTTATTTTATACCACAGTTCAATAAACAAGAAGTTAATATTGAACGATTAAGTTTAGCTCTATTTTTCCAACAAAATTAATTCAAACAAAGCCACAGGATGGTTTTGCGTCTCGGAGTGAATGAATGAATCTTTGAATGACTCAATGACTCACACACTAAGACAGTCAAATGATTTGTTCCTGAATGAATCAGCTGTTCGAATGAATCGGTTGAATCTCAACGACTCACTAATTAACAGTGACTTTGTTAATATTTTTAATATTCAATATTTCACGTTTAAAACATCATAGCATTATTTATGCATTTGTAATTGCAGATTAAACGCATTCATGTCCCTCTGATCTGCATTAAACCATGATCAGCTTCTGTGTTTCCTCTGTATTGCAAAGATGAATTTTGTTGATACTGATTTGAATTAATTTGATTGGTAACAACCATTTATTGTGTCTTATTATAATTTATTTATTATTATTTAATTTATTGATTAAATGTTAGAATTTGACACAAAAGATGATGCATACATTTAATTAGGTTAAATAAATGGCGTTATAAATCCTTAACCTGCCAAGGTACAAACACACTCAATAAAATGTTGCCTAAATATTGATGTAAAATATAAATACATACTAGCACAGATTGATAAAACATTGATAAAATTATATATAATATTCAAAATATGCACCCAATTACTAATCGAATGTTCCCTAATCCAATGTCCATCCCATGATTATCATGCAGGAACGTCTGAAAGGCTGTGTATGCATTTATGAGCGTTAAGACGTTATCTGTACGCCATTCTGAGACTTTATACCCCTCAGAGTTCAATGAGTTACAATGGTAAGTTTGCCTTGTCGGGCCCTCGTTCAAAAACGACACGGCCGTTTATTAGTCTTAGACCTGAGGAGAAGGAGTGGAGCATAGCAGCAGTGTTTAAAAAAGAATGAAACATTTAATTATCCCTCGTTTGTGAAGGGGCCAGCCTGTCGCTGAGGAGAGCTATAAAACAATGAGAAGGAGAGCGAGTCAGCGAGAGCATTCCTTCAGCACACAGCTGCCAAGTTGGAAGAAAAACCAACAACAAAAAGTGACTGGTTAGAAGCCAGAAGGAGAGGAGAACAGAGGGGTGAAAGAATGTCGTGGCCACGTACACCGCAGTCTTTCAGCGTGAAAAGGCCCATAAAACGAACAACAGGAGATCATCGCAGTGCAGGGGAAGGTAGAAATGTCGTCTCACACTGGGATATGAGTGTCATACTGACACAATTACAGACAAGGAATGAAAAGAAAGTAGGTCAAAGGCCAATCGTGGGGACCGTCTAACTCCCACTCACATGCACACGCATGTACATGCACACTTAACGTCAAATTTATTTCAGCTTACAATGAAATTACAAACCACAAAGAGGGAGTACGCCTACGTTTGAGTGATCAAACAAGACATATTAGCTCTGTTCCAAAACCTACTAAGCTACATTTGCCTACTACAGTACATCAGTTGACGTCTGGGCGTATTCTAAGAGAAATGGAACTTCTGATTTGAAATGTCAGAATACGGGAGACTACATTCACAATTGATTTCAATAAAGACGAGAAAAAAGGTATGATGTGAGACTTTAATAAACAAACTAATGACCTCTTAAGCACTGAAGGAAATTTTAGAGTTGTTTATGACATAAAAATACACATAACTCCAAAATTGTAGCAAGGAGAGTCAAAAGGTAGGTATCGTTTGATATATATTTTTCTATTATAGTTTTAAAAATCTTTATTATTAGAGAAGCCATAACTAGATAATTTTTTGGTGAAGTATGATGACGCTACATGTGAGCTCCATCTAGATCAAATTGTGTGGTGATAGCATAAAGTAATCAAAGGTTAGCCTTTTTGTTTAGCCCTTGACATCCGGAAGGCATTTTTAAATTTGTTCCTCTGTGAGGAAAATCTTGTAATCTAAGCAATGGATTATGTGGATTTTGGACTCATTTCAATCAGGAGCATCCACTGTAAGTAATGATGTGGTATTTTCTATGATATATGCATGTTTCATGAAGTGTAAACGCCATGTGAAAGCTATTTGCGCCTGTGGAGTTGTATGTGTCGTAACTCCATGAGGAATATCTTATGATCGACGCACGGATTATGTTGATTTTGGGCTCATTTTAATCGTGATAATCTGCTGTAAATAATGATGAGCATGTTTCATAAGCTACAAGCGAAAACATGACATAAATGCTGAATCTACTTATTATTTACAAACAGGTCTTGCAGGGCTTCACGTACTCGCCCAAGTTTGGTCAAAGCCTCAGGTCATGCTTGTGATGAAATGGACCGAGTTTTATCTGAATATGATAAAGCGTCAAAGAGATATAGCCTTGTGCCTATTTTCACAAGCGCTATGTACATTTTGTTAGTGAGAAAACGGTTTAATGAATCGACTTCCATAACTTTTAGTCGGCACAGATCTGGGGTAATTTTCGTGAAAATTGTATAAACCGTCTAGGAGTTTGATCAAGTTTTTTGGCGGGAAACTTGGCACTACCAAAAATGATGGCCCTTACGGTATAAAAGGACCGTTGGTGGCGCTAGTGGGAGAGTTAGAGACTCCAAAATTGCTATGGTGACATTTCAGACTGTCCTCGATCTGTGTGCAAAATTTCATAACTTTCCCGAAAGCGGTTCTATGGGCTGCCATAGACTTCCAGAGCGGAATAATAATAATAATAAGTATAGGAATGCCAACAGATACAAAAGCTTCTGTGCTTGGCCCCTAATAAGTATTTCTCTCATTTCTCTTCCCAGCAATAAATCACCCACAAAAAAAGTACTACGTTGAGAAAGTGCAGTATAATTTCTTTTCCCTTGGGAATCGAACTCGTGACCTTGCTGTTGCTGGTACCTTCATGTTCATGTTGTGCTACAGGAACTGAGATATCAGTGCCAACTCATACACAGCAGTGCCAATCTGTCTATAGACACACAGTATGGCCTCGGTCAGTCCATTTTTGTCCATATCCTATTGGAATCAGATCATATAATATGATCATAAAATGCAATTTTCAGTTTCAGTCTGAATGCTGTAATTGGATTTCGGATGGTTTATCATACTTTCCCAAGCCACGTAAAATGTAAACCTGTCAGACGATGTTGTTAACATGCTGAAAGACGCTGCAGAAACAAGGTTGTTGTGTTGCAAAATGCCGGTCGAGCTGAAAATTAGAATATAATGGAAACATGTGCTGAGACCGGCGGAGAGGTCAGCACAGAGCCGCTCATCCCAGCCTCATGTGTTTCTGCTGCTGCCTCAGAAGACACAGTAGTCCAGCGCACAGTGTCATGCTGTTAATATGACAACATCTGTACTGCAAACCCCTCCATGTTGCTGCTGTTGTTGTTGATTTTGGCATATGTCTACTGTAAACCCTAATGCTCCAAATAATTCATTGGTTTTAGTAGGATAAACTTAAATTCAAGTTTAATCAAATTAACTTTCAGAGTATTTCTAGAGTATTAAGAACTTTATTTTTTTCTTTTGAGTCGTTTTATTTTCTTGGGTTATATGTGGTTACTTTAATTTAGACCAAGTTAAATTGAACTGAAACTGGACTGGGATTTCTATTTCCCAGTATGCTTTGCCATGACACTGGAAAAGGGAGAGCAAGTACTAAAATTAGCAATGCAGAAATACCGGAAAACATAAGAGCACCACGGGACACACAAATAAGATCTGAACATTTGCGATACACAATGTTGACAGTCAATCATTTAGATCAGATTCAAATCGGATACACAAATAATCGGATGTGGACTGACAGCGTGAACGTAGCCAAAGTCAGCTGTAGTTCAAGCTGTTGGAGGGCGTTGTCTTTATCTGGTTGGTCTTCAGAACTACAAAAGGGATAACGGTCTTCTGAGTAAGGCTTTACATCTATGCATTTACACAAACTGTTCATTTGCATAATAACTGTACATCTGCAGCAGTGCTTGCTAGAATGGGGGAATTCACAGAAATTAATTATGACTAAGTGCTGTTTATTTGCTTGATCACTAAAGCAATTATGCAAATCAAGGAGAGTCGCAAACAAAATTGCTGATCGCAGTTTTCCATGTGTCGAATGCAAAGCTTATATTTCCGTTTGTAGTAAATGCAGCAGACCACCACAATCTGACATGCTTTACTGAGACCGTACAGCATCACTACAGCATTGCAGACATTACTGTTGCCAAGATGAATCAAAAACTGCTTAAACTGCAAAAAAAAAAAGATTTTTAAAGGAAAAGAAAGATTTTTTTTCAATTCAACTTTCAGAGACCCAAGCATTGATATCCTTGATATCATTTTTATTTTTTTTCTTCACATTTAAATATGTCTTTAGGAAGCCTAAAGTTATTAGTTCTAAAAAACAAACAAACAACAACAACAAAAATTTGTTTAGACAAAATTTGCATCAGCCAAACACCAAAACACTGGTCATTTAAGATTGCAGAATGTCACCACTATTTTTGATACATATTTTTGATACAGTAAGCTAAAGTTAAAAGTCACAAAACAATCCAGCACACAAAGGTCTGAAAAATAATACATTTGAACCAGTAAGCATGCAGTCATGAAACATTAACCACATCGATCAGAAATAATCAGATTACAAAAAGTCTATTTAATAAGTCTAAATTATATTTTCTTCAAATTGAAATTGGCTCATATATATGCAGGTCCTTCTAAAAAATAGCATATTGTGATAAAAGTTATTTTCCATAATGTAATGATAAAAATTAAACTTTCATATATTTTAGATTCATTGCACACCAATTGAAATATTTCAGGTCTTTTATTGTTTTAATACTGATGATTTTGGCATACAGCTCTGAATCAACTAATTAACTCTAAACACCTGCAAAAGATCCCTGAGGCTTTTAAAAACTCTCAGCCTGGTTCATTACTCAAAACCACAATCATGGGTAAGACTGCCGACCTGACTGCTGTCCAGAAGGCCATCATTGACACCCTCAAGCGAGAGGGTAAGACACAGAAAGACATTTCTGAACCAATAGGCTGTTCCCAGAGTGCTGTATCAAGGCACCTCAGTGGGAAGTCTGTGGGAAGGAAAAAGTGTGGCAAAAAACGCTGCACAACGAGAAGAGGTGACCGGACCTGAGGAAGATTGTAGAAGGACCGATTCCAGACCTTGGGGACCTGCGGAAGCAGTGGACTGAAGTCTGGGTAAAACATCCAGAGCCACCGTGCACAGGCGTGTGCAGGAAATGGGCTACAGGTGCCGCATTCCCAGGTCAAGCCACTTTTGAACCAGAAACAGCGGCAGAAGCGCCTGACCTGGGCTACAGAGAAGCAGCACTGGACTGTCGCTCAAATTTTGCATGTCATTTGGAAATCAAGGTGCCAGAGTCTGGAGGAAGACTGGGGAGAAGGAAATGCCAAAATGCCTGAAGTCCAGTGTCAAGTACCCACAGTCAGTGATGGTCTGGGGTGCCATGTCAGCTGCTGGTGTTGGTCCAGTGTGTTTTATCAAGGGCAGGGTCAATGCAGCTAGCTATCAGGAGATTTTGGAGCACTTCATGCTTCCATCTGCTGAAAAGCTTTATGGAGATGAAGATTTTGTTTTTCAGCACGACCTGGCACCTGCTCACAGTGCCAAAACCACTGGTAAATGGTTTACTGACCATGGTATTACTGTGCTCAATTGGCCTGCCAACTCTCCTGACCTGAACCCCATAGAGAATCTGTGGGATATTGTGAAGAGAAAGTTGAGAGGCGCAAGACCCAACACTCTGGATGAGCTTAAGGCCGCTATCGAAGCATCCTGGGCCTCCATAACACCTCAGCAGTGCCAGAGGCTGATTGCCTCCATGCCACGCCGCATTGAAGCAGTCATTTCTGCAAAAGGATTCCCCACCAAGAATTGAGTGCATAACTGAACATAATTATTTGAAGGTTGACTTTTTTTGTATTAAAAACACTTTTCTTTTATTGGTCAGATGAAATATGCTAATTTTTTGAGATTTGGAATTGTGGGTTTTCATGAGCTGTATGCCAAAATCATCAGTATTAAAACAATAAAAGACCTGAAATATTTCAGTTGGTGTGCAATGAATCTAAAATATATGATATTTTAATTTTATCATTACATTATGGTAAATAATGAACTTTTATAACAATATGCTATTTTTTTTAGAAGGATATATATATATATATATATAAAGTCATTTTAGATGGAAAAGGGCATGCCTACACAACAGGAAACGTTAGTGAAATTACTCTTTTGGGTCTAGTTAATGACTTTTCAAGCAGTAGATTGACTTATGCGAGTCAGGTCAAACTAGGTGTGTTAGTGTGTAAGACCCTAAGGCAAGTTAAGCACGATTGTAACTGCTGTACAGGTGTACACATACATTAAATCAAACCGCTGACAAGTGCTGAGGCGTATACCTGCTGTTAAACAGGTGAAAGGTGCAATACTTCAGTTTAACAGATCGGCATGCAAATTTCAACATTTTGTGTCTGCACCCATTTCTGTCCATGTATAATGCCCCAATGTATCGACATATAATGATCATTGGCTGATACATCGGTGTATCTTCTAAAACAAACAAAAAAGCAATGATTTGCACTATCAGCCATCGGGTGAATGTTTTTATTAAAATAGCAGATGATCAGGTCTGATTACATCCTGTCAATCAAAAGGTGGTGGAAAAACGATACGGTACAACTAACTGAAATGTATCATGTAATCTCTCAATCAGTGTTTCCACCTCGGAAAGTCATCAATAAAACAGCTTTTGAACAATGATACTTAAAGGGATAGTTCACCCAAAAATGTAAATTCTGTCATTAATTCCTCACCCTCACGTCACTCCAAACCCGTAAGACCTTCATTCATCTTCAGAGCACAAATGAAGATATTTTTGATGAAATCCGAGAGCTCTCTGACCCTAAATAGATAGCAACTTAATTAACACTTTCAAATGACATAGTCCATATGACTCGAGTGGTTCAACCTTTATTTTCTGAAGCGACAAGAATACTTTTTGTGCCCGAAAACAAACAAATATAACGACTTTATTCAACAATTTCATTCTAGCTTGTGCCAGTCTCCTACGCAGTTTACGTTGTAAATAGTGCAGCGCTTTCGAGATCTACAGCAGCGGATGCGGTTCACGTGAGCACCACGGCACATGGAGACACACAGACACACAATGATGACTTCATGTGGAGCAGCATCGCTCCGAGACACACGTAACTGACACGCATGTAAATAATTAAAGCACTTAATAGCATTATCTATGCTGTAGTATGTTTTTTAAATGGTTTTAATACATTATGCATCCTTAGAAAACGTTCAAATAATGCGGTTCATGCGTTCTCGTTCCATGGATCGCGCCACTTCTGGTATTTTGCAGGTTTCTCGACATGGGTAAATTGCAACAAGGATTTTTTTTTAATCGAGTAATCTAATTTAATCGAGGAATCGTGACAGCCCTAATTTCTTCATTATTATTGTATATGTAGCTGTTTTAATTTTAAAGGCTTAGCCTTTAGGGCTATTGTTGTTCACTTTAGGGACAGGTGTGGTGGGATGGGTAAGTTTAAGGGTAGGGTTAGGGACAGGTGTGGTGGTATGGGTCAGTTTAAGGGTAAAGTTAGGGACAGGTGTGGTGGTATGGGTCAGTTTAAGGGTAGGGTTAGGGACAGGTGTGGTGGGATGGGTAAGTTTAAGGGTAGGGTTAGGGACAGGTGTGGTGGTATGGGTAAGTTTAAGGGTAGGGTTAGGGACAGGTGTGGTGGTATGGGTCAGTTTAAGGGTAAAGTTAGGGACAGGTGTGGTGGTATGGGTAAGTTTAAGGGTAGGGTTAGGGACAGGTGTGGTGGTATGGGTAAGTTTAAGGGTAGGGTTAGGGACAGGTGTGGTGGTATGGGTAAGTTTAAGGGTAGGGTTAGGGACAGGTGTGGTGGTGTGGGTGAGTTTAAGGGTAGGGTTAGGGACAGGTGTGGCGGTATGGGTCAGTTTAAGGGTAAAGTTAGGGACAGGTGTGGCGGTATGGGTCAGTTTAAGGGTAGGGTTAGGGACAGGTGTGGTGGTATGGGTAAGTTTAATGGTAGGGTTAGGGACAGGTGTGGTGGTATGGGTAAGTTTAAGGGTAGGGTTAGGGACAGGTGTGGTGGTATGGGTCAGTTTAAGGGTAAAGTTAGGGACAGGTGTGGTGGTATGGGTAAGTTTAAGGGTAGGGTTAGGGACAGGTGTGGTGGTATGGGTAAGTTTAATGGTAGGGTTAGGGACAGGTGTGGTGGTATGGGTAAGTTTAAGGGTAGGGTTAGGGACAGGTGTGGTGGTATGGGTCAGTTTAAGGGTAAAGTTAGGGACAGGTGTGGTGGTATGGGTGAGTTTAAAGGGTAGGGTTAGGGACAGGTGTGGTGGTATGGGTCAGTTTAAGGGTAAAGTTAGGGACAGGTGTGGTGGTATGGGTGAGTTTAAGGGTAGGGTTAGGGACCGGTGTGGCGGTATGGGTCAGTTTAAGGGTAAAGTTAGGGACAGGTGTGGTGGTATGGGTAAGTTTAAGGGTAGGGTTAGGGACAGGTGTGGTGGTATGGGTCAGTTTAAGGGTAGGGTTAGGGACAGGTGTGGTGGTTTGGGAAAGTTTAAGGGTAGGGTTAGGGACAGGTGTGGTGGTGTGGGTGAGTTTAAGGGTAGGGTTAGGGACAGGTGTGGCGGTATGGGTCAGTTTAAGGGTAAAGTTAGGGACAGGTGTGGTGGTATGGATAAGTTTAAGGGTAGGGTTAGGGACAGGTGTGGTGGTATGGGTCAGTTTAAGGGTAGGGTTAGGGACAGGTGTGGTGGTATGGGTAAGTTTAAGGGTAGGGTTAGGGACAGGTGTGGTGGTATGGGTAAGTTTAAGGGTAGGGTTAGGGACAGGTGTGGTGGTATGGGTCAGTTTAAGGGTAGGGTTAGGGACAGGTGTGGTGGTGTGGGTCAGTTTAAGGGTTGGGTTAGGGACAGGTGTGGCGGTATGGGTCAGTTTAAGGGTAAAGTTAGGGACAGGTGTGGTGGTATGGGTAAGTTTAAGGGTAGGGTTAGGGACAGGTGTGGTGGTATGGGTCAGTTTAAGGGTAGGGTTAGGGACAGGTGTGGTGGTATGGGTAAGTTTAAGGGTAGGGTTAGGGACAGGTGTGGTGGTATGGGTAAGTTTAAGGGTAGGGTTAGGGACAGGTGTGGTGGTATGGGTCAGTTTAAGGGTAGGGTTAGGGACAGGTGTGGTGGTGTGGGTCAGTTTAAGGGTGGGGTTAGGGACAGGTGTGACGGTTTGGGTCAGTTAAAGGGTAGGGTTAGGGACAGGTGTGGCGGTATGGGTCAGTTTAAGGGTAAAGTTAGGGACAGGTGTGGTGGTATGGGTAAGTTTAAGGGTAGGGTTAGGGACAGGTGTTGTGGTATGGATCAGTTTAAGGGTAGGGTTAGGGACAGGTGTGGTGGGATGGGTAGGTTTAAGGGTAGGGTTAGGGACAGGTGTGGTGGTATGGGTAAGTTTAAGGGTAGGGTTAGGGACAGGTGTGGTGGTATGGGTCAGTTTAAGGGTAGGGTTAGGGACAGGTGTGGCGGTATGGGTCAGTTTAAGGGTAGGGTTAGGGACAGGTGTGGTGGTATGGGTCAGTTTAAGGGTAAAGTTAGGGACAGGTGTGGTGGTGTGGGTGAGTTTAAGGGTAGGGTTAGGGACAGGTGTTGTGGTATGGGTCAGTTTAAGGGTAGGGTTAGGGACAGGTGTGGTGGTATGGGTCAGTTTAAGGGTAAAGTTAGGGACAGGTGTGGTGGGATGGGTAAGTTTAAGGGTAGGGTTAGGGACAAGTGTGGTGGGATGGGTAAGTTTAAGGGTAGGGTTAGGGACAAGTGTGGTGGTATGGGTAAGTTTAAGGGTAGGGTTAGGGACAGGTGTGGTGGTATGGGTCAGTTTAAGGGTAGGGTTAGGGACAGGTGTGGCGGTATGGGTCAGTTTAAGGGTAGGGTTAGGGACAGGTGTGGTGGTATGGGTCAGTTTAAGGGTAAAGTTAGGGACAGGTGTGGTGGGATGGGTAAGTTTAAGGGTAGGGTTAGGGACAGGTGTGGTGGGATGGGTAAGTTTAAGGGTAGGGTTAGGGACAAGTGTGGTGGTATGGGTAAGTTTAAGGGTAGGGTTAGGGACAGGTGTGGTGGTATGGGTCAGTTTAAGGGTAGGGTTAGGGACAGGTGTGGCGGTATGGGTCAGTTTAAGGGTAGGGTTAGGGACAGGTGTGGTGGTATGGGTCAGTTTAAGGTAAATTTAGGGACAGGTGTGGTGGTGTGGGTGAGTTTAAGGGTAGGGTTAGGGACAGGTGTTGTGGTATGGGTCAGTTTAAGGGGTAGGGTTAGGGACAGGTGTGGTGGTATGAGTAAGTTTAAGGGTAGGGTTAGGGACAGGTGAGGTGTGATGGGTAAGTTTAAAGGTAGGGTTAGGGACAGGTGAGGTGGGATGGGTAAGTTTAAGGGTAGGGTTAGGTGTAAGGGAAGTGTCAACTGTGTAATTACAAATGTAACTACAGAAATTAATTACAGATGTAATTACATGCAGGTATTTTTTAAAAAATGTAAGTACAATGTAAAAACATGTAACAATGCATCAAATTATTAATTAAAATGTAAGTACATAGTAGTTAAGGACACCTAATATAAAGTGGGTCCAAAAGTTTAATTAAAAAAGATCCTTGGTTGATCATCAAAATAATTACTCGATTACCAAAATAATCATTAGTGACGCCCTGGATTAGTAAAAACATTTTAAAATGCACTTGCATAGATTTACATTTTGAAAATAAAAATTTTCTAACAAATATTTGCATTGTTAAATAAAATACTATTTTTCCAGTTATATAATTTGTCTTTGAAAATGTCCTGACAATATTAAAATATCAATCGAGTAATGAGAGGATTTCCTGTATAGTTTATACTTTTTTCCTAAAAGAAAATCTACCTATTAGTATTGGAAGATATCAATCTGAATAATTGGCTATACCATATGCTTTGCTCAATTTTTGACATGTCCTTACCAAAGCAACTATAAGATCAGCACAAATAAGATTCCTGAAGAGTAGACACAGACATCATTGTAAACATGTTGCACGAATCCCAGATTGAGACCTGCAGAATAACTCATTTGCCTGCTGCAGACACGAGGCATGCGCCACTCCCCATGTCCCAGCATGCCTGAGGAGTGGGACCCGCTGTCGCTGGCCTGGCGGGGGAAACAGTCATCTCGAGAAAGGAAACTGAGACTCTTCAGAGGCCCACAGACCTCACACTAAAATAGAGATGACAGGAAGGCAGCTGGTGGCACAAAGGAAAGAGAGCGTGTGCATGCAAAGGACGAAAGCAGAAGGGCTGAACACCTCCATCTGCACGAACACCCTAACGCTTTCCCAGAAACAATGTCACCGCAAAAACGCACTGCTGCAGCGATATCAAACAGGCAGTTTACGAGAGTGAGAGAGTAGTCATTTAGAAGACACTTTCATCCAAAAAGACTTTATTACTCTACTTATTACAGGGCCGGTCCCCGATGAGATTAAGAGTCATGGTCAATCAGCTCTTGCAGAGTTTCGACCTAAAACCTTCTGGTTACCAGCCGTAATCTTAAACTGATCCGCCACATCACATTCAGCCTCAGATGCAACACCCATGGACCAACTGATGCATGTCACAGAAAGAACTGTGAATTGGCTGGCTTTACATAACTTCCATGTAGAGCTACACGATTAGTTGTTAAAAGATAGAAATATCGGTAACACTTTACAATAAGGTTGTATTAGTTAACATTAGTTAATGCATTGGTTAACATACCAACTAAACATGAACAACCCCTCTGTTCAGCATTCGTTCATCTTTGTTAACGTTAGTTAATATGAATCCAGTTGTTCATGGTTTGTTCATGTTAGTTCACAGTGCATTAACTAAGGTTAACAAGATTTTAATAATGTATTAGTAAATGTTGAAATTAACATTAATAAAGATAAATAAATGCTTTAAAAGTGCAGTTCATTATTAGTTCATGTTAACTAAAAGTGTTACCGAAATATCAATTCAAACACCCATGCAATCTCATTCCTAAATGACAACGATTGGCCTGTCAATTATACCATTGACAACATCCCATCGGAACCAAGCGGCAACCTCCCGCAGTTTCTCTTGAAGCCAATACGGAAGTGACTTAAAGTGCAGTTCATCGACTGGCCACTAGAGACAGGCTCCAGAAGGGAGCAGAATCTCATTGAGCTCCACGTTAAAATACCCAACTTTACAGCAGAAAAAAAACATGTTTACAGCCTGGGACAAATTCTAGTTTTGGTCTAAACAGCTAATTTTGCCCTTTATGACAACTGTGAGGGGGTGAATTTTTTTATAACTCATTCGTTTACATTATATAAAGCCTAAAGTTCTGCATAATTAAGAGCTTGGCCATTTGAGTGGCAGATGGATAGCCATTTATCTGCTGTCTGTTAGTCATCGCGTCACCTCAGCTCCGCCCACGTCCCGCCTCTTTGCCCATTTTTTGTTATCCGGGAGTCATGCACGGTGACGCGCTGCTAAGATGGCAACAGGCCAGCCCAACCCTACTTTACGCTTAAAATAGTGTGAATCAACTTTTGAAAGAACCATGCCACTTCAAATAAAGCCACCATGTGTATCTATTAGCAGGAGCAGGTCTACTTTCTCTGCAGCAGAGGCGTAGCAGATCCAGTCAATCTCCATACAGGCATTCCAAAATTCCCATAATTGATAAATGAATGATCGATTTGATTAATCGTTAACCTTAATACTGCAATATGCGTCTACTGCAGTGTCTTATAGCAACAGCATGACAGGGAGAGCAAATGACAGGGTGTTCCAAATGCATGAGAACAGTTTTTACTCTTAAGGGCGTTTTCACACCAGCCTTGTTTGGTCCTGGGACCACGGTCCGGACCAAATTTTGTATGTTTTTTCATATGGTCTGACGAAAAGAGGTAGTCCTGGTCCGGATCAAACTGAACAAAGGTTAGGTTCGTTGCTCGTGTGAAAGCACTGTCTGTATGGTTCGGACTTTCAGATCATTTACAGGAAGTTCAGGTGGTTCCTGAGTACCCCAAAAAACAAAAGAAGACGGAACTACCAGAACTGGCACAGAAGATATCAGGAAAAATGAGGAGAGGAGAGATGAGGAGAGATGAGGAGAGAAGGAGACAAGGTTTTTAATTCAAATATGGTCTTCTCCTCCTTTCCTGTCTGCGCCGATAAAATGTTCGCAGAACGAGAGCGTTCATTTGGCAAATTCTAAATAGCCTCGAATATAGTTGGTGCTGCAGATAGTAATGCCATAGCAATAACAGCATAGAGCCAACGACATGCGTCTGTTCACTTCATCAATCAAATCAATCAATCAATCAAATTTTATTTGTATAGCACCTTCCAACAACCAAAAGGAGGACCAAAGTGCTTTACATTAAAACAGAAAAACATCTACAATATATAATATATTAATACATTAAGCAATAACCAAAGGAGCAGTAAAACAAAAATACAAATAAAAAGTTCAAAGTGACAGTACTACAGTATGTTAAAGGCCAGTCTAAATAAATGTGTTTTTAACCTGGACTTGAACAGGGCCAGGTCTGTAAGAAAACGCAGGTCTACAGGTAAAGTGTTCCAAAGTTCATTCATTTTGTCAAAGTTACCTGCCGAATTGACAACACGCTGACGTCAGACGCACATCCACTAACAAACCAATCAATGCACTCGGGATAATTTCGAGCTACAGGCAAAACAAGTGAGAAATGCAGATTTTGAAATTCACACAAAAATGTGTTCAATAAGCCCTCGTCTATCGATCCAAATGCTCCAATTTGCAATTAAACATCTAAAAGTATCTTTATTTGTATGTTTTCTGAGAGAGGTACCTTTCCCTGTCCATGAAAACGATCTTTCTC
The DNA here is from genome assembly GCA_023029165.1 of Gobiocypris rarus. Classification (NCBI taxonomy): domain Eukaryota; kingdom Metazoa; phylum Chordata; class Actinopteri; order Cypriniformes; family Gobionidae; genus Gobiocypris; species Gobiocypris rarus. The sequence goes on from CM040927.1 coordinate 4,628,525, forward strand.
GCGCTGACTGACAGATCCGATGCGTGCAGACAAAGAAGCCTCAGATAGCTGACGATAAGCACTTATTAGTGTTAGCGACCGATACCAAGTCAGTACTGAAATTTTAAAAATGTGACCCCATGTTTCTACAGTATCCCTAAAAGGACAAACTGCTCTACAGAGCTCTAGCTACTCTCTGCTGTCACAGACGACGACATCTTTGTCCACAACCTCACCTCAAGATGCCGCTAAAATTTACAGTGCACCTTTAACTTTAATATGTGCACGGGTCACATATAATTAAATTACTTATTTAATAATCAAATATAACGACTAATACTAATAAATATAATGACTAACCAGCACTGCCTCAGATGTGTGCTATTCAGAATGTGTAACTTCTCACAACAACGCACTAAAACAACACAACTAAATCCAAATAATTCACAATTTATTACAATAGTGGTGTTCTCATTATAATGTTTTGTAATATGACAGTCCTAATCATAGTTATTAGTAGTGCATTGCTGTTTGAGCTGCACACGCTGAATGAACATGTAAACTGAAGCCCTTTGGGGTTCTTTAACTCAACTAAATGCTTCCTAAATGAGATTAACCTTAATAAACTAAATAACAAATTATATCTGCCCAAAATGACACAAAATGCACAAGTGAATTGCTATTCAGAATGTCTAATGAAGGTGCTCTTCCTGGAGCAACGTGCTGAAATGACATTTAAGTTCGGCTGTTATCAGAAAAAAAATGCAAGGAATGGCACCGGCGCCTCCATGTCATGCAGCAAGTGCACTAATACTTTAACTCACACACTCCGCACAAACACTTGGATATGCCTAATAACGGCGCACATTTATCCAGGTTAACGTTAGAGTAGGCGGGCATGTAAAGTTGCTACTTACATGTTTCAAATGATAAGTCATTTTTAGGTTGATGGATGATAGGGATTTGGAAAGTTTGGATTTCCTGAATGACATACTGTAATTACCAATTAAATGTAATGTAATAACTAATGTAATTATGAATGTTCTAAATTAAATGAAAGTAAAATTACTAAAACTTCCAAAGCACATAACAAAATGACTAGAGTAGGCAGATTTTGACTATATTTACATCATGTCGATAGTCTGGCTAGGTGTGACTCACTTCAGGAATCTTTACTTGTGATGATACAGCATTTGAGTGAATCAAAAATAAACCGAGAAATGTTAAAAAATGTGTTGTGAAAGCGCTGAAATTCTCAGTCCTTTAGCCAAAACTCTTTACCGGTGACTCATAACACTGACTGGGGTCAGACAAAAGAAAAAAATTCAAAGGCTTGCTTCCAAAGATTCTCCTCATTTTAACAGTGGTTATATAGAGCAAAGGTACAGATCAAGCAAGCTTACACTTGAATTTGTAAAGAAAATATTGCATATCCATTTTTCAATGTCAAACCCAGGTGAAGAGCTCTAACTTGATTTACTGTATTATTATTCCTCATCTCCATTCTTAATTCTCTTAATTTGCTCCATATCTATCCATCTCTGCCCTGCATAAACCACAATGAGGCTAATGGTTTTTGATATGACATATTTGGGCATGTCTGAACGGTGGAGTTCAGGCTTACACAATATTAAAGAGTAATGCACTCTGTCTCTGATACCAGTATTATCGATTCGGCTCAGAGACTGGAGTGCACATGTAAAGAATGTCTTTCTTCAGTGTGCAGTTCTCAGCCAGTTTTACAGATAGAGTCTAGTTCTGTGAGGCTAGGAAAACCTTGACTTAAAGTCTGACTTGCTAGTCAATTAGAGATGTTAATTAGTCTTATAATTACATTTGTTCTTATAATTAGTGTGACTGGTGACCACATGCTGTGCTTCAGCAGTTAGATAGTAAAACAATGTCTTTAAAGATCTTCGAAATCAGCATGAAATGAAAGTTCAAATAATTAACCTTTTATATAGAAAAAAATCAGAGATAAAGTATCAGGGCTGCACGATTTGGGGGTGGGGGTAATTCTTGTTTGTTCAGCATATCTACAGATGCTCATTTGGATTGAGATCGGCCGAATTTGGAGGCCAAAGTCAACACCACAAACACGTTGTTTTTCTCCTCAAACCATTCCTGAACCATTTTTGATTAATGGCAGGAGCATTATCCTGCTAAAAGATGCCACAGCCACCAGGAAATACCGTTTCCATGAAAGGGTGTACATGGTCTGCAACAATGCTTAGGTAGGTGGTACATGTCGAAGTAACATCCACATGGATGGCAGGACCCAAAGATTCCCAGCAAAACATTGCTTGCCTTCTTCCCATAGTGCATTCTGGTGCCATGTGTTCCCTAGTAAAGCGACACACATGCAACCGGCCATCCACGTGATTCATCAGACCAGGCCACCTTCTTCCATTAACTTCTTGAGCAATTTGAGCTCCAGTAGCTCGTCTGTTTGATCGGACCTCACGGGCCAGCCTTCTTCGCTCCCCTCGTGCATCAATGAGCCATGGCCGCCCATGACCCTGTCGCCGGTTCACCACTGTTCCTTCCTTGGAGCACTTTTGATAGATCCTGACCACTGCAGACCGGGAACACCCCACAAGAGCTGCAGTTTTGGAGATGCTCTGACCCAGTCGTCTAGCCATCACAATTAGGTCCTACTCGCTAAAATCATTATTGGCCCAAACTCACTCAAATCCTTACGCTTGCCCATTTTTCCTGCTTCTAACATATCAACTTTGAGGACAAAATGTTCACTTGCTGCCTAATATATCCCACCCACTAACAGGTGCTGTGATGAAGAGATAATCAGTGTTATTCACTTCACCTGTCAGTGGTCATAATGCTATACCTGATCGGAGATGCCTGATGTTAAGTGATCTCTTTTTTTTTTTTTTAAATGTACCGCCTTTGTGATTTCATAATCACACTAAGCCAAATCTCGATTTTGGTTTAATTTCGATTAATCATGCAGCCCTAGAATGTATTATAACTTTGAAAAACTGACACACTTCATCTTTAAATATCCTGAATAAGACCAGCGGCTCTGCTCTGTAATGAACATGGTTTGTTTAGCCTCTCTAAATTAGAACAAGAAAGACAGAGGGCCAGAAATACACCAACGCACCGCATGCATTTGCACAGCTGGCCTTGACGGAGTGATAAGGGCATTTGAGGTCAAACGGACTGAGTCAAAGCACTCACACACACAGCAGGGGATGACAGAAAAAGAGATGTATAGAGAGAGAGAGAGAGAGAGAGAGAGAGAGAGAGAGAGAGAGAGAGAGAGAGAGAGAGAGAGAGAGAGAGAGAGAGAGAAACCAAAATGGGGTGAGCCTGACAAAACAAGACATGTTTGACATACGGCAGTCACACGCAAACTAGCATTTAGGGAAATGCCTCACACATCAGCTAGTCCCATGTAGTCAGACTTTTGAGATTCAGCATGAAGTCTCGTCCACATTTCAGCTGATCCTGGTCAAGAACCGCCCATTTAGACAGGAAAGGGGTGTTTGACCAACATGTAAATGTAATGATTTTGTCCATGGGGAATTGCTTGGATCATTGAGGTTTGCTATTGGTGGATCACATGTGAGGTTGCCCCGTCCCCGTATTCAGGGAGGGGAAGATATTCTGATTCAAGATTTGAATGAATTTACAAAAGAAGTAACATGTGTATGGATAAATCATTTAAAATAAATACTGCAATATTCCATAAAATAATAATAAAAAAAGATTGGTCAATTTTGATTTCATGGTGACTTTAAGACAAAACAAGGCTGAGACTTAACAAAAGCCTTACACAAATGTCAAACAACATGGTGCCATCATACATGACACCGTACATCACAGCAATACAGTCTGAAGCTTTTTGTAGCTTAATTTGGCCACAAAACCGTTTTACTGCTTTTCAACTTTAGCTCATTTCAACCAGATTGTTCTTTAGAGGAAGGTTGTGTAAGGACACACACACACACACACACACACACAAAGAAACCCTGGAGAGCATGGATAATCAGAATGTATAGCGTGGAGACCTTGAACAAGACACTGGGATAAACTTGTAGTGTGTGTGTGTGTGTGTGTGTGTGTGTGTGTGTGTGTGTGTGTGTGTGTGTGTGTGTGTGTGTGTGTGTGTGTGTGTGTGTGTGTGTTCAACCATATTTTGGAGACAAATTTAAGAGACTAGAGGCAAGTAGAACAGAAGTGAGCTAAATTTAATTGAACCTCCTTTTAAGGACATCCTCATTTGTAAAATTAAAATGCAGATAGTTATGTTTAGGTCATAGTATTTATCATTAAAACAGTAGAAATCTATGAAATGTCCCTATTTAGATAAATAAATGGTTCCAATTGAACTTAACAAGTATTGATCCTAAATGATTCCATTATTGATTCTTTTAGTAGCCTACTTTTAAAGAAGCACCAAATAATTGATCATAACTATACATATAGTATATAATCAACACAATACAATATTTGTTAAAGGCACAATAAGTGTACGATTTTTGGATTCAAATATCAAAAATCCATTAGAAGAGTGTTATATATTTTGTTGGCTTGTGTATTTACATTATCACAAATGTTGCCAAGAATGTTTAAATCCAGAGAAATAAGCGATTTTAACCAGGACACGGACCGTGCGTCACCTATCAATGACATCATATCCACGTTACCCTAGATTATTTTGTAGAAACCATGGAAACACCAAAGATGCTTTAATATATGATGTGTTATATTAGACAGGAGAGCAGATGTCTGGATCATTGATGGACTGAAACTAATCATTGTTCTCCAGCTCAACACAGTTAGTCTTATTGTTTAAATCTGCTGTTCTTGATTTACCGTGAGCTCCATGTTTTACCGCCTAATATCGATCTCTTGCTGCAGTGTGAACAAGAGTCTCATAGTAGCGCAGAGCGAACGCACAGAGTAGCATTATAACTTCTAACACACTCAAATGTGTGTAATATGATAAAACCACATACACATGAGAGGAAGAAGCAGAAGAATAAAAGCTCCATGAAATCCAGCCGCCATCAAGACACAACTTTGTTTTGAACAAGCGACATCTAGCAGCGAAAAATTACATATTGTGCCTTTAACTTAGTTTTTTACATTTTAAATGATCATTTATTACCACTAAATTCTGAATGTGTAGATTGTCACATGAACAACCAGTCAGTAATTATGACAAACCTTATAACACACAATGATTCCTGGTTTGGATCTGGAGTCAGATAACAACAAAAGTAAAGACAGAACATTTTGATAAGAGACACTGATTCGTGAATCAGTTTGTTTGTTGTTGCATGCAACCAGTCAGGTGCAATAGAAAGATATGCTACCTATTTATTGCATTTATTCAATTAGTTTGCATACTTTTTTGCACCATTTGTCATACCATGGCACTGTAGATTCAGGAATGCATGAAAACCATTTTGTTTGAGTTCTCATTTCCCAAACCTGAACACAACCATTGGCTTGGAGCCATTCAATCGTCAGGTATGAGCCTTGGTAGCGGCTATTCTCAATCTACACGCAACCAAGCCACTTTGTTCTCCAAGCCACACAAATTATACATCAAAGCACACTATACAGCTGTCTAATTGAAGAAACACACCGAGATCCATGAATCCTGCCCCCTGCAGTGCCCCAGCAAATGGGTGTGTGTCAAGAGTGTGTATGGGTTATGGCAGATTTGGCCGCCCACCCTGCACCCTTCGACAGCATCGGCTGCATTCCTCGCATCCCTGTTTCCAATTAGCCTGGAAGAGCGCTGCGGTGCTGAGAGGCCGTGAGAGCCGAGTGGAAACAATACTACTGCCGCGGTGTTAAGCTGCAATGCTCTGCGCAACATTCACATTTCACCTGAATTTGCTGTGGACTGGAAAAAGTTGGATGTACATTTCTTGGTTGTTTTTCTCCTTCTTCATCAGCCCAACAAAAAGAAAAACTAACCAGACACTTTTCAAACGCACCAAAGGCTCATTGCCGGCGGCGCCAAAACCAAAAGACCACCGCATTCGCATGCAAATAGAGCACAATATGCTTTGATGTTTCGACATTTCATAAAATCTCGCCTTCCAAAACAGTCCGCAGTCTGTGCGCATACATGATGAGAACAACGAATCTTTAATGGCGTAACCCAACAGTTCATCTCGTGTAAAGCCGCCAAAACTTTGGGGTGCGCTGCCATGAATCATAAAACGATCTCTGTGGTTTTCTGGGCTTGTGTGCTACAATCTCTGTGTACAGACTCAAAAAAGCTGTGTGCAATCCTACAACGCATTAAATCCCACAAATATGTTTCTGAACATGCCATTAAATCATTTTTACGGTAATCCAAGCCACTGTTTGTGTGCAATTAGTTGCTGCAAGAACAAATCCAGACCTGATGAACCTGAAAGAGCTGTTTAAACAAGTTTTGGTGTCTTTTTGCAGCCAATTCTGCTGTTAACCTCACACACACACACACACACACACACACACACACACACACACATGTTGTGTTTCCATGTTTGTGGGGACATTCCATAGGCGTAATGCATTTTATACTGTACAAACCGTATTTTCTATCCCCCTACACTGCCCCTGCCCCTAAACCTACCCATCACAGGAGACATGCTGCATTTTTACTTTTTCAAAAACATCACAGTGTGATTTAAAAGATGTTTTCCTCATTGGGACCAAAAAATGTCCCCACAAGGACAAAAATTTGGATATTGCCATCTTTGTGGGGACATTTTGTCCCCATACTGTAGGGATTACCAGTCCACACACACACACACACACACACACACACACACACACACACACACACACACACACACACACACACACACACACACACGTGTACATGACCAGCGTGCCACAGTTGAGTGGTACGGCGCCAGAGAGCTCGCTCTGCTTTCTGCTGATGGCAGCGATCACGGACACCCCTGCCTGAGTGAAATCACAGGTGTGTGTAGCCGTCTTAAACTCGTGTGTGTGTGTGAGGAGGGGGTGTAACCATCAGAAGAATGCAAACAACCGGTCTCAAATGTTAGTGGTGTTTGCCATGATGTATGATGACAGCATGGTCTAATTCTTTGAGATCATCAACGTAAACATTAAAATCTTAAAGATTTTCATAAAGATTTTCACAATACATATCACTTCAAAGCATCTTTACAGTAATAATACATCATGCAACTTCTATTGCTGATTAGCACCTTCAATGTTTGAGAAGTGCAAAATGGATTTATTTGAAAATAAACAACTTGTTTTTTATCATGTATCATCAACTTATACCCATCCATCCATCTGTCCACCCCTCCATGGATGGTTGGATGGATATTTGGATGGATGGATGAACATTTGGATGGGTGGATGTACATTTGGATGGATGGATGAACATTTGGATGGGTGGATGTACATTTGGATGGATGGATGGACTTACAATTGGATCGATGGATGGATGGACGGACGGATGTACATTTGGATGGATGGATGGATGGATGGATGTACATTTGGACGGATGGATGGATGGATGGATGTACATTTGGACGGATGGATGGATGGATGGATGGATGGATGGATGGGTGTATATTTGGATGGATGGATGGATGGACAGACATTTGGATGGATGGATGGATGGATGGACATTTGGATGGATGGATGGATGACTATTTGGATGGATGGATGTACATTTGGATGGATGGATGTACATTTGGGACGGATGGATGGACGGACGGATGGATGTACATTTGGACGGATGGATGGATGGATGGATGGATGGACGGACGGATGGATGTACATTTGGATGGATGGATGTACATTTGGACGGATGGATGGACATATGGATGGATGGATGGATGGATGTACATTTGGATGGATGGATGGATGGATGTACATTTGGATGGATGGATGTACATTTGGATGGATGGATGGATGGACATTTGGATGGATGGATGTACATTTGGATGGATGGATGGATGGACATTTGGATGGATGTACATTTGGATGGATGGATGGACATTTGGATGGATGGATGGATGGATGGATGTACATTTGGATGGATGGATGGATGTACATTTGGATGGATGGATGGATGGACGGACGGATGGATGTACATTTGGATGGATGATGGATGGACGGACGCACAGATGGATGGATGGATGTACATTTGGATGGATGGATGGATGGATGTATATTTGAATGGATTGATGGAGGGGTGGATGGATGGATTGATGGATTGATGGATGAGTATAAGCTGATGATAAATGATACAAAACAACTTCTCAAATGTTGAAGGTGCTAATCAATAGAAGTTGCCCTGTAAAAAAACTTCAAGAGGTACGGTTGATAATGCTACTTTTATATGTGCACGATGTATTATTACCATCATTGCTTAAATTGAGGTGAAAGGGGTTACTATATTTGTAGTAGTGAAGACACTATTGAAAGCTTCAATCTGCAGCAGTCTCTCCTCACCTGCTAGAAGCCAAAAGTTGCATGTTAATGTTAATATCGCTGTACAACTAAGGTCAACAGCATGAAATGAAAGCAATATTGAAGTATGTTATGTGATGAATGAAGCTCTTTCTAGTTCATGAGAGTTAATAATCTACTACAGCTGAGGGTAATAAAAACCATTCTCAACCAATACTGATGAAGAGTTTCACCATCTCTTGCTCACAGACACACAAACATACATGCTTGAACGCACATTAAATGAAGTGCACGCGTAGTATTGGTGCCCAAGCAGTGCATACATATACAGCTCATACAGCCTGCACTAATGGAAGCCATATTATCAGTTAAATAACCACAGATGGATCGTGTGCAGTAACTGAACCAGACTGGAGGACTGCACATTGATCCAGGCAAACTTACAGTACATGCAGGACCCCTTTGCAAATGGCAACCTTTTCCCCAAAATGTTGGTAATGCTTATTAAGACATGTATAATATGCATCTTTGCTCATGCCCAGTCACATTTTATATGAGCAGCACGATGTCCTCTGTGTCGATTGGGACGTGTCAAGTTCTGAGCACTGAAATCAAAGGAAGCACGTAGAGCTGAGATCTGCTGGAGAATTTAACCTGCACACCTGACACTTACTGACAAGCTGACACTCGTCTGACTGCAGAACTGCTGTCAGTGATTTCTCTCTCCGTCTCTGCCAATTCTCCTTTTCTCTTTTCCAGATGGTCTCTCGGATTTAATCATTTCGCTATCTGTGACAAGACTGTCTGTCTGGTCACATTTGAGTTTACGGTCCAATTCTCAGTATTAACTATTAACTATGATTTTTGCCTCAATAAACTAATAACTGCTAATTAAAAGTTAGAAAGGTAGCTGTTAAGTTTAGGTATTGGTTATGATTAAAGGATTAGTTCACCTTAAAATGAAAATTTCCTGATAATTTACTCACCCCCATCCCATCCGAGATGTTCATGTCTGTCTTTCTTCAGTCGAAAAGAAATGAAGTATTTTGAGGAAAACATTCCAGGATTTTTCTCCACATATTGGAATTCAATGGCAACCAACGGGTTGAAGATCCAGATCAATGCAGTTTCAAAATGCTTGGATTCATTGTAAACTTCCTAAACACTGAGATTATGAGAATCTAGTCAGTTTTATCCATAATCACTCAGAGTAGCAGTTCATATTCAAACAATGAAACACCAAAACTACAAAATTAAGTGCTGTTTTTTTTTTTTTATGCAATCCGTCTCATTTCTGACTTTATTTTTCTCTGTTTCCCTATCTCTTGACATGTTTATCTTATTTACTCTCTCTTTTTACATCTGTTTCTCCTCTCTCTGTCCCTGTTGCCACTTAGCTAGGAGTGCTTACGCAAGCTTTCACATTTATTCAAGCAAGATCAAAATGAAATGTTAGGGGAAGTACATGCACTCAAACCCCAGTGTGGCACTTACAGGAATTAATGGGCACTTGGGGTGAACCGGTTCCAATAGAGAAACTGAAGCAGAGTCGCTCACAGCACTCAGACTGTAACAGCCGTTTGCACAGCTCACAGGAGATGTACGTTCAACACAATTACAGTAATAACAGTTTATCTATACAAACACAGCACCGAGACGTCTTCTTCCAAATGCTTAATTAGCAGTCACTAGATTATTTCAAACAAAAGACCCTTAAGAGGGTGACTGTAGATACCACTGAGTTCTCTCTAGAGAGGACATTAAATGCATCACTGGTGCGTGTGTGAACACTCGTGGTGTTTATCAGATGCCAGGTGCAGTAAGCTTTTTTGAGTGCTTGTTTCACAGCTGATATAACAGTGGATCTAGGCCCAGTTGTTCAAAAGTAATGATCGGATTTCGGCTGTCGGATTGGATCAAATCTTGAATATGTGTTGTTTAAAAAGAAAAAAAAAAAGATTCTGAAAATGGGAAAAAAATCGGAATAAAATTGTCAGTTTGGGTTGTTCGAAACTTTTTAATAGGATTGGGATCCTTTTGATCCACCAAAAAAATTAAATAATAAGGATTATCCTGATCACAGCAGAAAGGTGGATTTCAGGAACAAAAATGTAATAAAACTTAGAAACATTTGTATGACATAATATATACACACACACATTTATGTTGTTATTTTGCTTGATTCTTTTACCTGTTAAAGTAATACAGCATAAGTAGACTTTAAGCCTTTCAGTATAATAAAATAAAATAAAAAAAGATTTGGCACCATAAAATAATCTCCCAAACACCCGTCAATATCACACAAAAAGAATATATTTCATTTGAAGTGTTTTTAATCACTGTATATTAACTACATTGGCTCAATCATCCAATCCTGCTCCTGGAGGGCCACTGCCCTGCAGAGTTTAACTCCAACCCCAATAAAACACACCTGAACCCGCTAGGGTTCAAGACCCTGAAGGTGGGCATACTAGAAACTTCCAGGCAGGTGTGTTGAGGCAAGTTGGAGGGCCCCACTTTATATTAGGTGGCCTTAACTACTATGTACTTACATAAAAAAATAAGTACAATGTACTTACTGTGTTCATATTGTGTTGCAAAACACCTTTGCTGATATTGAGGTGGGATACGGGTAGAGTTAGGGACAGGTGTGGTGGTGTGGGTAAGTTTAAGGGTAGGGTTAGGGACAGGTGTGGTGGTGTGGGTGAGTTTAAGGGTAGGGTTAGGGACAGGTGTGGTGGTATGGGTCAGTTTAAGGGTAGGGTTAGGGACAGGTGTGGTGGTATGGGTCAGTTTAAGGGTAGGGTTAGGGACAGGTGTGGTGGTGTGGGTGAGTTTAAGGGTAGGGTTAGGGACAGGTGTGGTGGGATGGGTAGGTTTAAGGGTAGGGTTAGGGACAGGTGTGGTGGGATGGGTAAGTTTAAGGGTAGGGTTAGGGACAGGTGTGGTGGTATGGTAAGTTTAAGGGTAAGGTTAGGGACAGGTGAGGTGGGATGGGTAAGTTTAAGGGTAGGGTTAGGGACAGGTGAGGTGGGATGGGTAAGTTTAAGGATAGGGTTAGGGACAGGTGAGGTGGGATGGGTAAGTTTAAGGGTAGGGTTAGTGACAGGTGTGGTGGGATGGGTAAGTTTAAGGGTAGGGTTAGGTGTAAGGGAAGTGTCAACTGTGTAATTACAAATGTAACTACAGAAATTAATTACAGATGTAATTACATGCAGGTATTTTTTTAAATGTAAGTACAATGTAAAAACATGTATGTACACAATAAGTGCAATGTATCAAATTATTAATTAAAATGTTAGTACATAGTAGTTAAGGACACCTAATTTAAAGTGGGTCCAGTTGGAGTTAAACTCTGCAGGACAGGGACCTCCAGGACTGACTTTGGACACCCCTGATATAGAGTTTCCTTGGTTACCTCTGGAAACAAAGCAGCACAAGCCCTGCGTTTATATAGAAACACTTCTTTAATCATACGGAGGTAAGATTAAAAGAAAATGCAATCAAAAATTGTGTGAAGTCAGTCATTTCACTTTAGAAATTCAGTCATATAAGCCCCCACTCCAATTTGATGTGTAGAATTTTCTTCCACTATTCCAAGCTTCGCAACTGTGTCCTGCCCGGTCTTCAGCTTGTCCCGTCTCTGGCCTTGGTTAACGGTGTCAACACAAATGACATTTTGCAAAATGATTGCAATGCATTGTGTGTGTAAGTCCGGGACAGAGACTAGGCGGAAAAAAAAGGAAAAAAAACCTGGCACTGGCCGGTTCTGATGAGACCGGTGCATCTCTACTGTTTCTGCTATTGAAATGACAGTTTCTGCCACACAGTCAGACTGACCTCATGATATGGCGTATGTATGACACGCCAATTTGTATGCATTTGGCGTGTCTTACGGCGTAGACATACATGCGGAATCACACGGCGTAGACATACACGCGGAATCACACGGCGTAGACATACACACGGAGTCACACAGCGCAGGCATACATGCGAGTCACACCGCGTGAACATACACGCTGAATCACACGGCGTAGACATACACGCGGAATCACACGGCGTAGACATACACACGGAGTCACACGGCGTAGACATACACGCGGAATCACACGCTGTAGACATACACGCGGAATCACATGGCGTGAACACACGGAATCACACGGTGTAGACATACACGCTGAATCACACGGCGTGACATACACAATGAATCACACGGCGTAGACATACACACGGAGTCACATGGCGTGAGACATACACACGGAATCAAAGCGGTGTAGACATACACGCTGAATCACACGGCGTGAACATACATGCGGAATCACACGGCGTGAACATACACGCTGAATCACACGGCGTGAACATACACGCCGGAATCACACGGCGTGAACATACACGCTGAATCACACGGCGTGAACATACACGCGAGTCACACGGCGTGAACATACACGCGGAATCACACGGCGTGAACATACACGCGGAATCACACGGGCGTGAACATACACGCTGAATCACACGGGCGTGAACATACACGCGAGTCACACAGCGTGAACATACACGCTGAATCACACGGCGTGAACATACACGCAGCGGAATCACACGGCGTGAACATACACGCTGAATCACACGGCGTGAACATACACGCTGAATCACACGCCGTAGAAAAACACGCTGAATCACACGCCGTGACATACGCGCGGAATCACACGGCGTGAACATACACGCGGAATCACACAGCGTGAACATACACTCTGAATCACACGGCGTGAGGCATACACGCTGAATCACACGCCGTGAAAAACACGCTGAATCACACGCCGTAGACACACGCGGAATCACACGGGCGTGAACATACACGCTGAATCACACGCCGTGAACATACACGCGCGGAATCACACGGCGTGAGGCATACATGCTGAATCACACGCCGTGACATACACGCGGAATCACACGGCGTGAGGCATACACGCTGAATCACACGGCGACATACACGCGCTGAATCACACGCCGTGAACATACACGCGGAATCACACGGCGTAGGAATACATGCTGAATCACACGGGCGTGAACATACACGCGGAGTCACACGGCGTGAACATACACGCTGAATCACACGGCGTGAACATACACGCCGAGTCACACGGCGTGAACATACACGCCGGAGTCACACGGCGTGAACATACACGCCGCAGTCACACGGCGTTGACATACACGCCGGAATCACATGGCGTGAACATACATGCTGAATCACATGGCGTGAACATACACGCGGAATCACATGGCGTGAACACGCTGAATCACACGGCGTGAACATACAGCGGAATCACACGCCGCCGTGAACATACACGCTGAATCACACGGCGTGAACATACACGCTGAATCACACGGGCGTGAACATACACGCTGAGTCACACGGCGTGAACATACACGCCGAGTCACACGGGCGTGAACATACACGCGAGTCACACGGCGTTGACATACACGCCGAATCACGCGGCGTGAACATACACACGGAATCACACGCCGTGAACATACACGCTGAATCACGCGGCGTGACATACACGCGGAATCACACACGCCGTGCGGAATCACACAGCGTGAACATACACGCTGAATCACCGCGGCGTGAACATACACGCTGAATCACACGGGCGTGAACATACACGCTGAATCACCGCGGCGTGACATACACGCCGAGTCACCGCAGGCGTGAACATACACGCTGAATCACACGGCGTGAACATACCGCAGCGGAATCACGCCCGTGAACATACACGCTGAATCACACGCCGTGAACATACACGCGGAATCACACGGCGTGAACATACCGCTGAATCACCGCGGCGTGAACATACAGCGAGTCACACGGCGTGAACATACACGCTGAATCACACGGGCGTGAACATACACGCTGAATCACGGCGTGAACGCCTGCGCTGAATCACACGGCGTGATACGCCTGCGTCACAGTCTGCGGCGTGAACATACACGCTGAATCACACGGCGTGAACATACACGCGGAATCACGCCGTGAACATACACGCTGAATCACACGCCGTGAACATACACGCGGAATCACACGGCGTGAACATACACGCTGAATCACACGGCGTGAACATACCGCGAGTCACACGGCGTGAACATACGCGGAAACACGCGGCGTGAACATACCGCGCGAGTCACACGGCGTGAACATACCAGCGAGTCACACGGCGTTGACATACACGCGAGTCACCACGGTGTATACATACACACGGAATCAAGCGGTGTGAACATACACGCTGAATCACCGCGGCGTGAACATACACGCGCGAGTCACGGGCGTGAACATACACGCTGAATCACCTCGGGCGTGAACATACCAGCGGAATCACACGGTGTGTAGACATACACGCGAGTCACACGGCGTGAGCATACACGCGGAATCACACGGCGTGAACATATACGCGGAATCACACGGCGTGACATACAGCGGAATCACACGCCGTGAACATACACGCCGGAATCACTGCGCCGTGAACATACAGCGGAATCACACGCCGTGAACATACACACGGAATCTGCGCCGTGAACATACACGGAATCACGCCGTGAACATACACGCGCGGAATGCGGAATGCATTTTGGTCTTAAGAAAGTGGCGTGTATGTTTACGCAGTCATGATGTCATGTTGACACTGTAAAAAAAATATTTCAAAAGTTAATTACCTGGTTGCCTTAAAATTTTGAGTTAATTGAAATAAAAAATTTGAGTTAATACATTGAACAATTTTGAGATTCGACATTACCCTTTATTCAAATATTATGAAAAGATTTTGTAAGCATAATACGTAATTGTGTTTTTCTATTTCTTATAATGCAGTGAAACATCCCAAATTGTACTATTATGTGGTTCAGATACAATAATATTTTGAGTTTCTATTTATTAAACCAATTTCCTTCATTGTTTTAACTCCAATTTTGTATTTCAATTAACTCAAAATTAAGGCAACCAGGTTACTTACTTTAAGTTTAACCAACAATATTTTTTTACAGTGCACTGCGGAAAAAAATATTAATATAAATCAGGTATATTTGTTAAGTAATCTATTCCAATAAGCTCTTTCAGATGACAGATGTCAGTGAGGTAAACAGAAGATGATCTCATTGTGTTCACATTTAAAATTGACCCAGGTCTCATTTTGGTCTACTTTATTACATAAATCACAATATTAGCCTAATGTTATTGAACATGTTCAACAGTAAATGTTTATATTGCAATTACTTCCCTTCCACATTACTTAGCAAGAGTACACTAGAGGACAAATGTTTCAAAACTTTTTGTTTGTTAAATCTCTTCAACTCACCAAGGCTGCATTTATTTGAAATATTATTAGAATTTAAAATAACTATTTCCTATGTAAATGTATATTGTAAAATGTAATTTATTCCTGTGATCAAAGCTGTATTTTCAGCATCATTACTCCAGTCTTCAGTGTCACATGATCCTTCAGAAATCATTCAGATATGATGATTTACTGTTTAAGAAACATTATTATTATTATTATTAATATTATTATCAATGTTAAAAGTTGTGCTGCTTAATATTTGTAGTTTATCTGGATTATTTGATCAAAAGAACAGCTTTTATTTAAAATGGAAAACTTTAGTAATAATGTCAAAGTGTTTACAGTGACTTTTGACTCATTCAGTGCATTCTTGCTGAATTAAAGTTTATAAATATCGTACAGACCCAAACCGTTTAAACGCTAGTGCATATTTGACTGGACATGTGATCTTGATACGGCAGCCATCAGACCACCCTTTGGCAGAAACATAATTTAAAATGAATTAAAACAACCTTTTCTAGGACATGACTATAAACTCCTAATTACTGCTTATTAATAGTTAGTAAGGTAGTTAGGGATGTAGATTAAGGGATGTAGAATATGATCATGCAGAATAAGGCATGTGCTTTATAAGTGCTAATAAACAGCCAATATCATAGTAATATGCATGATAATAAGCAGCTAGTTCATAGTGAGAATTGGAGCCTAAACTACATTGTTACCATGTTAATGTTTAAAGAATTAAAAGGAATTAAAGAGAACATGCATTCACAAAATTCCCTCCACAACCTCTTATCCTGTTCTCTAAAATGGCTGCAGCGCCCCCTGTCTGGGACTCACACAAACTATGCAAAGATTCTGTGAGCATTTACTACAGCAGCGCACCTGATCAGCAAGGAAATCCTTTTACCAGCAATGTGTTGAGCTGGATGCTGTGGAAAACTACCAGAGAAAGTTGGACGGACCGCAGTGGCCTCCCTCATAATATCCAGTTCTCCTGAGTGAAAATGCAGTCATCACTCCGTCCTGCTGCAGTGCGGGGAGGGAACGAGGCCATCGCTCTGTGCCACCTGGCTCCCGGACAGACACATGTTTATGCGGAGCAGAAAATCTGCAGTGTCACAGCTCTGGCTGACCTCAGTGCAAATGTCCTCACAACCCTAATTATGCAGAGATGTTGGCAAAGCACGTGGAAGCATACACTTGTGTTTTCCAGTCAAACAACCATGTATATCATTTTACTAATCCAGAAAATATCAACAAAGAGAAAGAGAGATATAACGGTTTGGCGAGGATACGTTCATTGCGCAATTTGGCTAAATATTGTGATTATGATTTGAACTGGGAACTATGAAACTAAAGGAATATCCATATCATGAGCACCATGAATGATCTGAGTATGTATAGACAACTGTATCCGTACGCTCTCTGCAAATTCAGACTTAAAAGTGCCCTTATTACGCTTTCCTGGGTTTTACCTTTCATATAGTGTGTAATTTGAGCTGTTAGTGAATGTTAAAGGTCTGCAAAGTATCAAAGATCAAAATGAACTTCCTGAAACAAGTCTAACTTCCCGCTCAAACCTACATAGGTTTATAACAAATTTGCATAATGCCAGCAGCATATGGTCTTCATTGGCTGCCTACGATCAACGTCTACTTTGACCCTCAAACACTATAGTTGTAGATGAGACTGGAAGAGTTTGGTGTGTTTTGTTGACATGTCGAGAAAATGCTGTTTTCTGCTGCCAAAGCAAAGCCACTTCAAAAGGATGAGGGCTCGTGCTGGAATCCATACAATAAAATCGACACTATCGATACGGTTCTGAAATTTAGATATGGTAATCGACATTTGGTATCTGACACACGCTGTAAGCGGTCGACCAATCACAACAGACTGGGCCGTCTGACCAATCAGAGCAGAGCAAGCTCTCAGACAGGAGGGGTTTAGAGAGACTTTATCAGACACCAGAGACTGTGAGCATAGAGGTGATGCTGCAATGTAAGTTATGAGAAAATTAAAGTCTGTGTAAAAAATTAAATATGTGTTTTGAGTTTGTCATGCCACAGAAAAATGTATTATTAGCCACCCAGCCAAATTTGGATAGTGAGGAAAAAAAACACAGAGTACACTTGCGGGAAACTTATACTTATTGGTGGGCCCGTACTGCAGGACGGGAGGATGAAGGCCGGGATGGGACAAAGTCGGTTAAGCCTCATGACCAGTTGTCGGCGGGTCGGGAGGATGAAGGCTGGGGCGAGAGATAGTCGTTCCGGCCCCATCACCAGATGTCAGTGGGATGGGAGGATGAAAGCAGGGGCAGGGCATATTCGGTCCGGCCCCATCACCAGATCTCGGCGGGATGGAAGGATGAAGGCCAACACGGAAAATGTCTTTTAAAGTGTTTTTCACCTTGGATGCATGTAAACTTATTATAGGAGACCTCCAAAACAAAATTAGGAACCTTTAAAAATAGAACATTAAGGGCATTTTTATGTTTATTTGACAAAATCTCAATTTTTCTGGTTTAAATCCCACAAGTTGAGTTTGTTTAGCTTAAAGGGTTAGTTCAACAAAAAAATTCTGACATTAATGACTCACCCTAATGTCGTTCCAAACCCGTAAGACCTCCGTTATTCTCTAAGACGCTGCTGATGTGTTATCTGGTGCGTCAGAGCGTCCATGTAGTCTGAGGGAGACGCACACTTTGCGTCTTACGTCAGCAGCGTCACTGTGGACTCGTGAATGCGGATTCAAACAAACGCGGAAGAGAATAGAATGCTGGATAAAGTCGTAGTTTTTGTTATTTTTGTACCAAAATGTATTGTTGATGCTTCAAAAGAGTCTAACTAACCCACTGATGTCACATGGATTACTCTGATGATGTTTTTCATACCTTTCTTCTGACCTTTCTGGACATGGACTGTAGAGTGGGCATTCACTTTCAATGGAGGAACAGAAGGCTCTCGGACTAAATCAAAAATATCTTAAACTGTGTTCCGGAGATGAACGGAGGTCCTACAGGTTTGGAACGACATTAGGGTGAGTCATTCATGACAGAATTTTAATTTTTGCGTGAACTAACCCTTTAATTGTGCAGTCCTACATTCTGTGTAACCGAGGCAGCTGTACTCAGTCATTTGTTTGTGTGCGTAGGTGAGTGATTGTGGCCAGCGTGTGGTAAAGGTTAGCATTTCAGGAGAATAGCGTGGGGGCGTCTGATGGCAGAAAATGACAGGCGCTGCACATTCATGATTTATAGCTGACAAAACGGCTAAAAATAAGTAGCACAACATGGCACAGAGAGACTGTACCTGTCAGCATGTTATGCAAGAAAACTTAAGGGGACCTCACTTTAAATATAGGCCATTTCCTTCCAAAATTAGTTTTAAAGGTCTCCTACAATAGGTTTACATGTATCCAAGATAAAAAATAAATAAATAAAAATAATTTAAAAAAAAAAAACGACACTAATTCTTCTCATACATTGCTGCATCACCTCTTCTCTCACAGCGTCTGAAACGGTTCGAACAAAGATTCGGTCTCTCTAAACCCACCTTTCTGAGAGCTTTCTATGGATTGGTCAGATGGCCCAGTCTGTTATGATTGGTCTACCACTTGCAGTGCATGTCAGAATCAAAAAGCAAATTTGCATATCTGAATTTCAGCTCCAGATCTTCTTTAGCACTTGATGATTCAAACTGATGACATCGTCATTATATTTTCATGCCCCTAAACATGACGATGAACAAAAAAAAACTGTGATTGGTTGCTTTACATGTCAGTGAGACAGCCTCTGGGCTTCTGCCGTCTGAAGGTGTGTTACGCAGCACGTTTGAGCTTCAGCAAGAACCAATCATTTATACCATATTAAACTAATGTTACAGTCTTCTGGTGTAAACACACACACAGCGAGAAGAGGGTGACTGATATATGAGCTATTGACTTAGAAGGCAAGCTAATTGAAAAGAGCCTGTGAGCAGATAAGCAGGCACATCTATAGCAGTACATTTGATACTGATCCAGCTCCCGCTGAGCGCACACCTGTCTTCTGCGACACACAGACTCTGAATATATGAGTGTATGCCTAGATGGTTTTGTAAAGACAAACAACACAGTAAACAACTATAACTTTGGAAGCCCTACTTGCCAATCTGGCTGTTTCTCCTAACACACGTTTCAGTATGCTTCATGGTTTATGGACCATTTATAGAGTCATAACCACATCACACATGATCCAGATGGGTTTCTTCATGACCATGTGTATCTTGAACTCAATATGTCAGTCTAAAAACTCTGACTGGGTTCCATGAGTGGAGAAAGAATGCCTGAAACCTCATCCAAGATCTGTGTCCAACCCAACCATTAACTTAATCCATCTCAAACCACTTCAGTCTACATGCTGTCCTACTGTACATGTGGATTTATCTCCACCCTAAGATTACAACCCCATTACACAGACACACACACACACACACACACACACACACACACACACACACACACACACACACACACACACACACACACACACACACACACACACACACACACACACACACACACACACACACACACACACACACACACACACACACACACATGTTGTGTTTCCATGTTTTATGGGGACATTCCATAGGCGTAATGCATTTTATACTGTACAAACCGTATTTTCTATCCCCCTACACTGCCCCTGCCCCTAAACCTACCCATCACAGGAGACATGCTGCATTTTTACATTTTCAAAAAACATTCACTTAGTGTGATTTATAAGATGTTTTCCTCATGGAGACCAAAAAAATGTCCCCACAACGACAAAAATTTGGATATTGCCATCTTTGTGGGGACATTTTGTCCCCATAACGTAGGGATTACCAGTCCACACACACACACACACACACAGGGATGAGGGCACATCCTGATTAATCCTGATTAAGGTTACAGTAAAGCCAACACAAAATCTGGCCCTTCTGTTCATCAGCACTATCCTCCAGTGCATCCCATCCTTCAGGAGAAGCAGAGATAAACAGATCTCAAATGAGTTGATTCGATTTGATTCAATTCTCAATTTCATGGCGGCTGCTAGGGCTCCAGGGCCTGGACTAATAAATCATTCGAGCCTTGCGTGTTCAGTAGACTTACTGTGCATGAGTTTACAGAATAGGGCTGCGTGACTTAAAGGGGACATATCATGAAAATCTGACTTTTTCTGTGTTTAAGTGCTATAATCGGGTCCTTGGTGCATCTACCAACCCAGAAAATGTGGAAAAGGACAACCCAGTACAGCTTTAAATGCATGGAAAAATACACTTTAATGATGAAAGAAGAAATATGCCATTTGTGGGAGTGATCGTGATATAGATGATAATCAAAACCAAACAGATGTCTTGTTAGTATTTTCAGAAAACTGTGTGGGGAAGGGGTGGAGCAGCAGCTCATTTGCATTTAAAGGCACATGCACAAAAACAGCCTGTTCTTGACCGTAGTGAAAAACAATCAGCATCTTAAGCTGAAACTTCACAGACACATTCTGGGGACACCTGAGACATCTTATAAAAATGGGCATTATAGGTTCCCTTTAAACAGTCACGATATATTCACAATGATTTTGATCACAATTATATAAAATTAAGCATCACAATAAATGTTGTGGATTTTAATGCATTTAGATAAGTTAAGATAATATTTTATCCAACTTCAGTAGCTAAAACAGCCTTATATATATTAAGTTTGATTTATTTCTGTGAATCTGTTTAAAAAGAAAAATTATAATTTTTGTGTTGGTTTTGGATGAATTATCACCCAAATGTTTACAGAAATATGAGGTATTTTTCAGTAGTAAAAATATTTAAAATATAAATATGTTACACACTGATGCACATACACTACCATTCACAAGTTTGGAGTCAATAGAATATTATATATATATATATATATATATATATATATATATATATATATATATATATATATATATATATATATATATATATATATATATATATATATAAATATATATATATATATATATATATATATATATATATATATATATATATATATATATATATATATATATATATAAAATTTCTTTTTTTTTTGTTTTAAGAAAGTAATACTTAAGCATGCATGAATTGGTCAAAAGTTCATCAGAGAATCCTGAAAAAAAAATCTGTTTTCACAAAAATATTAAGTAGTAACATTGATAATAATCATAAATGTCTCTTGAACCTCAAATCATCATATGAGAATGATTTCTGAAGGATCATGTGACACTGAACACTGGAGTAATGATGCTGGAAATTCAGCTTTGTTAACAGGAATAAATAACATTTTTAAATGTATTAGTTATATTAAACTTCAATAATATTTTTCACAATAATACTATTTTTACTGTATTTATGATTATAAATAAATAAATAAATAAATAAATAAATAATTTAGGCTGAAATAAACGCAGCCTTGGTGAGCACAAGATACTTTTTTTTTTAAAACATTCTCAAAACTTCTGAACATTAGCATAAATGAAAATCGCTTGTAGAAAGAAGTTAATTTAGTGAACAACCATGTATAAAACATAACAGTTTTCTTCTAAACTGCATTTGTGATGCATTTAGTTCAGCTGATATTGTGACTTCTTCATTGTGAAGAATGTGTGTTTGGTTGAAAGTTGTATTTCCTATGGCTGAACAAATATATAACAAACACAAAAACCAACACCAATATTTTTCATCCAATTTCCTCAAAAGTCAATAAGATATTACATTTGAAACTATACTACCCAGCTGAAAACGGCTGCATTACTGCATATCATTCAACTCACTTCTCTGCATAGCTGTGTGTGTGTGTGTGTGTGTGTGTGTGTGTGTGTGTGTGTGTGTGTGTGTGTGTGTGTGTGTGTGTGTGTGTGTGTGTGTGTGTGTGTGTGTGTGTGTGTGTGTGCGTGTGCGTGTGCGTGTGTGTGATTCTTGATCAGAGAAAACAGAGGCTGTTGTTGACTAACATACTACTTCCTGTTTCCATGGAGAACTCTAGAGGAAATCCAGCAAGCAATTAACAGAAATGAAATAAACATGGATGACAGAGAGAGAGAGACAAAGTGGGCATCTGGGAAAAGTTCTCCATCATCTGTAATCGACCTAACGAGTGTCAAATCCGAGACTCTGACCCGATAGCTACCTGCCAAACAGTTAAGTGTCCTCGCCAAGGGCTGCGTTTGCTCACGTTTGCCACTTGGTGAGGGTTTTGGATGCAGTGTGCAGAACAAAATAAGAGACGTCTCTGCAATTCATCAGGCTTCATCCATCCGTCCTCTCCACACTCACACACATATATTTCTCCTCACTCCAGCTGAAATCTCATCCATTGTTATGAGGGAAGAATGGAATGAGGAATGCACAAAGTTGAGAGGCAACATTCCAGCATCTGGAAGCGTTCGGGTACACGTGTGTCCCTTTCCGGATCTCTCCCTCCCTTTACTCTGTCTGTCTGTCTCCAGCTTTCTCCAGCTTTTTTTTTTTTCTTTCAAAGAAGGAATTTTGTAATCTGATCCTCAGCTAGTCTTTCCAAGTGCAACTCAGCAAACACACGCTTTGACGTTAAGAAATGCCATGTGTGATCACAAACGCACAAAAACCACATCACAGGTCATTTAGAGTCAAAACAATCAGATACTTCCAAAATAAACCCTCGCATAAAACCCAGTATGACACATTGCAAATGAACCGTGAGCGCTGCTGGAGACCCGTTCATCCCAAACAAACACAAGTCAGAGTTTTCAGCAATGATGCGGTTTTCACATCCCATTACCGCTTCACAGATGCTACATTGTGCGTATTTGGTGGTATTACAATGTATTTGCATGATTTGCATCTGACCCTTTTGGGATTTTCACAAACACTGAGAGAATAAATGAGTGCACACACTCTAATGTTTCCCTGAATCAGAAACCTAAGCCATTTATGTCATATAGAAGATGCTTTAGCCCTAAAACATCGCTGTGTCCTTGTTTTGGATATGCATTTTTATTGCTGCAGGTCTTCTAAAGGCTTCATTTTACATGTAATACTAAAGCTAAAATTAGCAAATTTCCCTTTGTTAGCGTTCATTTAGCAAGTTAACAGTTTGGGGTACTAGCTTAGCATAGAGCTAACTGATTTAGAAAATGATTGGCTAGTACAAGATATCATGATAACACTTTGGGCTCTATCATACACCCGGCGCAATACAACGCAAGTGTTTTTTGCTAGTTTCAGCCCAACACAGTATCATTTTCACATCCAGGGTCACGCTGTTTTAATAGCAAATATACTCAAAGGCAAATGTGCTCACGGCCATCTGTTCACCCATGAGCGAGCTGGTCTGGAAACCAGGTGTGTTCAGGAGCATTGTTGGAGCGTTGCTATTTTGAGGAACTGAAAACGACGGAGTATTTTTTGTTTTATTTAAAATAAAAGGATTCCTCTCTGGAGAAGCATTCAGTCTTTCCGCTCACAAGTAAATAGTGAATCCGTCATGGTGCGAGCACATCTGGATTTTAAAGGGAATGGGAGATGAGACTCTGATTGGTTTATTTCACATTATGCCCAAAACTCACCCATGACTCATTAAGAGACGAGGGACAACCCTTTTGGACCATGAGCCGGGAGCGCAGTCGTTTTTCAGTCGTTTAACTAGCAAAAGTGCACCTGCGCCATGACCAAGAAGTGATATGCTTTCTAATGCATTCGTAATATTTAAATACAAGTTATATATTTAATGCTGCTAAGTACACACTGCAAAGTTAAAGGAAATCTGAAATGGTGATGTTTGACAGTGATCACCATATGCATGCATTAAGTCTTGAAGTGTAAGTGTAACTTTTCACTTGATCTTTTTAATGCAATGTTTACTTAATGGAACAATATTACCTACATATTTTAATGTATTATTTACTTATTATAAATTAGTATTAATAATGAATTAATTTTGTTTAATATTTTTATTTAAATTAAAAATAGTTACAATAGTTTTTGCTCCAGTAGGGAAATTGGTATAGAGAATGTGACATTTTACTAGTTTTATTACGACTGCTGAAATGTTGGTATTGTGACACGACTGGCTTGCTCCTTAAACACTGGCACAGTGGTGTGAAGAGCTGAATAACCCACACGCGGCCCCACCGAGGCCTGGGATTGAGCAATGGAGGCGGGGAATGCACCTGGCGACGGGAGGAGCGGGGGTGGCTGCAATTTTTATGTTGAGTTTGACAGTTGGGCGGCAGAACAAAAACTGACGCCATCTCAGCACAGTGAACGCTTGAAGACGCATCGAGGCCTTCACTAGCCATGAGCTACACCTCCATTAGGCACACTGCTTCATGCTTCAGTGGATTTTAAACATGCACATGCCTTAAAAAGCCGGAATACACCGTTCACAGGCCAACCTACTGACCAACACTTGGAAGAGCACATAACTCAGAGCCCTATGAGGCGCAGGCGCTGGTGATAAGGTGAATAAATGAAATGAAAATAGCAAAAAATAAATGATATACATAGTTTACCTAATCCTCACGTGTAGTTTGGAAAGCAAAATAAATAGGCTAATCGACTTTTAAAAAGCAGGAGACATTTGTTCAATCAAATAAAAATCGTTCAGCCTATGCAGTCAATAAGTATAAATTATGAATGCATTTTATTGATCGATTTTAAAGGGGTACTTCAGCGCTGGGTCATTTATGTAGTAGAAATGTGAAATTATTTTTGAATTTGGGGCCTTCTGGACTGAGAAAACACAGAAAATGTATTTTTGTCTCATGAGGATGAAAGACAACAATTCCCAGAACGCACTGCTTCACTGCCCTACTCTAGGCGTGGCTACTGGATCACTGGATCACTTGCCCACCGCATTCATTTTCAGAAAGTCAGTTCAGTTAGAGACAATACAATTAAAAACTGAACGTGTCTGTTCGATATAATGCGAGTGAGCCGATTGAGCGTCACGGCACAAACGCAGCAGGATCGGATTACATTCATCACATGAACTGAGGTAATCGCAGGATTCGCGGCTGCAACTGCATTCACAGCGCATGATCAGTCTGGCGTGTTCAGTTCATGTCTTTGGAAGCTTAACTTTCATAGGAAGTTCATTTTAAAAGTTAAAACACTCACTTTGGTTTCCACCGCTCCATTTACATGAATCTCCGCAGCTCCCGAGCCGAGTGCTGTGAGTGTGATGTTGAAAACATGTGGAAATAGCGCCTCCTGCTGGCTGTAGTCTTCAGCCTCTGTACAAAAACTCCTCCGATGATGCAAAATGACGATATTTGCGTCATCGGAGGAATTTCCTGAAATAAAATACATAATTCTCTGTCTCAGGGTCATATGAGGGGGAAAGTACAGTCACATGATCCTTCAGACATGAACTGAACACGCGCCAGACTGATCATGCGCTGTGAATGCAGTTGCAGCCGTGAATCCCGTGCTTAACTCAGTTCATGTGATGAATGTAATCCGATCCTGCTGCGTTTGTGTCGTGGCGCTCAATCGCTCACTCATAATATATCGAACAGACACGTTCAGTTTTTAATTGTATTGTCTCTAACTGAACTGATTTTCTGAAAATGAACGCTGTGGGCAAGTGATCCAGTAATCCTGTAGCCGACTAGCCGTGCCTAGAGTAGGGCAGTGAAGCAGTGTATTCTGGGAATTGTTGTCTTTCATCCTCATGAGACAAAAATACATTTTACAGTCTAGAAGGCACCAAATTCAAAAATAATTTCACATTTCTACTACATTAATGACCCAGTTTAAATACAGATTCATCTTCCCAGCACTGAAGTACCCCTTTAATATCAAATTAAAATAAAAAAGATGCAATTGATTTTTTGTATTGTATTTTATTAAGTATTTTGGAATCTTTTCAGAATTAGCTTCACTGTTAATTAATAACATTGTAAAAGATTCGATCTGTCACACTGAAGTCATGTGGTGAGCATGACATTTGTACAAATCTGAGGCATAAGGAGAATAAGTTCATTTTTAGAGTCATTAAATTAAAAACTTTTAACAACTTTTCCAAACCCAACATTAAAGTACATTTCTAAAAATCTGGCACATGTATTTTAAAGAAAATTGTTCTTATGTCCTATAGTGACCCGTATCACAGGTGAAAGGAAATCAGCCTAGCACAGAGCTTTCTCTGCAGGTTTTGCTTTTCTGTCGTCATGACCGAAACCACATTTTACATTGTCGAAAAAACCACATTTAGATCTTCCAAGAACCAAACGAGGCCTGCACGTCATACTGAAATCTTTGAAAGAGTGGGTTCAATCTGCTGTTGCCATGTCTGACGCAGAGACGAAGGTTTACGCCAAGGTTTGCGTGCGGCTGATAGTGCAGTCCGTGTCAGATGCAAAACGTGGTGCAGATGGGGTGCAAAACTGATTCTACATCTGATGTTATACACGCTTGCTGCACTTTGAGTAGGAAACCTTCACCTTTGGCATTAGAAAAACAGTTTTGGGGAAACCAAAGACAGTCAAAAAAAAAGAAAAGAAGAATCTACAATAAGACTGATAACTCATTTGAGTAACAAATGAAATCTAGTTGATTTGTTTTTTAATAACAATTAGCTTATTTAAAGTGCACCTATTATGGTTTTTCGAATATTCCCTATCATGCACTGTGTAATAGAGCCGTTTGTGAAACGTTCTGCAAAGTAGTAAATAAATAAAGTTATTGTCTTCCAAAATAAATAATCAATTCTGAACCAACTAAACAAGACATTAGTCATTGAATCCCACTGTGTTAAGGTTCTACGTCACTAGAAAAGACACCCGCATAATGCCCGCCATGCTGTAAGTTGTCCGCCCTCAAATGCGTCATTTTACTCACGACTGCTTCTCAAATCTCAGAGTTCAGCATGGAATTCACAAAACACTTGCTCTTCAAAGATGGGTCAGTACTCAGTTTATTTGGACCAGCTGCTCCTCAGAATCACAATCTGTAAGTATGAGTAATTATTGATGTATATATTTTCTACTGAGTGTTCAAAATACGTTGTTTTGTGTTTTATATTGTGTAAGTTTACGGCTGACTCCCGTTATTACTGTCTTACTGAAATATCCTCAGCTGTGGGCTGCAGTATTCCCTAAAACTGTCTATTAATGCAGATTGTCTGTCGTTCTTACTACAGTCCCTGACAAAAGTCGTGTCGCTTAACTATTTTGAAGAAACACCTGCTATTAACCTGATTTTTAATTCATCAATTGGTGTTAGAAATAGCTCATATGAAAAGCTAAAACCCTCCCAAATGATGTTTAATGCACTGAAATAAATTAGTTTCACTGAAAAAGATATCATTTAATCAAGACAGAAAGGTCAAATTTTGGCAAGACAAAAGTTTTGTCGCCTATACAGAAATTGAACAAATTGACTGCAAATACAAAAATATGTCAGTAGTGGTGCTGTGAGATCCAAATTTAATATCTTGTATTACTTCCATGAGCTTGAAGGACTGCATCCATGCGGTTTGGACTTATTGATGAAGTCATCAGGAATAGCAAAGAAAGCAGTCTTGCATGCCTCTCAGAGTTCATCAATATTCTTTGGTTTCGTCTTCCATGCTTCCTCTTTCATCCTACCCCACATATGCTCAATGATGTTCATGTCTGGTGAATGGGCTGGCCAATCCTGGAGCATCTTGATCTTCTTCGCCTTGAGGAACTTTGATGTGGAGATGGAAGAATGCGATGGAGCACCATCCTGCTGCAGAATTTGGCCTCTTTTATGGTTGGGAATATAAGAGGTATAAGATTTCTTGGTATTTTAGACTATTGAAGTTGCCTTCCACCCTGCAGATCTCTCGCGCACCCCCATACTGGATGTAACCACAGACCATGATTTCCCCCCACCAAACTTCACTGTTTTCTGGGTGAATCTCGGATCCATGCGGGCTCCAGTAGTTCTCCTGCAATATTTCCGGCGACTGTGGTGTAATTCAACAGAAGATTCATCTGAAAAATCCTTCTGCCACTTTTCCAGCGGCCATCCTTTTAGCAGGCTGTGGGCTTTGGCAAATGCCACACGGTTTTTCAATTGTCTTTTGTTTAGTGCTGGCTTCTGAGCACTGACTCGACCGTGGAGGCCATCGGTGAAGCTCATATGACAAGGGGACAACACTTATGTCTTTGCAAAAATTCACTCAATGGGCTTTACCAAGCTGTGGATATTTTTGACAGTTTCATTTTGCACTGAGACATTATTACAAAAGCTGTTGGGATTAAAATGAGCCATTTCTTGTAAAAAAATCTTGATAAGAAATATATTTCAGCGGCACTTCAGTTCAATTTGTACACAAGCGTCAAGACTTTTGTCAGGGACTGTACTTTGAGTAAAGATAAAGGATGGAGCAAGATTTGTTTTGCAATCTTTAATGTTCCAGTCATTGATGTTAGTGCTAGGCTAACATATGCGCTGTTATTGATACAGTTCCTGCATGTGCACTGTAATAAATCCTTGTAAAAAATACACACAAGGGTTTGTTGATGGACGCACACTTGTTAATGCTGATGGTGAGGAATTACAGCTGCAACATTTCATAATGAACCGTAGCGCCTCACTGAGAAACGTCCTGCTCAAGTCGTCCATGTGATAGAGGTTCGGGTTGAATAACGAGTTCTTCTAATGTTTCATCATCGCCTGGATTGATATGCTAAAATCGACGCCATCATCGAGCTTTAGGAAGCGGAGCTGAAGTTTATGGTAATGAGAGTTTAGCTTCTGAAACGCGCAGTAATCGGTTTGACAGACTGGGCCATCAGGCCAATCAGAGCAGGGCAGGCTCACCGAAACGAGGGATTTAGAGACACTGAGTAAACCATTGAGTCATTTGAGAATCCTGGTGATGTGTAATGTATATTATAAGAAAATGAAACAGTTTTTGTGATCTTTGATGCTTGTAAACCTGTTGTAGGCAACTCCAAAAAATTAGGATACTATAAAATAGCATAATAGGGGCACTTTAAAGATGTTTTTGGACTGATGTATGGGCAAAAGAGAACCAGAAATCATCAGTAAGGGCTGATGGGTCTTTTGCTAAAACATTTTAGGGCATTGCAAACACACAAGTTTGTACACACACACTGCAGTTCAGCAGCAGTCACATCCAAAATATATTAGTGTCCATATACACTGCCATTTCATAACAGGTACATAATAAAGTTTTCCATCACATACACCTGCAGAAAACTCTTGACACTTGTCTCTCTGTCACTCTCTGGCCTTTACATCGCATCTCTGCCAGACACTGCGACATCACCGCGGTAACTCAAGAGTAGGATGAATTGAGTGCTCAACCCTCCTCCAAGCGTAACCAAGCAACAGAATCAAGTTATATAATCAGCACAGCATTTCATTGATCAGCTGTTATATGACTGGACATTCAAGCAGCTTCTCTCTCCGAGCAGTCACAGCCTCACGCTGTTGCATTACAACAAGATGCACCAAGATCAGAAAACAATTCATTCAGAACACAAACTGATTGGTTTACATAGCAAATGGGATAGTTATGCTGCTGTAAATATCGATCTTTGTTGTTGTGATTTTTGAAGGTGGAATTCTTGAGATTTTTTATGTATTTATTTATTTATGTATTTATGTTTTTGTATATGTACATAATTTATCTTAAAAATAAAGCTCAACTTCAGCAACTGTTAATTACATAATTACAACAAATTTTCTATATATTTTTCTATATTTTCTATATTCTATTACAAAAAATATATATATATATATATATATGTGTGTATGTATGTATATGTATGTATATATATATATATACACACATGACAAAAAGTTAGGAAAAAATACTATTTTTAATGTTGTTTTAAAAAGTCTCTTCTGCTCAAACCTGCATTTATTTAATCAAAAATACGAAAAAAATAGTATTACAATTTAAAATAATAGTTTTCTATTTTAATATATTTTCAAATGTAATTTATTCCTGTGATCAAAGAGTCGTTTTCAGCATCAGTGTCACATGATCATACAGAAATAATTCTAATATGATGATTTATAGTATAATATAATATTTATATATAATATTTTATTTATTTTTATAACCTGTGCTATTTTTAAGGATTATTTGATAAAAACATTTTTTAAAGAACAGTATTTTAACAATATTTAAAATAGAA
The DNA here is from genome assembly GCA_023029165.1 of Gobiocypris rarus. Classification (NCBI taxonomy): domain Eukaryota; kingdom Metazoa; phylum Chordata; class Actinopteri; order Cypriniformes; family Gobionidae; genus Gobiocypris; species Gobiocypris rarus. Next base: position 4,659,434 of record CM040927.1, read on the forward strand.
ATATTTAACAATATTTTTATTCAGCAAGGATGTGTTAATTGATTAAAGATTTGTATTTTGAATAAATAGAATTCACTTTTTATTCATCAATAAATCCTGTAAAAACCTGTGTCACAGGTTATAATATATATATATATATATATATTAAGCTGCAAAATAATTATAACAAATCATCATATCTGAATGATTTCTGAAGGGTCATGTGACACTGAAGACTGGAGTAATGATGATAAATTCAGCTTTGATCACAGGAATAAATTACATTTTAAAGTATATTAATATAGAAAACCCTTATTTTAAATTGTAATAAAATTTCAATTTATTACTTTTTTTAATCAAATAAATGCAGCCTTGGTGAGCAGAAGAGACTAAGTATTAAATACTATGCAGGTAAACAAAAATCTCTCCAGAAAAGGTTGGTTAACCTTTTATTACACAAAATATTCCAGAGAGCAATAAGGGGTGGTCATGTCATCCTCTCTGTTAGAGCACATTTAATCCATTACGCAATTACACCTGTCCCCTGCAGCCGTCTGAAAGACCTCTGTACCTCCAGCAGCCCATCAGACACACACTTCATCAACAGATCTGCACATTCCACACAAACCCCGAGTGAACCCTTCACCAACGCAAGAAATGAATTCCTGCTGCCACTTGCACCTCAGGCATCGACTGTTATCAGACCAAATAATCTGCACTGACAACGGCTGAGCACTAAAAGCAGTGAACACAAGATCACACAGCCCGCAATGCCACTCTACTAATGTTATTCTGTCGGATTGTCTTGGTTTTTTTACACAAGAGCTGTTCAGTCATGACATCAGAGTGTAGGGCAACCCAGCTACTGGTGAATTTCCTGTGGGTTTTCAGAATTGTTCTTATTGTGTTCTTAGTAAATCAGTATAAATGACCAACAGTAAACTGTAGCCACTGTTTGTTGTTTGTAAAGAGTTGCTGCTTGAGGACAACAGTTTTCATCAAGCATGCCCTACTCACATCCTTGTGGTGAAGTCTTTATCCAGCAACACTTTTTATTGACAATTTCAGACGATTTGTAAATAAAAAATATACATAAGTACTTTAAAAGCCGTTCATGGTGGGTGAAAAAAATATTACATTTGAGGAAAAATAAAAAGTTGTTTATGCTTTTGCATTCCGCCTAAAAACTTATTTTTGCTGCTTGCAAATTTTTCCTCCATCTCATATTTTTTTCCACCGCCATGTCCCTTCAGGGGCTCCATAATGGTCACACCAAGAACAATTTATTCTAATGCTGCCTTCACATGCTATCTGAATTATCATAAATACAAGTTTCCTAAGTAAAAATTGCACATGAACACCCTCTGATGTCGTGTTTACCACCAGGAAGTTCGGAAATAATTTTGATACCCAAATTCCCGAGATGGGCGTGTCATAAACTTTAAACATAGTGGCGGGGAGAACTACTGCTGTGACAGGTAGGAATTATTCATTTTTCCCCCTGTCTGGTCATTAATGTAGTGCCTATATAAGCAATCATTTGATACATATTGTATGTTTTATACACAGAAAAAATAGCCTGCATTTGGCCAAAATCACAGAATTGGACAGCATCTGGATAGCATCATTGATGTATGGTTGTCAGTGCAGATGACACTACATATCATTTTGATTTTAATAAGATTTTCCGAATAAATATGTAAGAATAAACCCACAATTCCAGGTCATTCCGACAACAAAGCACTTGAATGCAACAAGCTCGTAATCACAAGTCCTGAAGAGGGAATTATAGCATGTGAAAGCAGTAAACCCTTGCTTGTCTGTCACTTTAAATGTTCGAGCTCCAGCAGGATGGATTCTGATTGGCTGTCAATGTTTTTATGGTTCATCAACTGGATAAAATCGATTCCAACGATATCGTTTCTCCGTGCCATTATCGTTACAGTTGTGATGTGAACTCTGCTATTCTTTAATGCTGAGAGCATATTTTAGAACTACATCTTTATCTTTATTGTTATCGTCTTTGTTGTAAACGGGCCTTTATATGATTATAGTTAGAACGTTCGCCATTGAAAAGCCGATGATGTCACTGTAATATATGCATTCTGGCTTGCAATTGGTCTCCATCCTCGCATTTGCATCCTGATTGAAACTTGCATTTGGCATTGTCTTTTACTTATTTATACATAACATATTTGCAGCATTACACCGATTCTCTTACACTGACACGCGCTCGGTATTTCATTTATAGCCTACTGAACCAGAGCCTGTAAGTTTCATGTCGCTGCATTGAAGTAAAACTGATATTTCCTTCAGAAAATGTAAATGTAGTGTGTTAGCTGCAGTGTGTGATGTATTGCGTTCAGAGTATTTTCCAATGGCATGTCACAGCAGGGTTTTAACAACGGAAATAAACAGCCGGGCAGAGATATACGGCCATCGCGCGAATCGTGGCATGAGTGTCTGACACAGTGTGGCGAATGCAGTGTCAGTGGCGCGTGGCTGTACCGCTGACACGAGTATACAGTGAGACAGAACACATGCATTCCACACTTGTGTCTTTATTCGCCATGTCTGCAGAACCAGACGCGTCTATTAATAGTCACAAATACAAACACACTCACCTAAACTGCCGGCGAAACCGTCCATTTCTCGGGTAAATATCCAGGGAGATATTCCTGGTGCGACTGGGGGAATTCGTCCTCTGTTTGAGAAGAAAGACGCGAGCTCGTGTAATGTCAAGCGGGCTCCTCTGGTCTGGATGTGATCCGCTTAAATGCAGGAATAAAGGGACGACCGACTGGCGGCTGATTCTCCGTGCGGGTAACGCGGTGCTTTTCTGGGGCAGTCGATCACGGCGGCTCCCTGAGCTGCTCCACCACGATCGTTCACACCTCCGGCGGGGGAGGGAGTATAAGGAGCGCTGGGCTTTCGCGTTTCCGACTCCGCCTGCTTTGGCACGGCGAGCTTCCCTTCAGATGCTCGCAGAACGACTGGTCGAGCCCGACTGCGCCACAGTCTGACATTACTGAGCATCTCACCGATGACATCTCGAGTACTCAAAGTGCACACTGCTGTCCTCTTCGTAGAGCGTCATTTGTTTGTTTAAGTATTTGTATATTTATTTTTCCCTTGTCCCTCAGATGGTTCACATGTTGCTCCATGCATGCATACTAAACGTAGGAGGAGACCGGGGATGGTTGTAACATTTTTTATATTTCAGTCTATATCTTAGAGTACGTTTAAGCCAGTGTGTTCAAAATGTGATTCAAACTAGTCACACGTGTCTGCTATTAAATGAGATGGCTATTATCTTTGGAACACAAACAGAAAATGCATGGTTTACTTTCAAACACGAGGAGTGAAATGTTACAATTCACCCCATAGTCTGGGTCAGTTACATCCGTGGGTGAGATGTAACATTATGATATCCACCGGGGTGAGATGTAACATAATGAAATAAGGATTATGATTAAAAAAATATATATATATTCAACACTGACCAGTCATCAGTCATCTCAGTCGTAGTAATTGACCATAATAAATTGAACTAACATTTCATTAGTTACAACTAACCCCGAGTCTTGTTGTTACAACTAGCCCAGAGTCATGTAGCCATGAACTAGCTCACCTTACAGCTAACAGCTAAAACATTAGCACTAACAATTTGCATGACAAATATCTACACAGACACACAATAAACATAATTTAAATTTGATGAGTTTAACTACAAAGCAGAAATAAAAAAGAAGTAAAAAAAAGTGACTTTCTTACCTCAAAATTGTTTTTTTCACTCTAACATCTGCTATGTCTACCACAGAACTCTACTTTATCACATATGGAATAAGGGCTAAATTTAGCATGTGCGAAGTGAATTAGGTGATTTGTAACTAGTTCCTGGTTGGACAGATTGGAGTTGTTACAATTGACCCGTGTTACAACCATCCCCGGTCTCCCCTAATCGTTATGATGTTTTTTGGACATGGAACTGTGCTATCAGGTTTTTGTATTGTATATGGCAAGCCGTTTTATTCATGCCCAGGTTATGAATTCTTGAAACAATTTTCACTAGTTAAATTTTCACTAGTTAAATGCACATTTTTGATATCAGTAATACATTTCAAGTGAGTTATTGATATCAACAATGACATCATCGCTCACAGAAATACAAATTTGATATCAATAATTAAATAACTAGTAAAAATCTTGATATCTGTAGGATAATTGTATTTTCACTAGATATTAAGAATTGATTTCTTTTTCCAATTTCACAATTCCAAATTGCATTGGCGAGACTACTGGGTCAGAGCATCTCAAAACGATTGAGCATCTGTGGTAAGGCTGCACAATATATCGAAATATAATAAATGTACATATCGCAATATCTTGATTTTAATAGGCTACTTCAACATTGTGAAAAAGTATACATTTTTGGTTGACGCATATAGCAGAGAATAGACTGGGCACATGACTGTTACTTATGTGACTTGCTTGACGTTAAAAAGAGTTATTAAACGCAATAACTTGCGAAAAACAACTCCTTGCAGTCTCGCGCTGTCTGCTGTCTGAATCCCGAAATCCTTTCAGTTCTGTTTTGTGTCTTGTTACACACTCAAACTGTTAAATACACACACTGTCTTGATGAGTATTCATGTAAAAACAGTCAGTTATGCTTTAATTGAAGTTAACGGTGTCTTTACTGTCTTTCTGGACCTTGAAAATTGCAATGATGTTGCTGTCTATGGAGGGGTCAGAGAGCTCTCGGTTTTAATCAAAAACTTCTTAATCTGTGTTCTGAAGGTGAACGAAGGTCTTATGCCTGGTTCAGATTACACAATATTTTTGTCTGTTACGATAGTCATTGTGTCAGATTACGCGATTTTGACTCCTAAAATCTTGTCGTGACCTGGACAAGAAACATGTCAGACTACGTTGCTACGCGACCAATCATCGCTTGTTGTCACGACGCGCGTGATGTCATCGACTTCCAGAAACAAGAGTGTAAACAATGTCTGAAGCGGCGTGCTTTGTACTGGCTGTTTTATGTTTAGAAAAACGCAAAAAAAGAAAGAAAACCCGACCATGGACACGCTCCATGCAGGCTTGCTGGAAGACAACAGTATGGGCTGTCAATCCTCCAAAAAGAACTTGAGGTAAATATCGTTCTTTTTATATTAAATATTTTGTTATTAGTAGTTAAAGCTTGCCATCACAACGTTTTTGTAAAACATCTAAGTTATTAAGCTTACATTAAAGCAATGTTTATAGCTCTCATAACTCTCACTCACACACACACACAAAATATCTTATAATGAATGATTTGCTAGCTTAAGTTACAGCTAATTACAGTAATGTTACTCACCGGTTTGCTGAAGGGCTTCTGCTATCGTTCGCCAACATTTTTCCTTTTTTATTCGGTCGTGGTAGTCCCTCGACGAAACATCATACAGGCAGATGTGCTGTTGCCACATCTCCACAAATCTTTCCTCCATTTCATAATTCCACCTAGACGCACCATCATCACTCTTGCGTTTAGCCATGTTTGAAAGTTGTGTACGGAAAATGTCTGTACTCCGATTGGTCAGTGTCTGCACGTGACAGAACCCATCGTGAAGGACCGTAAAAAAATTCAACATGCTAGTCTTTCTGTCGTGACATCGCGGAACTATTGCAGACGCGATTCGGTTGTCGATACTATGACACACTATACGAGATTGAAAGGCTTTAAAAAGTAATGCCAGATTGTCTGGTTGAAAACAAAGGACACTTTTGCAGACGTCACACTGAGTGAATCAACTTAGAATGGCTCTAATTTACATGTATTTCCTTCACCTGAAAATCCCCCACCCTTTACACCCTCATGCATTGATCACATTGGAAATATACCCAAAATCTATATGATCTAAAAATGAACAAATACTAAACAATATATATGTGTTTGATATCATTGGAAATGTCTTAGTGCGACTGGTACAAATATCTCATCTCCACAGAAGCAAACATGAACATGTTAAAGGTTTTAAGAGTTTAAAGAGATGTTGCATAGTATGGTAGGTGTGGCTTTCAACCATTTGGTCTTTTGTCAATACAGGTCTGAGACAGTGATTAAATGTAAATTCCCTTTGTTAACATATGTTACCATTTGAAAGAAGTTATTGTCAGGTCTGAATACTTAAGGCAGCGTAGCAGAAAAGTCAGGGCGCAATTTTGTATTCAGATTCACCCGTAATGTTGTGTCCAGCCAACGTTACGTAGCCTATGGAAAGTCAGGAACTCTCTCACTCTGTACTACTTCAGAGTATTTTATATTATGTACGGAGGATCTTTGAATTGATTTTGTAATTGGAATTATACATGTCCCTGACTGTCTAATAAATTGTTACATTTTGATTTATTCTGACTTACTCTGGAATTATTAATGGGTACTTTCCACAAAGGGTTAAACGGAATAATTAAATGTGTAGCTAACTATTAAATAAGAATGACCAAATAACCAAATTGGCATTCTAATCTAAATTCTAAATTATGATAAAATGGAGTCAGATAAAGAGGAATTGGAATTAGATCCATTTTGCCCAGCTGAGAACACCGAACGCGCAAATCCCTTCACCCGCTCTTCGCTGCCGCCATTGGAGCGATTTCAGCGGCCTTACAAGATGAAACGATCAATTCTTGTGTCCCCACGTCCATTGTCATTCACGAATCCCTACGACACCTTGCGTCGAACGGATCGTGCCAAATTCGGGCTAATACGTGTAGTCTGAACCAGGCATTACGGGTTTGCAACGACATGAATTTACATTTTTATTACAAAATGGCAAGTTACTAAACCTTACAACAAAAGCAATTATAAAACAAGCTGGAAAATAATAAAAATCAACCTTATTATTTATTCACATCCCCAGTGCATTATGGGAACACCAGTATTAAAAAAAAAGGTTGAGTAGGTTTTACTTAATATTATAACATTGATATTTACACTTTAATTTCTACAAGCTTGAATTGAGTACCAATATAGAATTTACTTGCCTTACATTCAGGTGGAAGGTACATTTGTTTTTTTCTGTAGTATTTACCGGTACTTCACCACAGAATAATTTGTAACCCTAACTTATAGTTATAATATTTAAGTGGACTATCAAAATAAAGTGTGACAAAAATGTGTTGAGAGCGCATCTGCCCCACAGGTGCCCACTGTTAGTTCTGAGCACATTGTGTTGGTGTTCGGCGCACACTGGACCATTAAGGTAGCGGGCAATGAAAATACAGCATGGACTGTTAAACTTTTGCAGCGTGGCTGCAAATTCTGCATGCCAAGAAATGTTTCACATGGAGAATTCCAATGATTTAAGAGGCATCTATAAGCTGTAAGTGTTTCTAAAGCGGAATGCTGGGTTTTTCCACACTGGAGATTCAAATCATTTGATTAAGTGAATATAGAAGGCGCCAGAAACATTGTGTCGTCTGGTCACTCATCCCAGGACTGATTAGAAAACAGAAATACCAAAGGTTCAGACTATTGTGTTGGCCGGACAGAGTGCTGCTGAGTCTTTGCAAATATGAGGATTCATTGTCAGAATCAGGACAGAGGCAAGACTGTCCTCAAGACTGAGCCATGAATCAGCATGGTGGGATCTTCTCTGAGAGATTATCATTGTGCGAATGGGAAAGAGACGTATTGAGCTCGGGTTGAGCTGTATTGTCAGCATTACAGCTTCACACCGCATGCTCCGTCTCCCGATGACTTCCCGGCAGAGTCTGACCTCTCACTCCAAGCCAGAAAAAGAGAAAATCAGACAAAGCACTCTTTATTTTTCACTCCTGAAGGAAGAGGGAGGGAAAGAAATAAGGCCTGGAGAAATCTTTCTTTTTCTTTGTTTGCTCTCTCTGTCTCTGGGCCAGTGAAGAGAATGACACACGGGCCAAAGCTGTGGTCTCTACTGTGCAGTAGCTATTTTTCTTCCTCTTTGAAGATGATGAATCACCCAAACTCCAGCCAGTATGGTGGGCATTAATAATTCATCAGATGACTATGGGAGTTTAAGAATATGTTGAGTGTTAAACACTTGCAGTGAGTCATCCCATACATTATGGCTAACTGATGCCGCCTGACGTTATTCTCCTTCCAAGGCTCTTTTTGGCAAATTGCACAGCTTTTAAATGGCCTGATCCAGATGTGAACAATGCACTGTTTGGCCAACCTAAGCCAGTTTAAACCTCACCTTAACCTTTGCTGGGAAAACAAATGAATCCAAGTAAAACTCAATACACATTCCCTGTCAGAGATGATTAATAGAATATTTAACATAATTTAACAGTATACCACTGGAGCACAGAAGCATAAATTCATGATCCATTCACCAATAACTGTGAATGTGTTTGACTTAATAGACCGGAAGTGTGCATTTTAAAAATAATTGCTTAATTAAATTAAATGATAATGTACATTAAATAGGATACATTAATAATATAAAAAAGTAAATGATCTAATTAAAAAAAGAAAGGCTTGGTTCACATTGTAATACTATGAAAATAGCAATAATCACAGCTATTTTGATATCAACAGAAACAATATTCCCGGAATCATTTTTAGTTTATCAATGATAAAAAGCAGAGGCTATTTACACTAATGCAAATTGCTGTAGATGCTACACTGTACATTTTTTAAGGTTGTACAACAAAAAACTATTGGCTGTCTGTTGCCCATCATCAGAGTGTCTATTTACACCAAATGCTGTTTTACTAAACGAGGCTCTGGAGGAACATGTCAGATAATTGACACAGGTGGAGAGTACTCAGCCAATCAACAAAAGAGGTATATATACGAAGCCGTCTTACCTCCATTTTGTTGACAGTTTTTCCAGCACAGATGGCATTTTTTGGCAGTTCGCTCCACCCGCCTCCTATTCATGCTGTCTACACGGATCCACAAGCGCTCAATGCATTTCTACAATGCTAAAATCTTTATAAGCTACCTAAAACCGGCCGCTCCATCAGCATTCGGGGTAAAATATTATTTTTCTGAGATGTAATTGTGTTTGACGATCCACAATCGTGAGTCTGTCTTCTAACAATTCTAATCGATTCACAAACTTCAATAAGTTATGCTTTGTAATGTGGTGCGTTGGAGCCATGACGATAGAGTCAGCTCTGAGAGCAGTGCTCGGACAGCGTGAAGAGTGCACATCGCACAGACTTGCAACAGGGAGAATGTCTCAGGTTACGTTTGTAACCATGGTTCCCTGAGAGGGAACGAGACGCTGCGTCAAGCGCTGCGGGAACACTTCTGCGTGATGCGTCATGAAGCACTCGTAAAATCAGTCCAGTGGTCTGGCTGGACGTCGTAGGCGGGTGACGTCATAGACCAGGAAGCTATAAAGCAGCCCTGAACCAGACACTGTCAGCTTCTGAAAAAGTCGAACAAGTATGGCCCTCTCAGGGAACCATGGTTACATACGTAACCTGAGACGAAACTCGTGCTGCGTCAAGCGCTGCGGGAACACAATACCAACGCCGCCATAACTCTCAAATGCCTGTATATGTGAAATTCATAGCGCACATTAAGCTACAAGCACCCAAGAACCTGGAGTAGAGGCTACACCAAGGTTGTAAAACCTCACAAAGGTGTGCGGAGAGGACCACCCTGCCGCAGCACATACCTCCTGCAGGGAGACTCCTGACAGAAGAGCCAAAGAGGCTGCCATACTCCTAGTAGAGTGGGCTCGGACCTTTAGTCGTGAAGGTTGGCCGGCCGACTCATATGCGAGTGAGATTATCCACTTACTTAAGGTCTGCTTAGATGCAGGTTCCCCTTTGTTTGGGGAGCCGAAACAGATGAACAATTGCTCAGATTTTCTCCACAGGGCAGCTCTGTGGACCTAAGCATCTAGTGCCCTCACTGGGCAGAGCAGATTTAACTTCTCCTGGTCTGGATTTTCAAAGGGAGGCGGAGAGAAGGCCTGCAGCATTATAGGACCTGCCACTTTCATAGGAACTTTCGGGACATATCCTTCTTTTGGAAATAAAAAAGTTTCCTGGCGCAAACTCAAGACAGGAGGGGGCAACAGATAGTGGTTGCCAAGAAATAGCCAAGAGAAACACGTGTGTTTTTAACTTGTGGAACTTTTCTGGCACCTCCTCAATAGGCTCAAATGGGGCCAAAGCTAGAAATTCCAGCACCACGGCCAGATCCCAGGTCGGCACCCTTGAGCGTGCCGCAGGCCTTAGCCTCAGAGTACCACGAAGGAAGCGAGTAACCCATGGATGTTTCCCCACCGATGCACCATCCAGATGGACGTGATAGGCCGATATTGCTGTCACGTATACCTTCAAGGTGGACGGGGATAACCCTGCAGAGAACTTTTCTTGTAGAAAATCCAGTACTGAGTTGACTTGGCAGTTGACTGGATTTAGAGAATGGTTAGAACACCATGCGACAAAGACTCTCCATTTAAGGGCATACAGCCTCCTCATTGAAGGGTCTCTGGAGTGCAACATGGTCTCAACTACCTCAGCAGAGAGACCTGAGTCTACAAGCTGGGCCCCCTCAGGGGCCAAGCCCACAGTTTCCACAGCTCTGGCCTCGGGTGAAGGATTGACCCCCACGCCTGGGAGAGAAGGTCCCTCCTGATCAGAATCTCCCACGGGGGACCTTCGAGGAGAAAGATGATGTCTAAAAGCCAAACTTGTGTCGGCCAAAACGGGGCTATTAGCAACAGACGGACCCCGTTCCGGCGTATTCTCTCCAGCACTCCTGGTATCAATGCCAGAGGGGGAACGGCTTACAGACGCAGCCTCTGCCATGTCAGCACCATGGCATCCAACCCCAGCGGGACTGGATGTGTGAGGGAGTAAAATAGGGGACAGTGCGTTGTCTCTTGAGACCCAAACAGATCCACCTGAGCCTGACCTAACCGGTTCCATATGAGCTCCACCACCTCGGGGTGGAGTCTCCAACTCCCCGGCACCACTCCCTGCCTCGACCGGGAGTCTGCCGTCGTATTCAGGTACCCCGGGATGTACACTGCTCGGACCGACAGCATCTTGCCCTGGGCCCAAACTAAGACTCGATGTGCCAGCTTCCATAGCCGGCGCGAGCGTAAGCCCCCCTGGCGATTTATGTATGAGACCACCGATGTGTTGTCCATGCGAACCAACACATGATGGCCCCTCAGGTTTGGGAGAAAGTGCCTGAGTGCCAGGAACACTGCCATCAGCTCTAACTGGTTTATGTGCCAGGAGAGCTGCTGGTCGCTCCACAGACCCTGAGCTGAGCGACCACTCATGGTCGCCCCCCCAGCCGGTGAGGGATGCATCCGTCGTTAGCGTTAAGCGACGACAAGGAGCCCCCAGCACCGCACCCTGGGACAAGAACCAAGGATCCTTCCACATGACTAAGGCACGTAGGCATCGCTGCGTGACCTTGATCATGCGAAAAGGATTTCCCCTCGGGGAGAATCCCTTGGTCTTGAGCCACCACTGTAAGGGCCTCATGTACAGCAGGCCAGAAGGTATCACGTTGGACGCTGCTGCCATCAGACCCAGAAGTCTTTGAAACTGTTTCACAGTGAGTGACTGGCCTAGCTTTATCTTGGATACGGCTTGTAGAATTGAATTCACCCGAGCGGGCGTAAGCCGAGCCCTCATGGTCTTCGTATTCCATATCACACCCAGAAAAGTGACGTTCTGCTGTGGAGATAACATGCTTTTCTTTGTTTTTAGCCTTAACCCTAACCTCTTCATGTGAGCGATCACAGCATCTCGATGCTGAGCCGCTAGATGTTCCGACTCTGCTAAGATCAGCCAGTCGTCTATGTAATTCAATACGCGGATGCCCTGGAGTCTCAGCGGAGCCAAAGCTGCATCCACGCATTTTGTAAAGGTGCGGGGTGATAATGCTAGGCCGAAAGGAAGTACCCGATATTGGAATGCTTCGCCCCCGAAAGCAAACCTGAGGAACTTTCTGTGTTGAGGAAAGATGGAGACGTGAAAGTATGCGTCTTTCAGGTCTATTGTGACACACCAGTCCTCGGACCTGATGTGACACATGATCTGTTTTAGCGTGAGCATTTTGAACTTTAGTTTCTTTACTGCCCGATTTAGCTGGCGCAGATCTAGAATAGGACGCAGTCCTCCATCCTTCTTCGGAACTATGAAGTACCGGCTATAAAACCCTGACTCTCTGCAGTGGGGAGGACTCATTTATAGCCTCTTTTTGCAAAAGAGTCTGTACCTCTTGCTCCATAACCAGAGCCTGCTCAGGGTTTACCACTGAGGGTAACACCCCGTTGAACATGGATGGGTGTGACCCGAACTGTATACTGTACCCATTTTCTATTGCACGCAGGACCCAATCTGAGATATTTGGCCGAAGTTTCCACGCTGCCAGAAAATCTACTAAGAAAACCAGCCTCTCGAGACTGGCCTCTGGATTTTGAAGTGTGAGCAGCCCGGTGTCCTGAAACGTTCCGCCGGCAGGAAGCAACCGAACTGACCCACTTTGGACCCTCCTTGGAGGGAGCGAGCATCCCCGCGCCACTACGTTTCCGGGCGGACGTGGAGATTTGCGCTCGCCGAGGACCACTGCGCCCTGAAGCATCTGAGGTGGCAGGTTTGGCAGAACGGCCCCCTGATGGCACAGAGAGGAGACGGGTGCCTCGACACACCGCTTCCCCTCGGAGGGGACTGCCATCATGGCCTCTGGCGTCAGGACTTCTTGGCCGAGGCTTTCCTAGAGATGATAACAGTCCTCAAATTTGCTCTACCTCGGGAAGACCTCGGCTGAGAGTGCTGACCCTGCCCCCAGTCTCTCTCTGTTGGGGAGCGCGGGTCGCAACACTCTCTCGCTGTTGCGCTCTGTGAGAGGAGGACGTACTCTGCTAGGACTGCTCCCGACCCAGCAGCCCCAAAGATATGAGATTTGCGGGGGAGAAATTTCTGGAACGCAGCCGCCTGCTTTTTGGACTCTTGAAACCTCTCGACGACTGTGTTAATGGGGTCACCGAAGAGGCCAGCAGGGGAGATAGGGGAGTCAAGAAGAAACTTCTTATCTCAATCTTTTATCTCTGAAAGATTTAGCCAGAGATGTCTCACCGTGGCCACCAGGGCTGCCATAGAACGGCCGATGGATCAAGCCGTCTCCTTAGTGGCCCGAAGAGACAAATCAGCAGCTCTCCTAATCTCCGCTATCATTTCCCTCCCCACTTCTTCACACTCATCGTCGATATCTTTCAGCAGGTTAGCCTGATAAGCTTGAAGCACCACCATCGTGTGGAGACATGCGGCTGCCTGACCTGCTGCTGAGTACGCCCTACCCACTAACGCCGACGTTGTTCTGACCGGCATAGTGGGAAGCTGCGGGGCTTTTAACGACGATGATGACTCAGGAGAGAGATAGCTCGCAAGCGTCTCTTCTACCCGAGGCATCACCGCGTAACCATGCTGTTTCAACCCCACTATGTTTGAATAAGCGGCTGTATTGGGGTTGAATGGTCTGAATGATGCTGGTTTCTTCCATGATTTCGACACCTCGGTCTGGAGATCAGGAAAAAAATGGCAAGCCCCGCTTTGGAGGTTGCGATCTAGATGGAAGGAAGCGTTCATCTAATTTACTGGGTTGATGCACTTTGTGCGTCTCGGCTGGCCAGTCTATTTGTAACCTGGCAACAGCGTGAGTCACAACCTCTAAAAGCTCCTCTTGAGCGTGTGAATGAGGTGGCGATGCCTCATCTAAGTAATCCAGGCTTACAACATCCAATTCCTCAGAACTGGATTGTTGCTGCACCTGCGCTTCAGCGCGAGCAGAAGAAACAGCAGAGCGTGCGTCTAACTCGGCAACTGAAGCGTCGGGTCTTTGCGAACCCCAAGATGAAAGCCTTCACTGTGCCTCAGCAGCAGCGGGACCTGCACCCTGGGGAACGCGAGCCGAAGCGCCCTCCTTGAAGAGCGAACGGCGGAACCGGAGAGTTCTCATTGAAAACTTCTCGCAATGCTCACAGCCAGCTCCCTTGAGAGCTGACTGTGCATGCTCCGGTCCCAAACACATAACACAGAGCAAGTGCGTATCCCCACCCGTGATGAAACGAGGGCAGGCAGTAAGATACCAGATAGTTATCCACGCAGTAAGATGGTGAACAGTCTCCTCAAGCGAATAAGTCCAACTAAGTGAGAAGTAGATTCCACAGCGAGATAGTGGATAGTTACACAAGGAAGAGTCAATGCAGCGAAAAATGTAAGATTACATGCAGAAATAGAAGTTTTTTAAACACAGCAAGGAAGCGGATAGTTTTTTCCACACCAAGACAGTGGATACATTTCACCCAGCGAGAATTGGACAGTTTTCCACACAGCAAGGAAGTGGATAAAACCATCTAGATTGTTAATTTGCACGAGTGGAAAGTTTCCACTTAGTAAGGAAGTGGACCGATTCATTGCAGCAAGAAAATGGAAAGTTGCCATGCAGCAAGGAAAGGGTAAGTACCAAAAAATCTCTAAATCAAGATCTCATTTCTTTTTCCCATTTTTCTTCCAAGTGGTCTCCCACGTACAAGACCACACCCTGCTCCCATCAAGAACCATGCGATTCGTGAACCAACAAGGGCCGCCCATAGGCGACACAAACCGCTAACGAGCCCTCCGAATCAAATAACCAGGCCCCTCTCTCATGCCAGCCGCCAAGCTCGGCACTTCTTGGGGGGTATTTAGCAGGCGGCTGTCCTATGCTTTCTAGCTTTTAGGGGGTACTCTGTGTTCGGGCCAAAGTCCGAGCTCGAAGCCCTCCCCCCAGACAGCACGCCAAATACGCAATTAAATTTACTCTATAAATTATATGTAAGTGTGAACTAGTGAAATGCTGTTTTACTAAACGAGGTTCAGGAGGAACATGTCAGATAATTGACACAGGTGGAGAGTACTCAGCCAATCAACAAAAGAGGTATATATACGAAACTGTCTTACCTCCATTTTGTTGACAGTTTTTTCCACCACCCCTTCTCCACATTTTGCTATTTTATTCCTTTTTAAGTTCTAAACCAATTACATACGGGGTACTCTGGGTTCGCCAAAGTCCGAGCTCAAGCCCCCGGACAGCACGCCAGATACGCAATTAAATTTACTTTATAAATTATATGTAAGTGTGAACTAGTGAAATGCAAATAGTGTGCCCTGTTGGCAAGTGCTATTCACACCAGCTCCGCCTAACAATGGACTAACGCTTGTTGGGCCAAACATGATTTAAAAAAGCCCACATGTGTCATGGATAAGAGGCAGAGGGAAGTGCAAGTAAAACTCTCTTTATTATATAATTGATGATGTACACAGTGGAAGTCCACAGATAGCAGGCTTGCGGCGCAGGGTCCCCGATGGCCAGGTGAGAGGTGTGATGAGAGTGCAGCAGTGCGAGATGAAGAGGTGATGATGAATCCAGACCACAGGAACAGGAACAGGAACAGGGAAGGCACAGGACTAGAATGCAGACTGGAACACACACCAGGAACTCACAAACAACAATCTGACAAGGAGATGAGAAAGAGATGAGTCTATATAGGGTGATTAGATGAGCTGCAGCTGGTGTCAGGACTGATGAGGTGCAGATGATGTAATGACTGGGCACGCCCACACAATCAGCAAGCACACACACATAACAACAGCACATGAGACAAGAAAGAGACATGGATTTATGGACTGTGACAACATGTTTACGCCTCTTCAGGGGCACATTCAGTAAATCATAAAGCTTAAGTATCTTGGTTTTGACACGATCGACCCGGGTTAAATCTGCCTTTTGCCAAGCTCTCTCTTCTCCCGTTTCCCATCACATATCACATATCACATCGGAAAGGCATTTACTTTCAAGAAAAATTAAGAAAATGTTCTTAAAGTGGAAATAAAGTGCCTAACGAAATGTTAATAAAGGCATTTATTGGGTGGGGTAGGTGTAGGGAGGGCTTTTATTGTCTGATTAAAGAGGCATCCATTTAATACTTTTAATAAATATAATTATTTACACTCAAATAGTGCAAATAGTATCTGTCAAAATAAAGTATAAATTGCATGTAATTACTATTTACACATATTGCAAAGAACTACTTTTACATGGTGTAGATATAAAATATCACTTTTTCACTCAGTAAATATATACATTTTAATTGATTTTGATACTTGATACTTCTATTTCCATTTCTGTTCGAAAAGGAACGTCTCCGGTTACGTATGTAACCTAGTTTCCCTGAGAACAGGGAACGAGATGCTGCGTCAGCTTGACGCTACGGGGAACGCCTCCAGCGTGACAGGTGTCTGAGATACAATCGAATCACGTCAGTCCTACTGACCGGCGACAGCCGATGATGTCATCAAGGTGCGACCAGGAAGTATAAAAGGTCGCCTTTGCCAACATGACACCTCCCTTCGTCTTCAGGGACTGTCTGGCAGGCAAACCCTGAGGCATGGCAAAGCGACACAGCGTCTCGTTCCCTGGGAACCTAGGTTACATACGTAACCGGAGACATTCCTTTTCGAAAGGGAACTCGCGCTGCGTCAGCTTGATGCTACGGGGAACAAAACACCGACACCGCCATGCCAAGGGGAGTGCATGCCTACTGGCAGTGACAACTGTCAGAACAAGTTAAAGAACAAGTCAAGAACAAATTCAATTGAAATGCCTGCACCACCACCCCTCTGGTCACAGAGGCTGTCAGTGACAGCATTCCCTTCGGTCATAGCCCAAGCTATAAGCCTGAGTAGGAAGCTTTCGAACACTTAGAGAAGTTCTACCCAGGCCGCTCAAAGGCCTGGATCCAACCCATTCAAAGGAAGGGGGTTCCTTTAAGGGAATGTGGCTAGGGGGCCCTAGAGCGCCCCAGCCAGCCACTACCACTACCAAGGAGGCCTAGCTTGGTGCCTTTTTTAACGGGCGCTTCAGCCGGGCCATCCCTGTCTGTTCGATAACAGAGCCTCTGGATACTCGCCTCCTGAAGAGGCATCCAGTCCCAAGGACTGCAGAGTGGCAGTGTCCTCCTTGGACCGGATCTCAGAGACGGGAACCCCGGAGAGCAGCACTCAGCATAGCGCTTTCTACCCTTGCCAGCGAGGGGAGTAATCTGCTCAATCCTAGGATCTACTGAGCTATTATCAAATAGAAACACTCAGGAGGCCAGATTGGCCTAAAAACTGATCTAATTGGGAGGCAACCCTAGGGGCCTACGACCACCCGATCAGGCCCAGGCAGCTTCGGCTCACATACGACCCTTCCGAAAGGAGGGGAGCTTAAAGGAGCTGCCCGGTAGGTAAACCAGTTTGCAGGCTGAAATCCCCTCCTTGGGGACCAAGTAGCAGAAGCGACACTAGTCGCGCTAGGGTGACCACTAGCTGTCAGCGTCATGCCAGTTAACAGTCCTTGTACTGAGAACCAAAGACCCATTCGGGAGGCCTAATGAGACCCATTGTATGATAGAAATGTATGCCAGAGAAGCCTGAGAAGTCATGCTCAGGAACTTGCTTAGAGGGAGGCCTGGTGAGGCCTACTACCTGATAGCAGTTGAAGCCAACTGTCAATGTAGCTGGAAACCGGAAACTTGTCTTCTCAGGGAGGCCTAGTGAAGGCCTACTACCTGAAAGTCGAGCTACACTAGCTAGCTGAGCATCCTAACTCAGGAACTCGCCCTCAAGGGAGGCATAGTGAGGCCTACTACCTGATAGCGGGCCTGCTGGAAGGCCCAGTGCGGCCTGCTACCAGCTAGCGACTCGTGCTAACTGTTTCTCAGGTGACTGGAGCACAGGAACATGCCCTTAGGGAGGCCCGGCAAGGCCTACTACCTTATGACCAGTCTTCAGGGAGGCCTAGTGCGGCCTACTACCAAGCAACAGCCTAGCAGCTCCAGTGCTAGCTGACACGGCAGCTGGCAAACAGGAGCCTTCCTTCAGGGAGGCCTGGTGAGGCCTACTACCTGCCAATGATTCATCACAACCTGCCAAGTGACTGAGCCCAAGAATGCGTCCTCAAGGAAGGCCTGGTGAAGCCTGCTACCTCATCCCGAGTCTTCAAGGAGGCCTGGTGCAGCCTACCACCCCTCAACAGCTTAGCAGCTTTTCCATCCTAGCTGACACAGCGACTGGCGAATGGGAGCCTGCTTTTGGGAGGCCTAATGGGGCCTACCACCTCACAGCATGCCTACAGGGACGGCTTCCTAGTGACAGGAGTGAAAAACTGTGATGTATTACCCTTGGGCTGACAGTAGCTTCTCTGCTGGCTGACAAAAATTAACATCCAACTGTTAACTAGGGTTATAGTTGGGAAAATCTGCTACTTGAAAGCCGACATCATTGGGGAGCAACCTCCCCAAACGTCGGGACTCACTCGCAAGGAGGCCAAACTTTGAGGCCTACCACCTGACCTGGAGTCTACTGCCAAGACTGCCCCAGCTGGCTACTCACAGCCAACTGGCCTAAAAATCATCCCAGCCTAGCTGGGTGACCCATCCCGGAGGCCTCCAATTCCTTCTGGAGCCAACTGTACAATGGTGCAGTCTTAACGGCAGCGCCTACAAGCCCTGGAACATAATCACATTGTCCATAGCAGGGTACTCGGCAAACCAAACGCCCTGTACCCCCTAAGCGGGGCGGTACCACATACACCACCCACCTCAATGAAGGCCCTAGCTTAAATAGCTGCCTACCATACCGTGCGAGGGCGTCAGCCATGGCAATGCTCTGGCTACAAGGGAGCTCACGACCAAACCTATATCAACAAAAGGTTGCGAAGTGCTGCTCAACCCGAGTCATGGGTGAGGCAGAATGATACAAAGCTAGGAGTGGAGGTACTCAAATCTACCCTACCTTGTCAGGGGAGTACTGCCAACTGGCCAGGTCATATAAGGAGTGCCAGAGCCTGCCAAAGAGCTGGTGGCTTTCTTAAGAAACTAGCTCTGGAGGGCAGGGCTGCGCTTAAGCTACAGTCTTTTCGTACTAATATGAAAAACGGGCTAGACCCTGCCCCACGACCACTGGCTAAGTCGCTATCAATTCTGCACAGCACCATCCTGCATTACTAATGAAAGCCCCAGAAAGCAGGTAAGGGGGCGAGCCTTGGCTGGACAGCTCTACATAAGTGGAGGCTACATTAGGGACAATAAAAAAGCTAGATTCAAAAAAGAACAGCTACCCGGAGCGCAAACGCTTCTTGTAATCCCTAGAAAGCCTAGGCCAATCTAGATCTATACCCGAGGTCCGAGAGGGCCGCTAATATTGCACCAAACAAAAAAGGGCACTCGGGTAGAAGTGATAACTCTAACTGTAGTTCTAGCGTAGTCTGATCCTGCATTTTCCAGAACTTACACTGAGAAAAGATACAGACCGCCTTACCCTGAGGCGGCTACCAGTTAGCAGCTTAATACTAGGAGAAAAATGCCTAGCCTTTCCTCACAAATGAAACCTCTTTTTTTTCATTTTTTTTTCACCTGCTACACACCCGCAGGAATGAGCGGCACCCCCAGCGCTAATTCTAACGCATTTAGCTATTAGGTCTGGGAATAAAAAAGGGCTGTACAGCTCTCACAGTGTGCACCATATATAGTGTTTGCTGGCCTCCACTAGCAATACTAGCTCACTTATACCGAGCTTAAGCAACTGGTAATAATATTTTATCGTTCTAGCCAACCTGACAGGGGAACTACAGGCCCTCTTAGAACATATCCAGCGATCCCCGAAGCCCTCAGCGGGGAGCATAAGTCAGAAAATATGTAATAATTTCCCATGTATAGGGGACTTACCCGCTCGCCTGCGGCACACCATGATATCTTCCCATATGAATGCTTAGGTGTACTACTACCACGGGCTGAGGGAGGCGCACTCACCAGCAAAGCCAGGCAGGCCGTCAGAGTCTGACGTATCTTTTCCTCCGCTCAATCATAGGCCTGCCCGGCCTGGTGTAAAAAGCGCCTGGGGAGAAAAACTAGGAGAAGGACACACTACTAGACTCAGCGCGCCCTAGGGGGAGGAGACCTGTCCCAGCATGGTCTTCTTCGCTGGAACCGGCCCTGCGCCCCGGCGTCCTTCCGAGTCCTAGTGCGGGAGTCCCGCCTCTTCGAACGCGCCTTCGCTTCTCTGAATCTTTCCACCACCGCCTCAATGGAGGTGCCAAAGAGTTCAGAGGGCGAAACCGGGGTATCGAGGAGAAAGGATTTCTCTTTCGCCCCGATGTCCGCCAGGTTCAGCCACAGATGTCTCTCCGTAGCTACCATAGCCACCATCGCACGCCCGATGGCGACTGCTGCCTGTTGGTGGCGACGAGCCATGTCCGTCTGGGAACCCCAGGACCTACGTCACCGCTCAGCCTCGGCGTGAGCGGGAATGTCCCCAGAAGCTGGTCCCTTTTCCCTCGAGAAGAGGGCCAGGCGAGAGCGGAGCGTTCAGATGGGAAAACGCTCACAGTTCGCACAAGAGGCTCCCTCGAGAACCTCCCGCGCGTTCTCTTTCCCCAGGCAGTACACACGTAGATTGTGCGTGTCCTCAGGCGTCAAATACCTGGGACACGGATCCGCGCACTTCCTAAAGTGCCGCGTCTTCTGTGAGCACTTCATCCTACTATCGTGATTCTTGCAACACCAGACAGGACAGTCACTGAAGACGAAGAAGCGGTGTCATGTTGGCAAAGGCGACCTTTTATACTTCCTGGTCGCACCTTGATGACATCATCGGCTGTCGCCGGTCAGTAGGACTGACGTGATTCGATTGTATCTCAGACACCTGTCACGCTGGAGGCGTTCCCCGTAGCGTCAAGGGAACTTGACTTGACATAGCTTGGGCATTTAAGTAGCTTTTATTAATGTGCCTTAGAGAAATAAAAAATATGTGTGAATATTGAGACAAAAGACAGGGACGTCGTTAGGCCTATTTTAGGGGGGCTGAAGCTACCCCAAAATGTTCCTAAGCCCCCCTAAATGATAATAAGAACAACATAATTTGATTTATCAATAACCATATCCTCATTCATATTTAGACGCAACAATATCCAGGTACAAAAAATAGCCGAGAAGTCGGAAGTTTAAATGAAGATTAAATGTCCTTAGTTTTCGTCTTTGTCAATGTATTTCATAGAGCAAATAATATTCAGCTGCATTTCCTTTCCTGCGTCTCTCACTCACGAGTCTCTCTCACATACACGCCCCACACACACACACACACACACACACACACATGTTTGTTTTTGTGAAATGTCCGGACATTCCATAGGCGTAATGCATTTTATACTGTACAAACCGTATTTTCTATCCCCCTACACTGCCCCTGCCCCTAAACCTACCCATCACACGAGACTGTGCAGTTTATGTTCTGTGAAAAAAAACTCATCCTGTGTGATTTATAAGCACTTTGAAAAGTGAGGACATGGGGAACGTCCATGACAACGTACAAAAAGACATGGGGAACGCTGATTGGATCTTCTTAATTATTTTCCTGATGGTGGAAATGGGGGTTTTCAATGCTTTAGCTGTTTTCCTACTGCACCATTTCTATTTTGTGAAGCTCAACAATCTTTTTCTGCACATCAGAACTATATTCTGTGGTTTTACTCATTGTGATGAATGATTAAGGGAATTATTCCTTTGTGCTTCCTTATATTTATACTTCTGTGAAACAAGACGTCATAGCTGGACAATTTCATGTTCCTCGTCAGCCTGGTGTGCTAAAAAATGTAAATATTAATGGGAATTTACTTCAGAGATATTTTACTCATAACATTTTTAAGGGGTGCCAATTGTGGCCAATGTGTTTTGGAGAAAAGCATTTATTACATAATGTGATTTACCCCCATTTTCACTACTTTCTGTGAAAAACCTCATCCTGTGTGATTTATAAGCATTTTGAAAAGTGAGGACATGGGGAACGTCCTCATATTTCACCCTCTTTTGTAATACCTATGTCATACCCATGTCATTATACACATTTGTGTCCTGATATTTCACAAAAACATGCCCACACACACACACACACACACACACACACACACACAGCCCCTCCCTGCACACGCCCGCCGTCTCCATGAGAACGAGTGTTCGGCGTTCGACATAGAAAGCAAGTTCACGTAAGGTTGGTATCTCGTGAACACCTTTACACAATCACACATTAAAATTGGTATAAAAATATTTTTAATTCTGAATATAGTTTTGTCAGTGTGTTAATGTCGACCCGAGAAGCGATGGCTACTTTAGAAAGTTAATTAGTCGCAAATTTGAGGTAAAATGCACTTGGGTTGTCGATGTCAAAACACGATATAAGCTGTGATTCAAATATTAAATAATGTAATGTCATTAGTTTACTCTTACACTGAATGTTTGCTGCTTCAGTCTAGATGAGTGGGCTATTGTATAGGGTAAATTTAGTATAGGGTGTTAAAATTGTACAGCTGTGGTATAGGTTTAGCTCAATTTAGGTTTAGGTTAAGCTATTTGTATTTTAGCTCAAAGATGGGTTGAATACATGCGGTTCATGTATGTCTTCTTTAGTCTGTTGGCTCTTTAGGTTTTTTACTGGCACACTTACACATTTTGCACTTACAAGTGTGACTGTTTACATATTTGTGCCCATGTACATTTTATGTAAGTTACTGGTTTTATTTTTTAATGAATATTTTCTAAAATTGTATGATTTTTTTGTTGAGTTATTATTACACAATACTTTTTCTGACCTTTGTGAATCTTGCCCCTGACAAATAACCCAAATTACAAAAAAAGACTAAAACTAATAAAAACTAAACTAAAACTAAGCATTAAAAAAAACTAAACTAAACTAGCAAACCCACTTTAAAAGCGAATTAAAACTAAACTGAATTTGAAAACAAAAAACGAAATAAAAATAAAAAATAATGAAAAATGCAAAACTATAATAACCTGTAGTCTTGCTAGAGTGAACAAGCAAAATACAAGAAATGGTTAACTTAGTAAGCTAATCAAAACTCTGTATTCTTTGCCAATAATACAACCTATCTCTATAATAGGCATATTCTAAAACAATATCAATCACCATAGAATGTTGTTGTCACTGAAAACGAAATGTCAGAGGGTCCCTGTTAATGCTATTACTGTTGTATTCTTCAATTCATTGAGCAGATGAGATGGATATTCGAAGATATTTTAGCAGAGAGAAAGAGAAGCAGCCGCAGGAGATTATATAGAGAGGAATTAGATATTACTTTATCATACATTTACATGAGCAGATAGCATTTAAGTCATTGCTTATAGTAACTCATCAGGAGCAAAGTCTGGCCTCAGTAAATTCCCCCATGCAGCTTTGATGTGTCTAAAAGCTAACATTACTGTAACTTTTCTTTAACAGAGTGGAAATGGAAGGAGATGATATGTCTGTCACGTTTTACTTGTTAGCATCTTGGTTTCTTGACTGGTTGTTGACATAATTGTAGCTCTAGATGTGAGTGCCCCCCCTGTCTTCCACTCCTAGTGACGTCCCTGACAAAATATATATTTTAAGATATCCCAGTGCAAGTTGTCTCAGTTAAATCAGCTCAAACATGTGCTGTTTCACAACACAGCACAACATGTATATATATATATATATATACCATTACTGTGATTATGAAAAATAGGGATGCTGCCCTTGAGGCTAATGGGATTGTACTTTTGTGCCTTTTGAGGTTTTCAGTTGAGTAGCTCTTACTAAAAATCATGCTGCATGTTGCTTGCTTGCTTCTACCAGCAGGGGCAAACAGTCATTCCAGCCAAACCTTGACCCCTCAACTAAATGTTCCAGCAAAAAATAAAACACACAAAAAAAGAGGTTGATGTACCTGTGAACTTTGAAGTTTAGACCAGTAAACAAGCAGCACTGTCTGTGATTGCTTCAGTCTGTGTTAGAGAGTGAGGTTACGACTCTGCCTGTTCTCTACTGTACAAATAAACCTTTAATTATTTGTTGATTTCAGGATGCCTATTATAATTTCTTCACACTGTATTATAAGCATGCATGTAAACATAGATACTTTCTATCTACATTAAAGAGCACAAAATCGCAGTCTGGTTGTCATAATCGATTTTCTTGTAAAGTCACGTTGTTGCATCGGATGAAAATGAAGAGGACTGAGGTGTGAGGATCAAGCATTGCACCGGTTTTCATAACAGCATGTGAGAGAATCCCAAGTGACAGAATTCCTTTGACAGAATTCAAAGCTGACGCACCCTCTTCTTCCAAACTCTGTGAAAGAGAAGATTTGGAACGTTTTAAACTTGTATCATAGTGTTATATTCCTTTTCCTAGTTTGAATGCTATGAGTGATGACACACTAAAAACTTTTTTTGGTCGCAACAAAGTTTGAAATGGATTGCACACTCGGTTGTTAGTCGTGCCCTACAACTTTGATGTTTCCAACATTCGTCACTGTGATAAAATCGTTCCACTGATCTTTGAGATCTGGATTTCACCTGACTGTGTAATGCGGACTCGTGCAGTGTTTCCTCACCTCTGGTGTAGCAGGCCTGACGAACATCACTCTTGCATGTCTGGAGTGTACTCCTCACCCACAGGGATTTCTTCTCGTAGCACTCGATGGAATAATCCGCTGCACCACAAACAGACAAACAGACCTTTAGTTTGTTGTCAAAACAGTACAATGGGAGCTTTCAGACATTTGCAATATTACTACATAATAGTTTCATCCTCCACAAAGTACCACATTTGTCCATATTTTATTTAATATTATCAGTTATTATTAACAACAAATTATTCCCAGTTATTAACTGTTTTTTATTTGTTGTGTAGTATTACAGTTAGTTTCTTTCATTTTTTTTGTGCTTTTATAAAATTCTGCAACTGTCCTACAGTTGTTCTTTTTTGACATACATTTGTGTCTTGTACGTGTAAACATTATAATAATGATGAATAAACTGTGGAAATATGTGAAAGTTGATGAGAATTAATGCATGCATCATGCACGTTTAGTCGATAAAACACATCTGCAAAGGATACACCTGTATTTATAAGTTGGGTGTCCACCTTAGAGAATCACCATATTTATAATGAAACCATCATATTTAAAAATGTGATATTAATCATATCATAGAATAAAATATAATGTATTGCTACTACTGTAAATGTATAGTAAATTATTATGGGATCTCCCATCAATGCTATCAGAATCTTCACTTTTTTAAATTATTTTGTTTATACATTTTTCCTGTATATTTCTATTTTAACATATTTTAATGACAGCATATTTATTGATAAAAAATGAATTAATTTATTCATCAAAACCGCCTAAATACATTAACATCAAATTTAACATTAAACAATGCTTGTTACATTATCCATGCTTACATTACAGTAAATAAATATTCCTAAATTTCCCTTTTTGAATGCATGGTAATGAAATTGAGCATATATTTGTTTTGATAGTATTTGATATTTTGGTAACACTTTACAATAATATTTATTAGTTATTAGTTAACTAAATTAGTTAACATGAAATAACAATGAACTGTACTTATAAAGCATTTATTTTTATTTGTTAATGTTAATTTCAAAATGTACTTAAACTTTATTAAAATCTTCCTAACATTAGTTAATGCACTGTGAACTAACTTGAACAAACCATAACCAGCTGTATTTTTATTAACTAACGTTAACAAAGATTAATAAATACAGTAACAAATGAACTGCTCATGGTTAGTTCATGTTAGTTAATACATTTATTATTATTCTTTAGATTCAGAAAATATTTAAAAAAATATTCAACAAATTCCTGTCTTGTTCATTTTGTTGTATTATGTTAGGTTTTTAACTGAAGTTTAAAAGTTTTGAAAAGGTAAACGTGCAAACTGGCCTTTTAGGTCATTGAATTTTTTTTTTTGCCAAAGCAATGATAAATAATCCAGTTTATAATATATAATCCTCCTGACCACACAGACTGACATGGTGTGTAAAGAGTTTAGAAAAGGTGACCTAAGTATTGAATAGTTGAGTAATGTGTCCTATCGACTGACACAAAAAAAAGTTTGCAAAAGATAAACCAGCTGATGCTGTAAAATTCACGTCCTTTCATCGATTCTCAGCGAGTTCTGAAATAAAGTCTGCTCAGCGGACACCTGATGTGATCTGGCCAAGCAGTTCCTGACTCACCCAAGCAGACGGGCAGCAACAGGAGCAGGACGAACCAGGCCTTCATTGTGGATCTGTGCTTCGGTGATGCAGTGTCAGAAATGTCTGTTGGAATCTGAGCTTTTGCTCTTTTAAAGCGTCGTTGTGGATACGCACGGGTGACGTGTCTCACACACACCCATACACACAGTGTGCAACGTATAAACAGTCTTATCTCCAGGGATATTTTTAGAAACAAATAATGATGGAATACGTGTGTGATGATGAATAGATGTGGTCAGAATCATATTTACACTGTAAAACAAAAATGGTGTGAAAACAATTCTCACTCAGAAATTGCAAGAAAATTTCACAAACAATTATAAAGAAACAGCAAGTAACACATTGAACAAAACGTGACATTTTAGAAAAACTGAAATAGTGTTGTCAGATCCACTTGTATATACTGTAGTATATGGTGTCTTTAACTTCACTATATACTAATATTTAGGTAGCACTTTATTTTAGTTCAAATGAATACTTTTGAATATAGATCTAAGGTTGGTCTCAGTGTAAAGAAGCACTCAATGAAAATACTTTGAAAGTGGAAAAAATGTATAGAAGTGAATGTAAACACAGGCACACATGCATTGTTGGGTCTGGCATATCGCATCTTCCTCTTCACAATACCCCATAGATTTTCTCAAGTGAGGTCAGGCGAGTTTAGTGGCCAATTAAGAACAGAGATACCATGGTCCTTAAACCAGGTACTGGTTGGTTTGGCACTGTGTGCAGGTCCTGTTGGAAAATCAAATCTGCATCTCCATAAAGTTGGTCAGCAGCAGGAAGCATGAAGTGCTCTAAAACTTCCTGATATATGGCTGCGTTGACCTTGGACTTCAGAAAACACAGTGGACCAACATCAGCAGATGACATGACACCCCAAACCATCACTGACTGTGGAAACTTTACACTGGACCTCAAGCAACGTGGATTGTGTGCCTCTCCTCTCTTCCTCCAGACTCTGGGACCCTGATTTCCAAAGGAAATGCAAAATGTACTTTCAGCAGAGAACATAACTTTGGACCTCTCAGCAGCAGTCCAGTAGTTTTTGTCTTTAGCCCAGGCGAGACGCTTCTGACACTGTCTGTTGTTCAAGAGTGGCTTGACACAAGGAATGCGACAGCTGAAACCCATGTCTTGCATACATCTGTGCGTAGTGGTTCTTGAAGCACTGACTCCAGCTGCAGTCCACTCTTTGTGAATCTCCCCCACATTTTTGAATGGGTTTTGTTGTACACTTTTTCTACCACATCTTTTCCTTCCCTTCGCCTCTCTATTAATGTGCTTTTCCATCTTGGGAATTTGGGTATCAAAATTATTTCCGACCTTCCCAGTGGTAAGCATGACATCAGCTTACCACTGCAATTTTTACCTGGGAAACTCATATTTATGACAATTCCGATAAGGCAGCATTATACTCACTGGTTGAATCCGAAATCGCCCCCTATACCCTAATAGGGCATTATTTGAGGGGACAGCCATTTATAGTGGTGTCCCAAACCAGACACTCAATGGGCAACCCAGATCCTCTGTGGAAGTGAAAGGAGTGATCAGGAGTCCAGTCACAGCTGAACGCGGACGGGAAACAATCCCAGATGATCCTCGGGGAAAACACGCAGAGCGATCATAAAATCCAACAGGAAATCCACTGCACACTCAGGTGAACGGCCAGGAGATAGACAAACACAGGAATGACAATGGCTGATTCTGAAATCACCCCCTAAACCCTCATTCACTGTTCCCTACGTTAGTCCACTAATACAGTTCACTTGAAGGAGTGAATGAAAACGATTGTGTGTAGTCGGACAGCCGTTGAGTGTACATCGGCTGTACACTCGTTAATGCGGTGCAATGTGGGAATGAATGAGTGCACTCAATGTCCACTATGGTTTTGGACATCACTACAAATGGCTGTCCTTTCAAATAATTCCCTATTAAAGGGTATAGGGGGGCAATTTCGGATTCTGCCCTTGTGAGACCTTGATTAGCTTGTTCAGGTGTGTTTAATTGGGGTTGGAGCTTAACTCTGCAGGACTGTAGCCCTCCAGGAGCAGGATTAGACTCATTCAGTGTCTCATTTGTCAATTTAGGTTTCAGAAGCATGCTCACAAGCGCCCCCCTTTTGGCTGATGTGTGCCATCGATGCACACTTTTTGCTGAGCCATAGTAGCCTAGAAATCTAGACGCACCCAAGCAGCAGAATTTATTTTTCTGCGAGTGTAGTCTAGCAACTCTCGGTAGACCTGACTGTAGAGATCCACTTTTGCGACACGATTGAAGCGTGGTGTTGTGACGCTTCCCCAAATGTGTACGTTGATGGGCGTTCCTCAAGTTTACCACTATGGGCGTGCTTTTGAGCCAGCGGGGAATGAGAAACAAAGGACCCGCGAGAGACTTCCCCCAGTCTCCATGTGCTCAACTTCTATTGGATTGTTGCGTCGCGTTCAACGGAACCATTAGCATAAAGATGGGAATCTGTCAGCTTTTTTGACGCGCAGCATTTTTTCAAATGCAGCGCTGCCTTCCCGGAATGCTATGCGGGCGCGTTAAAGTCGCTTGACATCACCCATAGGAGTGGAGTGCAGCACGACAGAAGTGTTGCACGGACAAGTGGATCTGCATCTAGAGTGCTGGAAAAAAAACCTCTGGTCAGGCCAATCACAGCGTGTGTAGAGTCGGTGGGCGGGCTTAACATAATGACGGTACGTCACGGCAGAGTTGCGGAGGTTCTGCGTGTTACTTGTAAACAAAGAAGCTGATGAACAGCGGACTTTTGAATCTGCTTCGACTCTGGAAGACTTGGAGTTAAGCTTTTCTTTGAGAAAAGAACAAAGAACAGCACTGAAGTCATTCTTAAGAAAGGAAGATGTGTTCAGAGTTTTGCCAACCGGATACGGTGAAAGTCTATCAACTAACGTTAGCTCGGCTTCACCTTCTTCTTCCCTCTGGTTGGTTGTGGCGCTCATGGCACTATCCAATTGCATGCAGAGGGAATTTGAAAGACAACCGTTTATCCCGCCCCTCGGATTGAGCCCTGTCAATGGTGACTTCCCAGACCCAACATCTTGATGTGGGTCTGGCTTGTCAGGCTAGAGCCAAAGCCTAAATCAAATATTTCATGACATTTGCTAATAGGCTCTCAATTGTGGTGGACACATGTAACTTATCACTCTGGATCTAATATTGATTCAAGATTAAGAGGCACTTGAATTTATAAAAAAATATTGATGTGCACAGATAAAATCATTTAAAGTAAAAACTGCAATATTCCATCCGTTTTGATTTCATGGTCACTTTAATAATTTCTGTAGAAACCTCAAAACACTTGAAATGTCTTCTGAAAAGTAAAATGATTAAATTAAATATGAAATATAATATTGCCTTTAAATAATATTACTGCATTTGTCTGCAAAGAGAGATTAGAAGCAGTTTTGCATAATTTAGTGTAATGTTTGAAATGCTTCTTGTATTTAATTAATACATTTCTTCATTATAATTAGAAATACTAACATGTATTCATTGTTATATACTCATAATTATTTCCACCGAGCAGGCCATTTTCACCTGTGCTATTGCTCCCTCTTGTGGCTGCAGTGAGACGGTACATTACAGCAAGACCTGTATGTGTGTGTGCAACTGTCCACAAAAATGTCTGAAAGCTGATGTTTACACATAAGGAATTCTGCAGCCTAGCCGAGACATCACTCACCTCAGCTGAAGCTGGTATATCAAGCCTGGGTTCGTGGTTTAATGAAGCTGACAGCTGATTAATGGCTCTCTCAGTCACGGTGAGGTCTGGACGGTGATGGTGAGAGGAACACTGGGGAACTGGAAGCCATCTGTGTGGTGGTGCTGAGAGACAAATGTGTCTGATGGTGGGCTCATTAGCCATGTTTTCATAACCCCATTAAAACGCAATTCTTTGCGGTGTTTTACACTAATTGGTGTACATTTGTGGTGAGGGGGTAAAATCATTTTACATGCTATCATTACCTCCTGTATGGGAACTCTGTAGATGTGAGGCGTACTGTAGGGAACACCCAAATGTCCATATACCCTTACTCACGAATACAGATGTTCTGACTGCATGTGAAGATACATTTAGGTTATGAAAATAGGATTTCAAACATCATCATCAAGAGTTATTTTATGCTTTATTTTTCTCAAGCTACTGTTGTTTGCAGTAAAATACCTAAAAATGCAAACTCTATTTCAATGATTTGTTTGTGTCATAAATCAGACATATTGTATATATTAAAATGGTTTAGTAAATATGTAAGCCATAAATACTGTTGTTTCACTTTGTGAAAAACGTTACAAAAAGTAATGTTTTTACAAACTTTTTTTTTTTTACCAAAAAAAAAACCTTTACTTTTTTGTTTTTCTTCTAGCAATATTTTAAATATACACTCTAAAAAATGCTGGGTTGTTTTAACCCAATGTTGGGTCAAATATATACATAGAGTGTATGTGGCAAAGATAGTTTTGATGAATACATTTGATAAATTGAATAAATTCACCAAATTCAGAGATATTGAATATTGTAAAAAAAGCTGAAAGATTAAAATACCAATCTGTACAACCAATCAGAGCATATTTGAATGGTCTGTCACCGCTCGTCCGTTTCAATATATTTGAGATGACCAATCAAATCAAAGTAGGCGGGCTTTATGTTCACAGAAGCTGCTGAGCATGAATTCCAGTGCAGCTGTGAAGCTTCAGTCAACGCCAACGTTCTGTGAGATAAGATGTAAGAAGCTAAACCAAACATTTCATATTTGACAGCTGTTGTAGGATATAAATGTTAAACGACAGACAAAAATAATAATGAAAACCAATACACTTTTGTGTAATTTCACCATTTTGAATGGGAAAAATAGCCAATAGATTTCATGATTCATGTAATGTAATGTAATTATAGTAGGCTAACTGTCAATGTAAGAGGACAAGAAACATTAATGAAGTTGTTTTCATCATATTAGGCTATTAATAATCGTGAATAGAATTAATACATTTAGTTAGCTTATCTAGCTTTCTAGCCTTCAGTAAATTAACTTGTCTAAGAAATATAAGCATACATACAAATATAAACAACTGACTTCATAAATCATAAATGTCAGTTGACCTTATGTTTACTTTCTTCACTGACACAGGCAAAAAAGAAAAGATTATAAGACAAAGTTCAGCTTTAGGAAGGGAAGAGACTGATAAATGAGACTGAGAGAGAAATAAAGAGTGATGGAGATGAGGAGAGACCAGGTATTGACAAATAATCTACTGCACGGACATGGTTTTAAAGCTATTGATATTCCATATGTTTTGGCTTGAAATGCACATGTGTACAATTGTGGACAGGATTATTGGCATCCTTGGGAAATATGAACAAAGAAGCCTGTAAAAAAAAAAAAAGTGTAAGAGTAAAATATTTCTTAAGTATATATATATATATATATATATATATATATATATATATATATATATATATATATATATATATATATATATATTTTTTTTTTTAGCACACCAGGGTGACTAGGAACATGAAATTGTCCACTTCCTGTTCCACCGGAGTATAAATATAAGGAAGCACAAAGGCCAAATTCTCTTAATCATTCATCGCAATGAGTAAAACCACAGAAAATAGTTCTGATGTGCAGCAAAAGATTGTTGAGCTTCACAAAATAGAAAGTGGCTGTAACAGCTAAAGCGTTGAAAATCCCCATTTCACCATCAGGGCAATAATTAAGAAGTTCAATCAACTAAAAAACAACAAACAAACAAGTATATTCAGTCTGAGACATGACTGGAGCTTCAGACGGGACAGATGGCTTTGGTGCTAACAGGGATTAAAAAATCCCCAATACCCACGGTTAAATATACCACTGGATCTGTGACATTTTTGGCCTATTTTTTGAACATCTTGTTCAGACACATGGTATCATGGATTCTAGCAAATATACCAACAGATAAAAAATCTAAACCTGACGGCCTCTGCTAGAAATCTTATCATGGGCCGTAGTTAGATCTTCCATCAGGAAAATGATCCAGATCTAACATCAAAATCAGTCACTGAGCACAAAATGAAGCTTCTGCCATGGCTATCCCAGTCCCAGTCCCTGAACTGAACCCTATAGAAAATGAGTGGCTGAATTGAAGAGAAGAGCTGGGAATCTGAAGGATCTGAAGAGATTCTGTTTGGAGGAATGGTCTCTGATCTCTAAACTCATCAGGCATTATAGGAGAACATCCAGAGCTGTTCTCTTGGCAAAAGGTGGCTGAAAAAGTATTATAATAAAAAGGTTCAAAGTATTTTGGAGAATTGTTTTACTTCAATAAAAGGTTCGATTTTTGTGATTTTTTTATATTTTTTAAAATAAAGGATCAACAATGCAGATTTATTTTTACAGCCATCTTTGATCATATTTACCAAGGGGGCCAATAATTCTGACCTCAACTGTAGCTCAGGCAAGTCCCCGAACCCCCCTAACTAGCTCAAATTTGGGACCTAAGTGATCATAAAACCGTGCATATGGCCCTAGATTGAACTGATAAAAATGTAGGTGTGCAGGGCACAAACTAATGCAGGGTTAGTTGTAACACACATGGTTTAACACTTCACACACATGCCAGGATGACGAAACTTGTAGTGTATTTACTAGTTGCCAATTCAACATTATTTAGAGATTAAATTGCGTCAAAATTAAAAAATTAAAAAAATTAAAAAGAAGATATCACTGAACATTTATTTAATCATAGCAAAAGTACATTTCTTACTTTCATTCATTTTTCATCTCTGTTTTTTTTTTGTGTTAAAATAAGACAAATCTGATATTATTGTAATCTTATATCTGTTATTTAACAGTTGAGATGGTTCTTTAATGCTGATCTAACAGCAGAAGACACAAGCCGGGGTTAATGGCAGGGCATTTTGTCACAATATTATATTCTATACTTTTATGAATTCTATTGAGAAACCATGAGAAAAACGTGAATACTGACTGAGAGTCAACGTTCAGAAATTATGAATTATTATTACATTTTGAACTATGCTGTATAGCTGTATTTAGCGATGAGTTTGTTGTCAAACTCAAAAATGTTTATATTTTTAATGATTAAAAAATGTCATTATTAAAAGTTAATAATTCTATGTTATTGACAAAATATTTTAGTGTGTCTTGGATATTTTTTTGATTATATCAGATAACATTTTAAGCTGTCATTTGGTCATGTTACAGTGCATCCCACCTATGGGGCATGTTGTCACATTTCACTTCCATTCTTTCGGGGTAAATCAAGAAAAAAAGTATACACTGTTAATGAAACAAAACCACATAATTGTACTAGACTTGTGTGGAAATTAATGTGAAAAAAAAATATGCTCTGAACCACAATTGGATTTACACAAACTGAGACAGTCAAAAAGTGTTAGGTTGTGCCCCGCTCTCCACTACTCTTTTAATGCAGTTGCCTTTCAGTCGGTCAATTCAAAGTTACACTGACAGATTGGGATCCCTTCAGGGAACGGGGGTTACCGGGACGTTTCTTTGAATAAAAGCATCTGCCAAAAGCAAAAAATGTCAATAGCAAAATGGAAGAAAGCATGGAGAAAAAAATGTGGGCCAAATTGACCTGCAAACATCATAATTGTGATATACATTCTTTACATTCCACAATACATGCAGGCATGTTCATGACCCTTAATGAGAAAAAGTCACAAAACTTGAAGAAAAAACATCATAGGTTTACCAGTATTTCCGACAACTTAAAATCAATGCGGATCAACTCCCAATGGGAGAGCAGCGATCTGCCTCTTGATAAAGCTGGATGCTGAGTATATGTATGTGTGAATGACCTAGTGTTTTAACATAGTGTTTGAAATGTCGTTTAGAATACATTCACGAGGGCTTTTTTACACTAAGAGAAAAGTGTGCTTATATATTGCATTTTTTTTTCTCTTGACTGTTGGCACAGTGGAGAATTGGGCCAAAGTTTCCCAGCATTCACACCCCCTCCCATCTGAAAGCCCGTAATCTAAACTTTCATTAAGGCTCCAGACCCCCTGCTATACCTCATTACTTTGTATAAACCCCCACTCCGACACACCGCTACAAAAACACACAACAATCATAGATTTGTACGAACACATGGGTATTGACACACTCACACACACTACAAAAATTAGTGTATTTTTGTAACACCCAGAAGAAACAAAAAAAATATTTGTGTGACCTATGGCACATCTCTCTCAGTTTCTCCAGTAATTCCTTTTAAATGCTCACACCCAGAGCTTTCCATGCGAGCCGTATAAGCTGGCGCAGAGATGGAGAGCAGATAAACGGGTACGAGGCAGAGTGGAGTCATTAAGGACGTGTTGATGGAGGGGTTTTGAATTATGGCGAAGGTAGAGGGAGGAGAGGGGAACAGAAATAAGACGCCTGACTAGGGACCCTCCTTTAGAGCCCTTTCTACTTGAGTCCATTCTGTTTATGTGTGGGCTTCACAAGGCGCCTACACTTTTAACACAACTGCTCCTCATATGAATGAACAATCCACTCCCTGTCTGCTCACTTTTGCTTTCATCAAAAACCACCAGCACTGAAACCATCTATTAGTTCAGGTCTCAGAGCCACAAAGGGGAGAAAACTGCTTTAAATGGCTTCCGCACACGGGCGGACGGGGACTTCAAGGCCTGCGGCTTTTCTCTCAAGAAGTTATATCAATAATGTGAGTGGGTGTTACTTTTATGATTGAGTAAAAATGCTATTTAGTGCCAGTGCAGACATTTGCAAAACCTGCAATGTGTGCAAACAAATGGCTAATCAATTTTTGTTCACGTCCACACTAGTGAAAAAGAAGAGTTATTTATTCTTACTTTCGAAATTTCTCTTGGATCTGTTCCTCCATTGCTGCTTAAACAAACTTAGACCCTGCAGTGGTGTCGCTTCATAACAGTCTGCATATTAGTGCCTGATGAAAAAATTCAGCTTTAAACACATTATTATTTCCATCATCTTGGAAAACATCAGAATAATTTCTGTTAAGCTTGTGTATGTTTTTAGAACGTTTTTTTTTTCCCATTGTGTTTTATGTAATGACCTCTAGGAGGTGTGCAAGGCATGTTTTCCTTGATTCACTTGACTTTTTTCACAGTTGCGAGTTATAAAGTCAGAATTGCGAGATATAAATTCAGAATTGTGCGATATAAATGCTAAATTGCGAGATATAATTTCAGGTACAATTCTGAGGAAAAAAAGACTGACTGGTTTCTCAGAAATGCGAGTTTATATCTGGACTTGACTTTATAAAATGGAAATGCGACCTTATATCATGCAATTCTGAGAAAAGAATTTTGAGATAAAAGTCACACTTACCTTTTTTATTTTATATTCTGTGGCGGAAACAAGCGAATTCCATACTGAAGATACAGGTCATGTACAAGAAGGTGCTGGTCATATAATTAGAATATCATCAAAAAGTTGATTTAGTTCTCTTATTCCATTCAAAACGTAAAACTTGTATATTATATACATTCATTACACACAATGAGATATTTAAAATGTTTATTTCTTTTAATTTTGATGATTATAACCGACAACTATGGAAAATCCCAAATTCAGTATCTCAGTAAATTAGAATATTGTGAAAAGGTTCAATATTGAATACACCTGGTGCCACACTCTAACAAGCTAATTAACTCAAACACCTGCAAAGGCCTTTAAATGGTCTCTCAGTCTAGTTCTGTAGGCTACACAATCATGGGGAAGACTGCTGACTTGACAGTTGTCTAAAAGACGACCATTGACACCTTGCACAAGGAGGGCAAGACACAAAAGGTCATTGCAAAAGAGGCTGGCTGTTCACAGAGCTCTGTGTCCAAGCATATTAATAGAGAGGAGAAGGGAAGGAAAAGATGTGGTAGAAAAAAAGTGTACAAGAAATAGGGATAACCACACCCTGGAGAGGATTGTGAAACAAAATCCATAAAAAAATGTGGGGGAGATTCACAAAGAGTGGACTGCAGCTGGAGTCAGTGCTTCAAGAACCACTGCGCACAGATGTATGCAAGACATGGGTTTCAGCTGTCGCATTCCTTGTGTCAAGCCACTCTTGAACAACAGACAGCGTCAGAAGCGTCTCGCCTGGGCTAAAGACAAAAACTACTGGACTGCTGCTGAGAGGTCCAAAGTTATGTTCTCTGATGAAAGTAAATTTTGCATTTCCTTTGGAAATCAGGGTCCCAGAGTCTGGAGGAAGAGGACCATGGTATCCCTGTTCTTAATTGGCCAGCAAACTCACCTGACCTTAACCCCATAGAATATCTATGGGGTATTGTGAAGAGGAAGATGCGATATGCCAGACCCAACAATGCAGAAGAGCTGAAGGCCACTATAAGAGCAACCTGGGCTCTCATAACACCTGAGCAGTGCCACAGACTGATCGACTCTATCGCCACGCCGCATTGCTGCAGTAATTCAGGCAAAAGGAGTCCCAACTAAGTATTGAGTGCTGTACATGCTTATACTTTTCATGTTCATACTTTTCAGTTGGCCAAAATTCCTAAAAAAAACTTTTTTGTATTGGTCTTAGGTAATATTCTAATTTTCTGAGACACTGAATTTGGGATTTTCCTCAGTTGTCAGTTATAATCATCAAAATTAAAAGAAATAAACATTTGAAATATATCTGTCTGTGTGTAATGAATGAATATAATATATAAGTTTCACTTTTTGAATGGAATTAGAGAAATAAATGAACTTCTTGATGATATTCTAATGATATGACCAGCACCTGTATACACCAATCAGGCATAACAATATGAACAATTTGACAGATACTGACCACTGCAGACCGGGAACACCCCACAAGAGCTGCAGTTTTGGAGATGCTCTGACCCAGTCATCTAGCCATCACAATTTGGCCCTTGTCAAACTCGCTTAAATCCTTACCCTTGCCCATTTTTCCTGCTTCTAACACATCAACTTTGAGGACAAAATGTTCACTTGCAGCCTAATATATCCCACAGGTGCTGTGATGAAGAGATAATCAGTGTTATTCACTTCATTATGTCATAATGTTATGCCTGATCGGTGTATATACGTTGTTGTTGAAAAAAGTCAAAGAGTGATGCACGTTCGTTGTGTTTTACCTTGACATGAGATTTTTGTGTCTTTATTAAAATCAATAAATTGATGATTCATTATTTTTTTGTTACTTGGCCCGTGCGGGTATTATCTGGACTTTGGGGTGGTACTCTGTGTGTTTTGACAGGAGGGACCAAGATCTAAATGAAGCTCCAGTTAATATTCCCCCCTCAGAATGTCCCTGCTTGTGAGATAGTAACTTTTTTAGAAGTTCAGGAACTTTCGGGGTGGGACTTGGGCGCTGAACATGCTGATTGGTTGCTGAACCACCATTTTTAAAAGTCTGTTGTAGCGTGTGCGGTAAGAGTTGTTTGCTATTCAAATCAACAATGGAGTTTAAAAAATTCGCTAGTAGTATACTGTTAGATGTTAATGTTTGGGTTAGAAGAATAAGTTGACATGATGTTGTAAAGATGCTTATAGTCAGGTGAATGTCTGTTGGGGAGCATTAAAATAAAGTGATAGATTAAGCAGACTTTCTACTAATACTCTAATGAGAGCTAGTTGACATGTAGTTGTAAATAGTTAGAATGTCTTAAGTAGATCATCAAAAAAGTACATTCATATTTACTTTAATAAATTGCATAAAAATATATACTTAAGTCCTACTTGTATGGATATAATATGGATCAAAACAGCACTCTAAAGCACTCATAGGTTCAACTAATGCTTTTAATATAAATTTAAACTACAATAAATTGCAATTAACATGCAATTATGTGTCTGAAATCATTTCAGTTCACACTTACATATATTATTTCTGTCTTTTTAAAAGTATGTCTACTTTTTTCACAAAGGTAAAGTACATATCCTGAAATAAGTTTTTTTAAAAATATAACCCCCCCCCCAAAAAAAATATTCAGTATACAACAAATGCTGTATTAACATTTGCAATAATAACTGATATGAATAACAAAAAAATATAAAGTAACACAGGGAATTAAAAATACAGTGCACGATCAATGGATACGATCATGTGCAGAAATAACATAACTACTGGCCTGACAGAACACTGGTCTCAGGCCATTTGCCTTTCTTATTGTTGAGATCTGGTTTGTATCTTCTAAAAGAGATATATTTGCACACATGAGCATTGAGGAAATGGTTTCTTCACTCCTGAATTGGCAAAGCACTGTTAGACAACCGCCCTGTGTTGAAATACTGAAGACTAGGGATGAAAATGTAAGATCTCTGACATTCATTTTTTTTCTTAACTAAAAACAGCATTTGGGACAACGGAGCCGCCATATAATCTCCATTATCAAGACGCAAAAGACACACAGGGTGCTCTGGTGCCGCCTTGACTCTGATATATATGTTATTCATATAAATATTTATTGGACATATGTAATGGAACATACCAAAGTGGACGCCTTCCTCCCGCTTCAACCTCCCTTTAAATGAAATAAACCAGACCTAGTGTGAAGAGAGGAAACAGAGATTTATGCTGGATGCTGCCACTAGGGGGCGAGAGGTAGCTGTTTTCTGTGATCATTAGGTTTGCTATCAGGATCAAATAATCATGTTTGTGGAATTAGTGATATCAACTGCTGCTTTTAAATCATGATGTCTTAGCACACTTCTGCCTTCATTCACTGTTGCCCAGATGCTGTTCTGCATTTATGTTCTCTCACAGAAAATGCACACATACCCACAAAAAACATCCAAAAATCCACCCAGACCAATGCCAGGCTACTCAAACTTGAAAGTGTACATTTTCACCACAAACATGCCTAGTTTTAACCGTTCCCAGCTGGTTTGCACATTGCACAATCCAGCGAGGCTTTAGTTTTGACAAGTGGGTGAATGGAAGAAAATGGGCCAGCAAGCCTGTTTATAAATGAAAGATGTGACCCTTAAAAGAAGAGACCTGCCAGGATTCATAGTAAAGTGCACACAGGGTTCAGAATTAACATGTGCCAAGATAGTTGGCCGGTAACTTTATTAGGAACTGCGACATAACGTTTACGCTGAATAAACATTATTTTGTAGTAACGCTGAAAGAACGATAACCTGACAACACTAATGTAAGAAGCGATGTGTGCGATTCAAACTAAAGACATTAAGATTGACTAAATAAAACATCTGTCGCCTCATGTAACTTTTACCTCAGTGGACAGATTGCCATCATAAGTTTATCTAGGATGC
This sequence comes from Gobiocypris rarus, assembly GCA_023029165.1. Classification (NCBI taxonomy): domain Eukaryota; kingdom Metazoa; phylum Chordata; class Actinopteri; order Cypriniformes; family Gobionidae; genus Gobiocypris; species Gobiocypris rarus. Next base: position 4,698,841 of record CM040927.1, read on the forward strand.
CTAAACTCTTGCTTTTCAATGATTATCCCAATTCCCACATTAAGCCACGTGTCATTTCTGTGACAGGAGCAGTTTAACCAAAGACTGGCCAATTGTATGTTTTAGTTTTCATTTTCAGTGCTAATTCAGTTTATGTTTTTAACTTTAAATATGAATGAGCCTCCTCAAATGGTTAAGTTTATATATATTTCTATGCTATTGATCTTTAAGTCTTCCAATAGGTCATGCAGTTTTGACTGTATAATATAGTATTGTAAACAATATTATTTGGCAATGTATATATATATATATATATATATATATATATATATATATATATATATATATATATATATATATATATATATATATATATATATATATAGCCCCTAGGCACATTTTCTCAGTTCACCCACCACTGGAGTTAAATTTGGAGACTGAGTGCATGGCAAAAGAGCCTGTAGAAGACATGGATATTATCAAGGTTTATATTTAGGAGAGTGTGAACAGAGTGCAGGTGTGAAATGATTGGTGTGAACTGACTTTATCTTTCACTGTAGTGTGATGCCCTGCATCTCCCGAGTGTTTTGAGATTTAAGAAACTCTTTCTTAAGCCCTTCCCTTAAGAAAACACTATTGGTTTATTGGTACAAATCCATCCATCCATCCATCCATCCATCCATCCATCCATCCATCCATCCATCCATCCATCCATCCATCCATCCATCCATCCATCCATCCATCCATCCATCCAGTCTCTCTTGCCTCCCCTGAGCCCATTGACTTTTAACAGACCCCCTAAAGTGTGGATATGATTGGTGGTTGGAAATGATTGGTTCATGTGATTAATCGCTTCTCTCTTTTTTTTTTTTTTTTGAATGAACAAAATGATGGCGTTAATGGGAAGACTAATTAAAAAGTAAGTAAACAAGTCACCCACTTAGATATCATGCTTTGTCACATCAAAATCAAATGTGAAATTACCTGAAACAATATTTATTTTATTGAGCAATCAGCTTGGTGAAATTAAATTATGTCTTTTTGTCTGTGACCATTGTTCACAGAGTTTGATGACTGATGATCCGAAAGTTGACTTAAAAAAACAGCTGAACATCATAAAATATATTGTTTAAATTGTCATTGCCTTTAAAGGCAGGGTAGGTGATTTGTTCCAGAAACAGTTTTTGTTATGCTGGTTGAAAGTCTCTTTACATCCTGATAGCAATCACTAAGTTAAGTTAGACAGAAGTCATTCACCAAGCACCGCAACCGAAACATCAGCCGCCGTTTACAGTTCCTCCTGAACCAGAACAACCAGCTTTTCCTGCGTTCACACCATTACTGTAATTTGGAAGAGATGTAACCGTGTGTACTGTAATTTGGAAGAGATGTAACCGTGTGTACTGTAATTTGGAAGAGATGTAACCGTGTGTGTAATTTGGAAAAGATGTAACCATGTGTACTGTAATTTGGAAGAGATGTAACCGTGTGTACTGTAATTTGGAAGAGATGTAAATGTGTGTACTGTAATTTGGAAGAGATGTAAATGTGTGTACTGTAATTTGGAAGAGATGGAACCGTGTGTACTGTAATTTGGAAGAGATGGAACCGTGTGTACTGTAATTTGGAAGAGATGGAACAGTGTGTACTGTAATTTGAAACCATGCCGTTATATTCGGTTTGTGATTATTTCTAATACATGCTGTTTTACTAAACGAGGCTCAGGAGGAACATGTCAGATAATTGACACAGGTGGAGAGTACTCAGCCAATCAACAAAAGAGGTATATATACGAAGCCGTCTTACCTCCATTTTGTTGACAGTTTTTCCAGCACAGATGGCCTTTCAGGCAGTTCGCTCCACCCGCCTCCTATTCACGCTGTCTACACGGATCCACACGCACTCAACGCATTTCTACAATGCTAAAATCTTTATAAGCAACCTAAAACCGGCCACTCCATCAGCATTCGGGGTAAAATATAATTTTTCTGAGATGTAATTGTGTTTGACGATCCACAATCGTGAGTCTGTCTTCTAACAATTCTAATCGATTCACAATCTTCAATAAGTGATGCTTTGTAATGTGGTGCGTTGGAGCCATGACGATAGAGTCAGCTCTGAGAGCAGTGCTCGGACAGCGTGAAGAGTGCACATCGCACAGACTTGCAACAGGGAGATTTACAACAGTACCTGTTTTAAGATAACGTATATGGCACATCAAGCTTTTCTTGCAGTCTTTCCGTCTCTGTGTACAAACGTTACAGATATCCATACAGATACTTTGTCACACGAGAAGTGTTCACCAAGGACGCGAACAGGGTTGCCGTGATAAACAATAAATATACGTTGCTGGTAAAGCGAGTGAATGTATCGTGAGGCTAAATCACTAAAATGATGCAGTGCAACAGCGCACGTTATGCCAAACAATCAGCCATTGGAATCAGCTGAAAATCACTGCGTTGGATTCAATATTTCTCAACTTGATGCTCACATAAGCTCGGTCACAGCGTGACCATACTCGCATTTGCGACTATACAGTAAATAGATATGTGCAAACTGTACAATGTATTTGGGAGCTCCCGTTTTCTTAAATGTAACCTCAATACCTACAGTAGGCTATTGTATAGCAAGCGTATCAATGATTATTGTATGCCATCTTATATTTTGGGGATGGAAAACCATAATTCACAACACTGCAGAGTCAAAGGCTGATTTCATTGAATAATGTGAGATCTGAATGTGGCGCAGTTTTGCATTATACTGGCTTTCAAAATCAGTGCTTCAGAATGCTTCAGTTCAGAGCATTTGAACCAATGAATAGGGCACACTCATGCAAAGCATTTTCTTCACCGTGATTTATATTGTTACATGTTGTATACAGTTTAAGTTTGTATATTATATCCCATATGATTTTGAATGAGCCTCCTGAAATAATAAGGCATGGATATTTCAAAATAAGAGTCCCATTCACTTACACAAATATGTTTCTCCATTTGTCCATCTAACTTTCCCCTTTCTTTCCCGCAGGAGCTCAGTTTCTCCGGCTAATTTTCTTCAATGCCCCAGCAGTGCTGTGCCCTCTGCTCCAACAGGAGCTCAGTTTCTCTGGTAAATTTCTCCACTGCCACAGCAGTGCCGTTCCCTCTGCTCCCACAGGAGCCCAGTTTCTCTGGCTAATTTCTCCACTGCCTAAGCAGCAATGTTTCCTCCCAGAAATCTCCAATCCTACGTGACCTTCTTTTCTCTCCATGCTCCCATGGCCAGACCAGACCGCCAATTAGACTGGAGATTTCTATGTTACCCTTAAAACCACAAACATACATGTATTGCTTTTCTCATTTTACTGGAATTATCTGCTCAGCATTCCCCCACAGGTGGCGCAAACTAAATGATTACCTAGCAATCATTGCCAAGCTCACGCTATCTTATGGGGGAGGGCATTTCTACACGTACCATACATTATTTTATTTTTTTCTCAGCTAAAAAGTGCCGTGTGAGTCACACAGTAGAACCAGTGCACATACTGCAGGTCAGGCGCTAGCATGAGGCTGCATCTGCTAGCTGCACAGGCCAATCATTTCAACAGTTTTATCCAACAGGTTATAACCCCACCTACAGTATTGTTCAAAATAATAGCAGTACAATGTGACTAACCAGAATAATCAAGGTTTTTAGTATATTTTTTATTGCTACGTGGCAAACAAGTTACCAGTAGGTTCAGTAGATTCTCAGAAAACAAATGAGACCCAGCATTCATGATATGCACGCTCTTAAGGCTGTGCAATTGGGCAATTAGTTGAATTAGTTGAAAGGGGTGTGTTTAAAAAAATAGCAGTGTGGCATTCAATCACTGAGGTCATCAATTTTGTGAAGAAACAGGTGTGAATCAGGTGGCCCCTATTTAAGGATGAAGCCAACACTTGTTGAACATGCATTTGAAAGCTGAGGAAAATGGGTCGTTCAAGACATTGTTCAGAAGAACAGCGTACTTTGATTAAAAAGTTGATTGGAGAGGGGAAAACCTATAAAGAGGTGCAAAAATGATAGGCTGTTCAGCTAAAATGATCTCCAATGCCTTAAAATGGAGAGCAAAACCAGAGAGATGTGGAAGACAACCATCAAAATGGATAGAAGAATAACCAGAATGGCAAAGGCTCAGCCAATGATCACATCCAGGATGATCAAAGACAGTCTGGAGTTACCTGTAAGTACTGTGACAGTTAGAAGACGTCTGTGTGAAGCTAATCTATTTTCAAGAATCCCCATAAAGTCCTTCTGTTAAAAAAAGGCATGTGCAGAAGAGGTTACAATTTGCCAAAGAACACATCAACTGGCCTAAAGAGAAATGGAGGAACATTTTGTGGACTGATGAGAGTAAAATTGTTCTTTTTGGGTCCAAGGGCCACAGGCAGTTTGTGAGACGACCCCAAACTCTGAATTCAAGCCACAGTACACAGTGAAGACAGTGAAGCATGGAGGTGCAAGCATCATGATATGGGCATGTTTCTCCTACTATGGTGTTGGGCCTATTTATCGCATACCAGGGATCATGGATCAGTTTGCATATGTTAAAATACTTGAAGAGGTCATGTTGCCCTATGCTGAAGAGGACATGCCCTTGAAATGGTTGTTTCAACAAGACAATGACCCAAAACACACTAGTAAACGGGCAAAGTCTTGGTTCCAAACCAACAAAATTAATGTTATGGAGTGGCCAGCCCAATCTCCAGACCTTAATCCAATTGAGAACTTGTGGGGTGATATCAAAAATGCTGTTTCTGAAGCAAAACCAAGAAATGTGAATGAATTGTGGAATGTTGTTAAAGAATCATGGAGTGGAATAACAGCTGAGAGGTGCCACAAGTTGGTTGACTCCATGTCACACAGATGTCAAGCAGTTTTAAAAAACTGTGGTCATACAACTAAATATTAGTTTAGTGATTCACAGGATTGCTAAATCCCAGAAAAAAAAAATGTTTGTACAAAATAGTTTTGAGTTTGTACAGTCAAAGGTAGACACTGCTATTTTTTTGAACACACCCCTTTCAACTAATTGCCCAATTGCACAGCCTTAAGAGCGTGCATACAATGAATGCTGGGTCTTGTTTGTTTTCTGAGAATCTACTGAACCTACTGGTAACTTGTTTGCCATGTAGCAATAAAAAATATACTAAAAACCTTGATTATTCTGGTTAGTCACATTGTACTGCTATTATTTTGAACAATACTGTACGTCCAGTGGCCTGCAGCTCCAGTGGCACAAATAAGCACAAGCCTTTCTCTGCTTAATTCCGCCTAAGTAAAAGCCCACATTTTTCCATCATCCAGCTAAATTTCTTTCCAAACCACAGAGGAAAACCCAAGCGTGAGGCCGCCACCGACATTCGCAGCCCCGGTTTATAACCCTCCCACCTCCCTCATGCAGACTAAATCCCAACACTCTTATCTGCAATACAGATGCCCGTGCCATCCAACGACCCTGGCCATGGAACAGCCACCAGTGTCCCAAAACATCCACGCACAGCAAGTTGGCTGACCAATTCCCAATTCAAGAACCTCTCTATTCTGAACTAATTTTCCCGTAACCCTCCCGTTAAAACCCCTCCTCGAAGCATCGCTCATTACCATTGTCCAAGGAGTTTCTCTCAGGACCCTCCAATCCTACGTGTCCATTTTTCACTTCTTTCAATCACCTTATTCATTTCTTATCTTAACAACATCAAGAGCCTCCAAGTAGGGTTCATCAAAGATTACCTGAGCGGCATTCAGTTTTCCATAAAATCCCTCTCTCTAGATAAATAATTCTCAGACCTCCCTCCTGATCAAGGGATCCAAAGATCCCAGCCAATCCATCCCAACCCTAGACATCCTTACTACACACATCCTCGCACAGGGTACCAGCCTCTCAGTACCACCGACCACTCGAGACCATGTTTATCTTAGCCTTCTTTGGTTCCCTTAGATGTTCGGAACTCGCTATCACATAAAAATTCGACCCAAAAGTCCACCCCACCATCTCCGACTTATCATTAATAGATGGGGAAACATTCTCTTATCTGATCAAGCAAAGTGAGACTGACCAAATGAAAAAGTGTCATTTTAACTACATTTTTAAACTCTCATCACCGATCCAACCATACCAGTCAATTCTGACATATCTTCAATGGAGAAGTTCTCAAACCAAATTGCCCCTGTTCACGGATGAATCCAACAAACCTGTGACATGCTTTTGGTTCCAGAAACATCTCAAATCTGTTCTCCAACAGTCAGGCGTCCCAGCAAAGACTTCTCAAGCCACTCCTTCCGCATCGGGGCCGCAAGCTCAGCAGCTCAAAAAGGCCTCTCCCAACAGCAGATCCAAGTTCTTGGGAGATGGTCCTCAGATGCTTTTCAAAATCCTCTGGGTCATCCACCGAGGGATTTGTTTCTGTCCAGCCAACATGTAATCTCATGCGTTTCCTTTCTGTTCTTAGTATTTCCGGGAGAAATGGAAAGTTTCCACACAGCGAGTCTGCAGGAAGTTCCACGCAGTGAGCCAATGGAAAGTTTCCACACAGTGAGTCAACGGAAAGTTTCCATGCAGTGAGCCAACGGAAAGTTTCCACGCAGTGAGCCAACGGAAAGTTTCCATGCAGTGAGCCAATGGAAAGTTTCCATGCAGTGAGCTAACGGAAAGTTTCCACACAGTGATTCAGTGGAAAGTTTCCACGTAGTGAGCCAATGGAAAGTTTCCACGCAGTGAGCCAACGGAAAGTTTCCACGTAGTGAGCCAACGGAAAGTTTCCACACAGTGGTTCAGTGGAAAGTTTCCACGCAGTGATTCAGTGGAAAGTTTCCACGCAGTGAGTCAACGGAAAGTTTCCATGCGGTGAGTCAACGGAAAGTTTCCATGCAGGGAGTCAACGGAAAGTTTCCACGCAGTGAGTCAACGGAAAGTTTCTATGCAGTGATTCAACGGAAAGTTTCCATGCATGGATAGTTGTCCACGCAGTAAGATGGTGGATTGTTGCCCATGCGGTAAGATGTGGATAGTTGTCCACGCAGTAAGATAGAGGACAGTCGTCCACGCAGTAAGATACTTGATTGTTGTCCACCCAGTAAGATACTGGATAGTCGCCCACGCAGTAAGATGGTGGATTGTTGTCCACGCAGTAAGATGGTGGATTGTTGTCTACGCAGTAAGATGTGGATAGTTGTCCACGCAGTAAGATGTGGATAGTTGTCCACGCAGTAAGATAGTGGACAGTCGTCCATGCAGTAAGATAGTGGACAGTCGTCCATGCAGTAAGATGGTGGACAGTCGTCCACGCAGTAAGATACTGGACAGTCGTCCACGCAGTAAGATACTGGACAGTCGTCCATGCAGTAGGATACTGGACAGTCGTCCACGCAGTAGGATACTGGACAGGCGTCCACACAGTAAGATAGTCGCAGTAAGATACTGGACAGTCGTCCATACAGTAGGATACTGGACAGTCGTTCACGCAGTAAGATACTGGATTGTTTGTTCACACAGTAAAATACTGGACAGTTGTCCATGCAGTAAGATACCGGTTAGTTGTCCACAGAGTAAGATACCGGTTAGTTGTCCACGCAGTAAGATACTGGATAGTTGTCCGTGCAGTAAGATACCGGATAGTTGTCCACGCAGTAAGATGGTGAACATTCTCCTCAAGCGAATAAGTCCAACTAAGTGAGAAGTAAAAGATTCCACAGTGAGATAGTGGATAGATACACAAGGAAGAGTCAATGCAGCGAAAAATGTAAGATTACATAGATTGATAGTTTGCACGAGTGGAAAGTTTCCACTTAGTAAGGAAGTGGACTGATTCCTTTTTTAGCAAGAAAATGGAAAGTTTCCATGCAGCAAGGAAAGGGTAAGTACCAAAAATTCTCTAAATCAAGATCTCATTTATTTTTCCCATCTTTCTTCCAGGTGGTCTCCCACGTACAAGACCACACCCTGCTCCCATCAAGAACCATGCGATTCGTGAATCAACAAGGGCCTCCCATCGGCGACACAAGCCGCTAACGGGCCCTCCGAATCAAATAACCAGGCCCCTCTCTCATGCCAGATCTCTCATGATCAAAGCCTCGCCTTACCCTGTCCTATGCTTTCTAGTTTTTGGGGGGTACTCTGGGTTCGGGCCAAAGTCCCCTTGACAGCACGCCAAATACGCAATTAAATGTACTCTATAAATTACATGTAAGTGTGAACTAGTGAAATGCTGTTTTACTAAACGAGGTTCAGGAGGAACATGTCAGATAATTGACACAGGTGGAGAGTACTCAGCCAATCAACAAAAGAGGTATATATACGCCGTCTTACCTCAATTTTGTTGACAGTTTTTCCAGCATCCCTCCACCACCCCTTCTCCACATTTTTCCTTTTTAAGTTCTAAACCACTTACAAACGGGGGATACTCTGGGTTTGGGCCAAAGTCCGACCCCCGGACAGCACGCCAAATACGCAATTAAATTTACTCTGTAAATTATATGTAAGTGTAAACTAGTGAATCCGAGTAAGGTCTTAATCTTGGTAAGATGTTTAGATGACACAAGCAGAACTCATGGCAAAGTTTACATGCAATTTTTTTTATTTGATTATTCGCTAATAAGTTATACCACACTCAGAAAGGCATACATTATGCATGTTACTGACTGTTTTAATCTACTTACATCAAATTCAAAATACATTTTTATGGACACACAGAATATTAATCTGCCCTGCGATGAACATCGCAATGCAGGGTACACTGTCATCATGTTCTTCTCGCCGTCTAGATGAAGATGCTGAGCAGAGACTGACAGAGTTAAGTGATTTAGAGAAAAGAAAACTTCAGAATAATATCACGGAGAACGCATGGCATCCGTATACATCCACACACATGCACACTTTGGTCAGAGAGGCGATACTGCGATTAAGATGTTTACATGCCTTTTTAATGCGATTAAAATCGGCCTACGATTGTTAATGTGATTATGATTACTGTGATTATGAATCAAATTATTGTGCATGCATGAGGTAAAGTTTAATCGCAATATTGCCAACATTTTAATTATTTTATCATTATGAGGGTGTATGTAAACACACTGAATGTCAACACTATCAATGGTGAAATTAATCTGCAGCAGTCAGGTGGTACAGGTCAGGGTTTTTAGTATTTAAGTTGTTTATGTTCATTATTATTGTAATTATGTGCTTTGAGACGAAGTAGTTTAATGCCGTCTCTCGTGATGCTTATGTTTGCTCTGGCTGTGCGCGTTTATGGGTTTTGAAAGTGGCATTGTTTTGGAGACGCTCTGAAGGGAAGGTGGGATCTTATGCTTTCTATTTTGTCTGTCAGTCTATTTAGAGGGTTTATTTGAATTTGGTTTTGTTTAGAATTGGTTTGTATTTATTTTTCACAGATACACTGAATAAATCCACTCCGAACAACCACATTCAGATTGTATTATGCTAATATATACTGGAGTCTTAGTTAAAGTTTGGATTGATGCAGGTTGACTATGTTGTGTACCAAATCCTGCTTTGATAGTCCAGATCCAAAGCATAGTTCCTCAACACAAGACCCGCTTTTTCGTCATGATCAAACTGCAGGAAATGACCCTCACTAGGATGTGGGCCAAGACATGACCCAAATTCTCAGGGCTTTTGAGCTGCACTGTGGGGCCCTCAGGGGCCAGAGCCCCTTCAATGCCCCCTTCTATCACCCCAATCCCTGCAAAAGTCCTGATCAAAGCCTCGCCTTACCCTGCTCACCATCACAGAGTGCCCCAACATAAACAGGAAAGCCGGCTAATGTGAAAACACTGAATCATTTTCCATTTTTCTCACTGAAGGATGGCCGTTCTATTATAAACACCCATGTAGGGTCTCGTTAGAGGACAATACCAAACGTCAGCGGGTCAACTTCACATATGGTCTGACGTAATAACAGTGTCACCCCAATGGCGTGTTGATATTGTAACACTAAGATGTTGATAGTATCTCTTGATTGCTTTATTTAAAGGAATAGTTCAAGATTGCAGCTTTAACAGGAAGTCTTCAGACATATGCATGTTTACATTCCTCCTCCAAAGGCCGTGCACGAGTTTGGACAAACTTAGCATTGACGACGGCCCAGAGAGAGCGAGAACAGAGCAGTCAGTAGGGAAGAAACATGAGCACGGTGTCTGCTGTTGATCAGGTTTCCAGTAATAGGACCAGAACTACCGTTTAATTTCTTCATCATAACACAGACCACCAAAAGCAGAAGGGGTGGAAAGAGATCAGCCTAAATCCGCAAATGATTTGGCTGACTCACCAATAAGCAGTCAACTCAAAGTCAAATATAATTGTTTGTAGAAAACAAGCATATTGCAACATATCAAAGATGTTGATGACATTTGCTACGCTAATCTGAACAAGCGACTTCAGCAGAACATACTCGGACATGAGTGTTATGCCAGTGTGACAGCGTCTGGCTGTGACTCTCTGTGTCTGCAGTGTGTTCGGGTATAACTGTCTATGATGGCTCTTGGCTGAACATTTCTGGAGCAATGCAGTAACAAAAAAGAGCAGAGAAAGTTAAAATAATCTACATAATCATATTCAAAAACTGCAATACAGACATCCATGTAGAGATGTAGCTCTTTCACAGATGCTGATATCTCATGCGGTCACTGGCTGCTTCCATAACAGCCTAAACTGGTTCAGACGCCACATGCAATGGTGTTTTGGTTCCACTGGTTTTGCATCTTGAATTTCATTAATTTTGACTGCTGGTGCATATTAGGAACTGGCATTTGGGTCATTTTGTCTTCTCACAATGACAAAACGTGAACAGTTCCAGTTCCAAAGGGACCATACAAAATGCATGTTATTTTTTATTTAGTGCTGTCCTGAATAAGATATTTTGTATAAACAATGTTTACACATAGTCCACAAGACAAAAAATTGCTGAATTTATTAAAAATACCCCATTTAAACATTTATGAAGTCTTGATTATCAATGCTGTGTGTCGTGCTCTGGATGATCCACGGCTGTGTGTGTGTTTTGTGATGGTTGTTCTTGAGTCTCTTGTTTGTCCTGAGCAGTTAAACTGCCCAAAATAGTTCACTCATTCACTGATGCTCCAGAAGGAAACACGACACATTAAACATTTGAAGATCAAGGTAAATTGTACTTAATGTGATGTCAGTATCTTCGGTTGCTTCCGAAGGACAGTACTAAATGAAAAAATATATATTTTTAAAGGAAATGAGAACAATTTTGACATCTTTAGCCTGTTCAAAAGTTTAATGCGTTGTGTTTCCTTCTGGAGAACCACATGTTTGAAACTTATTTAATAGTTGTGTCTCTTTGTAGATTTGTAGACATGCACATTTTAAGACATTAAAGACAAATCTGTCGATACATTTATGTTGCATATTTAAAAAGACACTCACTGGTAGATACAGTATACGTATACTGGTGTAATGATGTAACTTACATAATGAATAAATGAATGAATCTGAATGAACAGATTTGAACAGATTCAACGCCACTGCTACTAAACTGCACTGGATCTGGTGCTGGTGCTCAGTCTCAGTCTGAAAGTCCATTTTAATTTCTCTTTTCCCTCACATTCCCAGATTGCATTATCATTTCTTATTAGATATAATTTCTTCTTACTGTAGGTTCCTTGTATCTCTCTCTTCTCTCTGCCTGAGAAAATGTAGAGATTTCACAGTCAAATAAGACCCTTATTAATTTCTGAATGAAGACGGACAGCTGGACAGATGTGGAGATGACTCACTATACCATGGAAAATGTGAGCAAATCTCTGCAGTGTCTTCCCATCTGCCTGGGCTCATACTCTGGGCCAGGCAGCAGCGTGAATATAACATATGCATGCGTTCGTCAGGTCTAGTTCAACAATATTTTTATGTTAAGTGCGTAACCTCACCTTTGAGGTTATGACTTTGAGGGTGCAGAACCTTGAAGTTTAAACCACGCATTGCAAATAAGAGATATGAATGGTGGTATTTTTTCTGCCATTTCGCTGGTCCCTTTATAATACTGTATATTTTGAAGGTGCGTATTACTGTCATTCATAATGTACAGCTCTTATTGCCCATAATTGCATGTAATTTTAACCTGTATATGCATATGTATTTTATTGAAAGGGTGAAATAAAGGTAACTTTTGAATCTTAAGTCTTTGTGCCATTCATATTATTGTCATCCCTTCTCAGAAGGGCTGGAAAGGTCTGACTGCATGCCACTGTTATATTCATTAACTATATATGTCTGGGAATGTTCTGGATATTTCAGATTGTCTTAGGTGTGGTTGAGTTAAGGACGGCGACTTCTCTTCTAGCCAAGTCTCTTCCCATCCGAGGTCCTGCCAGAGTAACCTCTTCACAGCAAGGACTAAAAAACACATAACGCATAATTGCGATATCAAATTTCACTGTATAAAACGTTGTATAAAAGAAAAAAGTAGGCTACACCTTAAGCTGATCACCTTGGGTTCAGTGTTTGACAGTTAAAAACACAGACACACAAGGGAGAATACAAGGATTTAAAAATGTGACATTTTAAATAGCTGCTTTTAAACATTTATGCCACAGACTACAGAATTTATTAGCAGGAAGCACAAAGTCTGACAGGTTTACACTGAGAGGATCTTAAACACGTCTCCTGTCCTTACCTCATCTCTCTGTTCCTCCCTCTGAACAGCGGGCGGCGCCTTGCCTATAGGAGTCATTAAAAGTTTTATTTAACATCCCACAATGCATCACGACTGTTATCGCTGTGCATTTTTTGGACACAAATGTATTTCCTGCTTGCGGTCTAGGCAAGTTGAAGTCTGTCATTTAAGAATGGAAAAGAAATAGAAAGAGGAAGTAAACAAACCCTGTAAACTGAGCTCCTAACATTGGTACTTTTTGCACTGAGCTTCAATCCTTTTCACAAAGAAGTTTGTTTTTTTCCCTCTCGCCCATGGTTCTGCAAATGTGTTTCTGGCTAAATATTTGTATTTAATACACCAACAACTTGATAGAACATAGCAAATGTTGTGTTTTGGATGCTAGCATTGAATGCTAATGTGATGAAGTCTAAACTGGCTTCACCAGAATTGCATTTATTCATTTTTCAGACTCTTTTCTCCAAGCGACTTACAGATGAGGAATACAGCAGCAAGCGATTCATCGTGAAGAGGCAAATAAACACAAAAAGTGCTCAAAATGCAAAGTTTCAGACATTGCTTAGAGTAGCATAAACCGGAATAGGGAAGGATTAAAGGGATAGTTCACCCAAAAATTAAAATTACCCTCAAGCCATCCTAGGTGTATATGACTTTCTTCTTTCAGACGAATACAATCAGTTATAGAAAAATATTTCCTGGCTCTTCCAAGCTTTATAATGGCAGTGAATGGGAGCCCAAATTTGAAGCCCAAAAAAGTGCATCCATACATTATAAAAGTGCTCCACATGGCTCCAGGGGGTTAATAAAGGCCTTCTGAAGCAAATCCATGGGTTTTGTAAGAAAAATATCCATATTTATCACGTTATAAAGTAAAATCTATCTAGCTTCCAGCAGACTGCCATCCATATTTAACTTATGGAAAAAGCATAACTGGTGCGGTATATGACGTCGGACATAAGTGTTTTGAACTGCGAGAGGCGTTACACTTTCTTCGTAAGTTGAATACAGAAGATGGTCTACCGGAAGCTAGATATTTTACTTTATAATGTTTTAAATATGGATTTTTTTGTCTTGGAAAGCTTTTATTCGTCTGAAAGAAGATTGTCATATACATATATGGGATAATTTTCATTTTTGGGTGGACTATCCCTTTAAAGGAAAGTAAAGCGTAGACCTCTTTTAGGTTCACAAGAGTCTTTTGAATGTTTTCAGGGATTCTTCATTCCGGGTGAAGACAATCCCAGCTGACAAAAATATTTTCTTAAAATGTTTTTCTAATGTTTCCATGAAGTTATAAAAACTTTATTTTTGAATGTTCTCTGAACAAAATGTTCAGAGAACATTCAAAAGTTATAAGTAAGCTTATAACACTCAAATATATATATATATATATATATATAGTGCAAACTACTTTTCAGATTGTTATAAATACCATATAGCTTTGAAAGAACATTCTGTTAACATTACTGGCAGAGCGTTTGTTCATAACTTTGAGAGAACCTTGCCTGAACATTATACAAAGTTCTGAGAATGTTCCTGTCAGCTTGGATATAGTTAGCTGTGCTGTATCATTTTTCCATGAGCGATAACTATAACGATAACTATATTAGTATTCTCTATTGTTCTGTTAATTCTAAGCATGCGCTGCAGTTTTGTCATCTGCTGCTTTAAATGCTGGATGGATTCTGATTGGCTGTCAATGTTTTATATCATTCATCAGCTGAAAAAAAAAAAAAACTGAAAGTGATTCCAACAATAACATTCCTCTGTGCCGTTATCATTGTACTTGAGGTGTGAACTCAGGAATTCTTTTATATTTAGAATGATTATTAGAACTATATCTTGTTATCGCTATAGTTATCGTCTTTGGTGTGAACGGGCCTTTAGGCTAGCAGGAAATGTCAACAGTCTTTCTTGTGACTTTAAGCTTGTCAACATTAATCAGACTCAGTGTTTGGGATCTGCATCGTTTTCTAAAACACAGCGCTGATATTTTTAGGGTCTGAACTGACCAGAGAGGCCTGTAAACATACTTCAGTGGCAGATTTAAGTAATTACGCCTGTCCTTCTGGAGTATTGTACTGTTGGTTTTATGAGAGCTGCATTTGGTAACATCAAGTCATGTGGCAGTTCTCTGTGGCTTTCCTGACGGCTCGCATGAAATAACAAGACATTTAAAACTCTTGTTACCAAAAAATGGATCAGTGCAGAACATTAAAGCAGCATGCAGCGTCTAGCATCAAATGAAAAATAGCTTCATCTTTCCTATGAACTTTGAAAAGTGGCCCTCCCTCAGGCTTTAGTGTAGGGTCATTAAATGCCGTATTTTTTCAGCTGGCTTCGCTCCATATATGAATTGTTGTGTGTGTTGTTCTCATCTGGTATTGTGACACGCAGTGAAGAGAAGTCGAGTGCGTCTTCAAATACAACATGGTTGTAATTAGTAAAAATACTACTGCCAACACTCACTTTCAACTGCTCTAGTATCTTTAATGTGGCCTTTCCAATCTCTGCTGAATGGCAACCACTAGAGAGTGTGTGGAAGCTTCAGTGTCCATATATACTCTCTTTTCATAGGGTTGGTCTCAACATGTGCTGCTCAACTTGGCTCTGTTTAAAAAATCTTTTGCATCACAATCTACTGCCTATGGCAGCGTACTAACTGAAGGGGAGCCTCATAAGTTACTCAGCTCTGCACAGACAGAAAATATGTCACACACATAGCACTCATCATGCCATATTCACCACTTTCAGAGCAATTAATTTTTTAGTTTTGCTAAGTTAATATCGGAATATACGCATGTCACTTCGACATAAAAAATACATAGCTCACAATGCGCTTACATCACGCTTAATAAAGCATGTCACATTTTTACAATGTGCTTATGTCACACTTCACAATGGCTTTATGTTGCACCTCACAACACGCTTATGTCGAATGTCACAATGTCTACGTCACACTTCACAATGTACTTATGCCGCTCTTCACCACATGCTTATGACGGACTTCTCAATGCACGTACGTCGCTGTGACAAGCAGAGGAGCGACGACAGTGAAGGACCAGGCCGTTTTACTGTGTGTATGCACAGCAGCCATTCGTGAGGAGACTGCTGTTTTTTCTTTCATTTCGTTTATTTTACGATTAAAGTCTTTAAGCGTTCACCGTTTCCTGCCTCCTCCTTTCCCATATCTACATACCTCATTATATTGGTGCCGACACCCCGGAAGAAGGAAAGACATTCTGTCGGAGAGCCCTCGCTGCTGGGTGCTGAGGAGGTTGCTGAGGAGGTAGGGGAGCACGGAAGAGGGAAGACCACGAGTTGCTGCCTGAGGCGGTGGTGCTGGAGTGATGGAATACCCGGTGGGACTCCTGGCTGCCGTCCAAGAAGGAGCGGAGGAGTCAGCAGCGTTTGGGTCAGCCGGAGCCTGCTGCCGTCCTCCATGATGGGGAGTCCTCTAATGTCGGACTTCACAACATGTTTATGGAACACTTCACAACATGCTTATGTCACATTTCATAACACACCTATGTCGCACTTCACAACACGCTTATGTTACACTTCACAAGTCATCCTTTACAACACGCTTACGTTGCACTGTACAATGTGCTTATGTTGCGCTTCACAACATGCTTGTTTTTTTTTGTGCTTCAACTTGTAAACCTTTACGGGCATCATTTATGATGAGAGGTGTGACATGCACTCTCTTCAGCTCTTTAAAGACCACTTTTGCTGCTACATTCTGGATCAGTTTCAGTGGTTTGACAGTGCATGCTGGAAGGCCTGCCAAAAGAACATTACAATAGTCCAGTCTGGATAGAACAACAGCTTGGACAAGGAGTTTTGTATCATGCTATGATAGGAAGGGCCTGATCCACCTAATGTTAAATAAGGCAAATCTGCAGGATCTGTGTGTCATCAGCATAGCAGTGATCGGAAAAACTGATAGGAAGTGGTTCAAGCATTGAGCCCTGCGGCACGCCAGTAGTTAGATGTTGCGACTTAAACATCTCACCCCTCGACGACACCCTAAAGGACCAACCTGAGACATAACCTTGAACCATTGGAGTGTGGTTCCTGAGATACCTTTCGTCATGGGGGAGATCTGGTGACAGATCCAGCAGGATGAGTACTGAGTATTAGGAAGCTACTCTTGCCAGTCTCAGAGCTTCAATAACCGAGAGCAGGGTAGTTTTACTTGAGTGGCCGCTTTTGAAACTTTTTGTTAGGGTTGATGAAGGAGGGGGAGGATGAGGACACACCAAACCGGCATCAAAGAACAAGCAGCGGCAAAAGTTGACTCTGTTGATGCCTCTTGTCGTTTGCATCTCAACCAAACAGTGTGCTTGAACACACACATTCAGCGCCATGTAAGTAAATACAGTATCTGTCTATAGCAGCAGGTATCAATAGTCTATTTTTGTCATTCAAAAAGGGAAACTGTAGATATACAAACCATAAACTAAGCTGAACAGCCAATCAGAGTTATGAATGAGTGGTTGATACAAGCCAGGGTCAGTGGGGGTGCCACAGACTGGCCTGGATGAAAGATGGCAAAAATTGTCTAAACAAGATATATGAGTGAAGGAAAGAGCATCAGTAGCACTATTATTACCTAGTGATGACAGCTGATAAGAGTAAGTGTGGATGAGACCAAAGAGAATAGGCGGGAGTGTATATATGCATGTTGTGTCATGAGCCAGGTTGAGGTTAAGAGTGAGGAGGAAGTGATCTGAGGTGTACAGTGAAGTAACTAGCATATGATCAGTGGAACAGTAGCATGTGTAAATAAGGTCCAGTTGGTTACCTGATTTTTGAGTAGCCTCAGTAGACACTCGCTTGAGGTCAAATTAGGTAAGCAGAGTGTGGAAGTCAACAGCCTGAGTTATGTCAAGTTCCTAAACAAAATTTCAAGGGGAGTGAACCCATCTAATATTTCAATTAACTGCTGAAGCATATAAGAAGATGCTCACCTTGCTCCGGCATCAGTTGTTTAGGTATCCCTCCACCTCCCCAACTCCACAAACATGATTTAGGTATCTTGCTACCATACTAATCTTCCAAGCATTGGTAGTCCCACTGAGGGGTATATCTAAACTCAAGCTGAAGCTGATTCTTCGAGCCGCTCCACTGCAGACAGCAAGCCAAATACATTTAACCTTAATAGCTAGATTATATGGGCAAATAAACTCATGAAATATACATATAATATATATATACATCTGGGACAGCATGAAGTACAGTAAATGATAAAAGAAATTTTTTTTTGGGGGTAGACTATCCCTTTAAAATGCTGCCTCTGTAGGTAGTTCACTAGTTTTTAAACAGCCATTGTGTATAGAATATGAAAAAATGTGAAATTCTGCTGTCAACGACTCCTCAACAGTGATGTGTTGAATTCCAGGGGGCACATGTGAGAGTGTGTTTTGTATACCAGACTCACACATGTAGCAGTGTGTACGAACATATGCCTTAAACACCGGAGACTCATACATCACTGTCAAAGCATACACACAGCCTTATATGCTAGTTGCCTTGGGCGGGGCAATGTGCAAAAAAAAATAAATCTGTTTTAAATCAAAATGAGACAAAAAAAAGAGAATTTAAATAATGATACTGAACCACAAAATATTGAATTACAGAATAGTTTCATAATAACCCATTCCCTGTGGTCAGTAATAAAAAACGAATGTAAAAAAACATCTAATATCTATCAGCTTCTCTATGTTCTTTAGCAGTGATACAGTACTTGAGCACCATACAGAATTGTAAGACTCTGGTTTGACTCCACCTTATATATATACATAGATAAGCGTGCAAGCATATCAACATGCTTATGGTTCCCACATGCAGTGCTCGCACATCCTTTGCCTTTTAGCAGCATCATAAGCAGGGCTAGATAAATGCCTGTCCAGCAGATGGGTCGAGTTAGTATCAAAGTTAGGATCCATCTATCTCCCTTCTGCTCCAAATGGACCAAACATATGGGCATGAATCCATGAAGCAATGCACGTTTTTTCTACAATTCAACCTGAGCTAACCGACTCTGGCAGCCCATGTTGGTCTGACTCAGACCACATTATTCTCTTTATTAAACGGATACTTCTGACTGTAAATTCTGACTGGATTAGTCAGTGATGGGCTATACACAGACCTATTTTTAACATAAAAGGGTAAAAGCTGGAATTGTTTACTGTATTATTTTACGGTTTACTGCACTGCTAGTCACTGTTATTTACCTTGCACATTCACAGGAAATAGAATGCTTCTTTGTTAACACTTTAGTTACCAAATTCAATCACATTTGACTGGACAAAAATTTGTGTAATGGGTAATCAATATGTTTTCCCCTGAAATACAAAGACTGTAAAATTGAAATCTCTTTAAGAAGTACCTGTAAGTACACCTATATGCTGTTCTTTTAGAAGTGCCTAAAGTGTCTGGTGGGTGTATATAAATATGGCTGAATCTGAAATCGCCCCTAAACCCTCAATCACTATTCCCTACTTTAGTCCACAAATACAGTTCACTTGAAGGAGTGAATGAAAACAAGTAAGCGAATTCGGACAGCTGTTGAGTGTACATCTGCTGTACACTCGTAATTGCGGTGCAATGTGGGAATGAATGAGTGCACTCGATAACGTCCACTATGGTTTCGGACACCACTACAAATGGCTGTCCCCTCAAATATATTATATTTTCTTTGTTCTACTGCTAAATATAACTTACTCATCACCATATATTGTTTAAATATTGCCAATCACGTTAAATTTGACATCACTAGCTTTAAATCTAAATCACCATCACATATTAGCATTTCGATAGCCTGTTAGCTTGTCATCTCTGCACCCGGGTCTCCTGTTTCAGTTCATTAAAAAAATGTGGTGATGGTCTGTTGGAATATAAAATAGTCTCCAACAAACCATTGTGGTAAGTTGGATTCATCAACAAACACGATAAGATGTCATCTTCTCCTGTCATTGTCACTTGCACTGCTTGCTGCATGTTTAGTATAGGCTTCTCCGTCGGCGAACAGGGCTTCACATGTGATAAATGTAAAAAGATAATTAGGCTGACGGAGAAGATTTCAGAATTATAGACACGCATCCAGACTTTATCTGAGAGTAGTGAGGATGTTACAGCTTTAGACACTGATTTGGATGCGAGTAGCTTAGTGTACTCTGTACATTCTCCGGTTCCGGCTGCAGGGCCCCCACAGCAGGGAAACTGGGTAACGGTGAGGTGGCATAGTCGCGGATCAAAAAACTACTCTTAGTTTTTTGTTCTGGTCCGCTCCCCGTTAAAAGGAGTGATGAGATAGTTAGCAGATTATCATCACTCAATGCCTGGTTGTCTAAGTGGTGTCCGCAAAATAACATAGGGTTCATAGACAATTGGAAAAGCTTTTGGGGCAGACCTGGCCTGTTAAAACACGACAGTAATATTACACTTTAGTAATTGTTTAATCAATTCGGCATCCTCAATAAAAACCTGTCTCCGGCGTAATGACTCCGATATTTCAAATTATTTATTTTGAATAATTATTTAATCAATACATCATCCTCAATAAACCCGTCTCCGGCGTGTTGCCTCAGATCTTTCAAATATTCAGATCTATTATGACCTCTGACCTTTAAAATTGCCAGAATAATAATAATACGCTGTTTGTTAATTGGCCAGAGGAGAACTGGCACCCCGACTGAGCCTGGTTTCTCCCAAGGTTTATTTTTCTCCATTATGTCTCCTGATGGGGTTTTGGTTTCCTTGCCACTGTCGCCTCTGGCTTGGCTTGCTCAGTTGGGGAATAATATTTTTATATTTCAAAATAAATCTAATTATTAAACTAAATTAACCATATAGACCAAATTACTGATCTAAAGCCCACATTGTTACTGTATGATAATCGAAATATATTCTGTTGCATTATTTTTCTGTTTAACACTGTGAAGCTGCTTTGAAACAATCTGCATTGTTAAAACCGCTATATAAATAAAGTTGACTTGACTTGACTTGACTCGGGGTGATCGAAACGCTTTGACTTTAGTTTTTAACATGAGTATGGCAAGTTTGATAAGAATAGAGGTGTCAACTGCTTTCACACATGACTTTCAAAATAAAAGTCTTGCATTTTTTGTTGTTGATGTTGTTTTTTTGACTGCATACTCCAAACAGTTGAGAAACACATTTAACACAGTTAACTCACATTTTCCTCATTCATGTGTTGAGCGCCACCTTGAGGAGCCATGAAGTAGGCTGTGAGCAGGAAAATCTATTTAGAGTGCCTTATTTTATTTAATAAAATATCGATATTTCGCGCCAGCGTGTCGATTTTCGTATTGCACAGAGGACAATGATATATTACAGTATTGTATAAATAATTTGTCCCACTCCTATTCCCTACCTACGTAAATCCACTAATACAGTTCACTTGAAGGAGTGAATGAAAACGAAGGAGTGAATTCGTACAGCTGTTGAGTGTACATCGGCTGTACACTCGTTATTGCAGTGCAGTGTGGGATATGAATGAGTGCACTCGATAACGTCCACAAATACTATTTGAGGGTATAGGGGGCGATTTTGGATTCAGCCATTGTTTTCTTTGTTTCATCGTTGGGTAATGCTAAAGTTGTATTTCTGGTTCCCTTTCGAGGGAACTCCCATTGCGTCGGAACAACGAATTTGGGAATGCTCCCAAAGCATCAGCGAATCTGAAGTCTGAATGAAAACTAGACCAGTCCGATTGGCGTGCGTGATGACGTAACTGTGATGGCATACCTGGAAGTATAAAAGGGGAGCCGGCGCATAGTGACGGCAGTTATTACTCTTCAGCATGGCGCTCTCTGTTATTGTCTGTCTATTTACTGTTGCCTGACCAGTTGCGAAAGTGTGTGAGTGATGGAAGCAAAAATAAGAGAGTTTTAGCAGTGTGTGCATCCGTGTCCCTGCTACATTTCGGGCTTGGATACACACCTGCTTTGTGTGCAGTGTTTGGGTGCTCAGCATGCTTGGGCGGCTCTCGAGGGCTTGTGAGCAATGTGAGAGGCTGACACTCAGGCTGCTCCGCTCTCGGCTGGCCGTGTTTGATGAGGCCGGCCAGCCTCG
Source organism: Gobiocypris rarus (assembly GCA_023029165.1). Lineage (NCBI taxonomy): Eukaryota > Metazoa > Chordata > Actinopteri > Cypriniformes > Gobionidae > Gobiocypris > Gobiocypris rarus. Next base: position 4,720,599 of record CM040927.1, read on the forward strand.
TGAGTCCCATGGTTCTGGACCCGCGGTCGCTGAGGCGGCTCGGCGTCGCAGATCATGGGGTTCACAGCGGGACTTGTCAGAGGGATTTGGGACTGCTGAGGCACTTTCCCAATCCTCGTCTGACAGTTCTGAGGATCTTCCTCCCCGTGTGGAAGCCCGCCTGGTGGCATCTTCCCCCGGGTTGGAAGGTCCGATGCTCATTCTCTCCGGTTCCGAGGAGCCGGAGGAGGTGGGCATCGAGACGGGGGATGAAGCAGGGATTGTAACGCTTCATCCAACCGCCCATGAGGAGCTGGTCGAGGTGCTGACTCGGGCGGCGTCTTCCGCTCCTAAAGGCGATCTGAGAAATGTACTTCAGGCGCGGAAGGCTGCTAGGAAGAAATCCTAGCTGCAGCTGGACTTCTAAGAGCGGTCCCCCCCGCGAAGGGGCAACCAAGGTTGCTTCCTTCGCGGCGCTCTGGGGAAATTGATGTGGTAATCCCGCCGTCTATGACGCCTTGGGCCAAATCGATTTCCTGCGAATGCATGCTGCTCCAGCCGCCTCTGGAAAGACCTGTGGCTGGGCAGCTCGCGCGTCCACACACAAAGAGTCGTTCCCAACCACTTCCTGCCAGTCAGCCGCTTCAGGGGGTTGGGGACAAGGCTCATGTAAAGGACGCATACTTCCTTATCTCCATCCTTCCGTGTCACAGGAAGTTCTTGAGGTTCGCTTTCGGGGGCGAAGCGTACCAATATCGAGTGCTTTCCTTCGGCCTAGCTCTCTCCCCATGCACATTCATGAAGTGCATGGATGCAGCTATGGCTCCAATGAGACTTCAGGACATCCGTGTGCTGAATTATATCGACGAATGGCTCATATTGGCCCAGTCGTACGAGATGGCAGTTCGGCATCGAGATGTCGTTCTGGCCCACATAAAGTGCTTGGGGCTGAGACTCAACACAAAAAAGAGTGTGTTGACGCCGTCCCAGAGGACTACGTTCCTGGGGATTGTATGGGACTTGACAACGATGCGGGCACATTTGTCTCCCGCACGAGTAGAGACCATTCTGGCGATGGTCTCAGGAATAAGGCTAGGCCACAGCATCACTGTGAAGCACTTTCAGAGAGTGCTGGGACACATGGCAGCAGCGTCCAACGTGATACCTTTTGGCCTGCTACACATGAGACCCCTCCAGTGGTGGCTAAAATCCAAGGGGTTTCCCCCAGAGGGAATCCTTTCTGTATGATCAGGGTAAAGCGCAGGTGCCTTCGTTCCCTAGTCATATGGAAGAAACCTTGGTTTCAGGGGCCAGTGTTGGGAGCGTCCTGTTGCCGGAAATCCGTTTCAACAGACGCCTCCCTCACTGGTTGGGGCGCGGTCATGGACGGCCGCTTTGCGAGGGGCCCGTGGGAGGGCCGTCATTCCTCCTGGCACATAAATTGCCTGGAGATGATGGCGGTCTACAAAGCTCTTAGGAGTTTTTTCCCGGACCTCCACGGGCAACATGTCCTGGTATGGACAGACAATATGGCTGTTGTAGCGTACCTCAATCATCAGGGAGGTTTGAGGTCGTGCCCTCTATGCAGACTGGCGCATCTAATCCTCCTGTGGTCCCAAGGGAAATGTCTCGAGGCTTAGTCTGTACGCATTTCCCCCGATTGCTCTGCTCCCGGGAGTCCTGGAGAGGGTCCATCGTCAGGGGGTCAGTCTACTTCTGGTAGCACCCCATTGGCCGACTCGAGTTTGGTTCTCGGATATCATAGCTCTTCAGAGCACTATGCGCCGGCTCCCCTTTTATACTTCCGGGTATTCCGTCACAGTTACATCATCACGCACGCCAATCGGATTGGTCTAGTTTTCATTCAGACTTCAGATTCGCTGATGCTTAGGGAGCATCCCCAAATTCGTCGTTCCGACGCCGTGCTCGTTCCCTTTCTCAGGGAACAAGGGTTATATACATAACCCAAGCCGTTTTCCCATTTGATTTTCCTTATCCTATTGTATTATATTCTTGTCTTTTTTCAGTAAATTGCTGCCTAAAGATCCAAGCCTCAACTCTCTCCCTGGTTGTACGTAGCAATAATGTGTTTATGAAACTTCACATGAAGATATGCAGCAGATTAGGAGATTAAAGCCACATTAGATTATGGCCTCATTTCACAGAGAACAGAGAAATTGCTTTTCAGGGTCAAATCGACTGCAATTTTCTTCATTGGCCATCTGTTGCCTGTTGCCCAAGTAAGACATGTTCCAGGATCAACATATTTTATTGATCCTGGAACAACATTCCTGTCTGAAAATTTTGTCCTAACCCTATCTATTCCTATATATACCCTAGTTGGTCCTACCTGTACACTTAAACCTAACCATACCCATAATTTATGCCTAAAAGGAAACAATAGGTGAATGTAGAAGCACCTAATCCAGACCTAAAACTGACATAAACTTGTCCCTCAAATCTGATTGGTTGATTCAAATGTTGTTGAAGATGGTGATCCAGGAACATTAACTTGGTGAAATCACATCTATACAGTTCAGGTTCATATTATTTTCAGAATTACATTTCAAATGCTCATCTGAGGAATGTTTTATTCTGCAGTGCTAAGCAACATATTCACTGTGCTTTTTAGCTCTTCGTTTCTGAAGAAAAAGCATACCTAAGCATAAAAGTCGAATAATTGTACCACAAGGATAGCATGATAGCTGGGGATTATGGGATAAGATTACCAACTCTGGTACTGGCAACATCAGAAGCGGTGTGCTATGTCAGTGTGGTTTTACGTAAACCCAATTATGGTGTAAAGTAATTAAATTAGATGGATTATCGATTATGTCCATAAACAAAGGGCCATTTCTACACACATTTGGTTCTCCCTAGGGCGCACATTGACTTGATTGCTGTACTTTACAGTATTTGACATGATTTTGCCAACCCACCTCATTCTTACCCCTCCCTACGCTCTTTCACGCCACATTGCACAGGAATATTTCAGACAGATGTTCTGTATTCGAGCATGGCAGAGGCGATGTGCAGCAATGCCGTTCCTCACCGTCTCCACAACCCAACCATTGCGGCTACATCTGCATACCTCTGTCTTGCTCTCTCTCTCTTTCTTTCTCTGCCCCACTATGTCAGTTCTCGTTTGTTTTCCTCTAATGACAGTCCATGATGCTTAGGTTAATCTGGAACACACTGGAAAGTGGCCAGGTCAGAAGTCATCATTTGGACAGGATCCTGTGACAGAAATCAGGTCGATTTTAGAGTCTGGTATATCATGCCCTCATATGCATATGTTTGATTCTTGCAATGTATTTCACTGCTGTATGACTAGTAGGGAGCAGAAGTAAAGCTGCAAATCTTGCAAAAGCCTGTCCAGAACCTGTCTGGGTGTAATTGTATCTCAAATTCATAAGAAAGAAAATACAAATATATTGTGCTTAAAGAAAATTAGGCCTATTTCTAAATGGAAAGTTCACGCCAAAATGAAAATTCTGTCATGAATTACTCACCCTCATGTCATTCCAAACCTGCATGACTTTCTTTTGTGTGCTGTATGTGCAAGGGGATATCGGGTATGCACATATATGATTCAATATCAATGTTAGTCTACTTGAAATATCTACTTGAAATATTATTGTTGGTTAATGTCCAAATGCCTCATGTTTGCTCACTAAATCTGCATCATGCACCATAACCATCATGTGCTGCGGCTTCGCTCCTCATTCTGAGCACACACTCTGTTTCCATGGTTGCACATGGTCTTGGTCTTTAGGAGCCCTCTGATCTTTAAAGGCCTGTTTCTAAGCAGAGCTGCTGGTCTCATCCAGCCGCAGTGAGTGTTGGATGATATGGTTGCAGTAGCTGAGAGGGACATCTTCACCGTCTCAAGTTGTCTCGTTCTTTGAAGTGTTTGGCAGTTGCCAAAGCGACCACATCCCACTGTCTGCCCTTGTCTGGGTCAGAGGACCTGCTTCATCTCACAGTCAATTATAGGGTCCTGTTGTCTTTTTCAGTATTTTTATATTTCTCTCACACTCTCAATCTTTATCCTATTTTGTCATCGTCTGGTTTTTGTCCTGTTTTGTCATTTTCAGGATATTTTGCCAGACCTTTAGTATGTAATAATTTATTATAATATATTACTTTTTCATCTCTGCAGCAATGATTGCGACTCTGATTATATATCATTGCTCAGAGGTTGCTTTTTCATAGCTCAAAAGACTTAAATTGACAGTTCACCCAATTCTGTCATCGACTCACCTTAATGTCATTTCAAACCTCTATGCATTTGTTTTTTGTAGAACACAACAGAAGATACACTATATTGTTTTGGGATGTCTGCCTTTACATGCACATTAACTAATGACATCCCATTAACTAATGACATCCCAAATAAGGGGGCGTGGTCTTGTTGCTCTCCAACGTCGAGAAGAGTGTTGTTTTTGAAGAGTGTGTTTGTCGACATGTCATCGAGACGCTGTTATTTTCATCCTGGAGTCAAATCACCTTTGTTTGGCCTTCCTACGGACGCTATACGTAGAGATCAATGGTTACAATTTATGTTTAACTCGGTTCCGGAAAATTTTCACAATTTAAAACTATGTGCAGCACATTTTGCTGAGGACTGCTTCCTCAATCTCAATCAGTTTAATGCCAGATTCGCAGAAAGATTATTCTTAAAAGATGACGCAGTTCCCTCTTTGTCTGGAGAAGGCGTTGTTTATGGACCACAACCGGTAAGGGTATTTTATTATTTAAGTTGGTCCGTTTAACAGTTTATGTAACTGATTACACAAAGTGCAACGCTGTTTAGCTTTGTTAACTAACGTTAGATGGTAATTGAAACTAATCCGAAAAACTTTTTAAAAAAGTGAATTCAGACACCATCGATTGTTGGTGTTTGTAATGATCAGTTTAAATGATTTGTTTATTATATCTGTTGTTTACCGTTTAACCACATGCTTTTATATTATACGAGGCTGCAGCTGAACGAGCATGACAACTACTGAATAGACAGCTTACCGTTGTGAAACATCCTGCAAAAGTCTTTCCTGAGCAGGTTGTAATCGATCCGTTTCGATATTCTCCGGGTCTGATTCCGGCTCAATTTGATAAGGCAATATAGACATTTTTGCAATAACATTGAGGGCGCGTATCTCCCCGTTATGGTAAGAGGCGGGACCTTTCCGGGCAGCGTGCGCTAAGCTGCTGTCCAATCACAACACGGGAACCGCTGGCACAATCAGAACTCGTTAAGTATTTCTGAAGGAGGGACTTCATAGAACAAGGAAATCATCAGGCTGTTTTCTCATCAGTGAAAACAGCGGTGTACAGATTAGTAAAATGTGTGAAAAATACTGTTTTTTTTTTACACACAAAACATGAACACATGTTATATTGCACACTGTTAACACAATCAAAGCTTCAAAAACACGCGAAGAACGGGACCTTTAATCTGTAGGGTTTAATATGGACAGCTTCAATACAGCTTCAACTATTCTGGGAAGGCTTTCCAAGAGGTTTAGGAGTGTGTTTATGGAAATTTTTGACCATTCTTTTAGAAGCACATTTGTGCACATTTTGGACGAGAAGGCATGGCTGCAATCTTATGCAGGGATTTTTGGGTCAGATTATAAACTAAAAGTCTAATACTAAAAGTCTTAAACCAAAACTAAAAATCTAAATTTGAAACTTAAAGACCAAGTCGAAAATGTATTTGGTATTTAGGATAGGGCATTTGGTATTTAGGATTGGGAATTTGGTATTTAGGATTGGGCATTTAAGCATTTAGCCATTTAGGATTCAGGATTGGGGATTTGTGGATTTAGGATTGGGCATTTGAGGATTGAGGATTGGGAGTGCATGCAAATTAGGAGGCGTGGCCCAAATACTGGAGGCTGGGTTTGAAATGGCTGGTGCGCAGAGGCACCTTATGGACAGCAGAGGAGCTCCCAGTGCTAAGGAGCACACTGTAATGAAACCAAACGGAGCGAATATATATATGATTGCAGTGGCGGCTGCAATCATATATATATATATATATATATATATATATATATATGTGATTGCAGCCGCTCACTCGCTCCGTTTGGTTTCAACGTGAGACGATAAGAGTACTCTTATCGTGCGATAAAAAAAATAACGCCGTTAATCTATTCTCAAAGTTGGAAGCTGGGTCTATACAAGCGTTTCCCAACCGGGTGCCGTCTGAAGAGAGCAGGGCCGTGCAAAGGTGCACTTGCACGCGGTTCATCTCACATCTGATGACGCATATTTAATATGGGTTGTAACTTGAAAATAATGCTTTATGTATGTTTCTGTCGATGGATACACGTGCTGGCTTCTCAGTGATACACTACAACAGCCATAATAAAAGAAAACGTGGGAAAAACGGCCTCTCTTTGTAAACTGTTCAATGCATGTGAGTGCTGCCTTATGTCGAATATGAACAGTCATTTCGCCTTCATCACCCGCGTTGTGTAGAGCCAGAAGACGCGGGTGAGAACTCGCGCGCACTGAGAGAAGATCTGTCTCTGCACTCGTCCCAAAGCGCGCAAACGTCTCACAGCGCGCAAATATTGAGTTATCTTTCAAGACAAGTCTTGCGCTTGAACGGACAAACTCACACAGAAAGTATGTCAACATGTCCATCTCGATGAGTATTCAAGCAGACATAGTCTGAATATTACTGAAGTGAACTGTATAGAGTCGAGAAAGACGACGCATATCCCTTCATTAGGTCTTAAAGGGGAAGTAGCCTTTACTGCTGTCTCAAATAAAAGATCACTCACTGCTCTTGATTGAATAGCTTGTGTAAGTTTAATAAGGATTAATCTTTAATTTAAAGAGTGAAATATGCTAATTTTACATTTTATTACTTTATTCAATTTCTTTACCTAAAACTAATGTTAGACCCACCTGAAAAACCTGAAAAGCATTGTTTATTTTATTAGTATCTTTGCTCAATAGTATTTATTTGTGCTGCTGCTTGTATTTAAGTTATTTGTTCTTATTTTCTTTATTTTTATTGGACAGTAGTCCTTTTTTCCCTGAACATAGCAAATACCGAACCGTACCGAAACCGTGAACCTAAAACCATGATACGAACCGAACCGTGAGCAATCTACAGGTACACCTAGCGTAACAAATGCGAGAGGGTAGCAAACACATTCTGAAAGCCTTCGCAGAATTCAGATGAGCCATTTTAATTAATCTAGGTTAATTTCAAAATTAATCTAGATTAATCTAGATAAAAAAAAAATATCTATGCCCACCTCTATATATATATATATATATATATATATATATATATATATATATATATATATATATATAACGGCAACGGCTTTGCCATTGTTAATATGGCAGCCAACGTGGATGGCAGAGCACGAGAGAACCACAATTTTTACTCTGAACGCTCTGTCAGTGTGCTCCTTAGCACTGGGAGCTCCTCTGCTGTCCATAAGGTGCCTCTGCATCAGCCATTTTAAACCCAGCCTCCAGTATTTGGGCCACGCCTCTAATTTGCATGCACTCCCAATCCTCAATCCTCAAATGCCCAATCCTACTCCCAATCCTCAATCCTAAATAACTAAATGATTAAATTCCTAATCCTAAATACCAAATTCCCAATCCTAAATACCAAATGCCCTATCCTAAATACCAAATGCCCAATCCTAAATACCAAATGCCCAATCCTAAATACCAAATGCCCAATCCTAAATACCAAATGCCCTATCCTAAATACCAAATGCCCAATCCTAAATACCAAATAAATTTTCGACTTGGACTTTAAGTTTCAAATTTAGATTTTTAGTTTTGGTTTAAGACTTTTAGTTTTAGACTTTTAGTTTATAATCTGACCCAAAAATCCCTCCATACAATCCGCTCTAATTCATCCCAAAGTTGTTCTATCGGGTTGAGGTCAGGACTCTGTGCAAGCCAGTCAAGCTCCTCCACACCAAACTTGCTCATCCATGTCTTTATGGACCGACGCTTTGTGCACTGGTGCGCAGTCATGTTGGAACAGGAAGGGGCCGTCCCCAAACTGTTCCCACAAAGTTGGGAGCATGAAATTGTCCAAAATGTCTTGGTATGCTGAAGCATTAAGAGTTCCTTTTACTGGAACTAAGGGCCCAAACCCAACCCCTGAAAAACAACCCCACACCATAATCCCCCCTCCACCAAACTTTACACTTGGCACAATGCAGTCAGGCAAGTACCGTTCCAGACAGACATGACATGACTGTGGTGTTAGCAAAATTATATTATGTTGCCTTTTTTGCATGTTTCAAAACACATACAAAGTGAAATGTCCAGTGAGTGGTGCTAAAAGTATCTTCAGTTTTTTCTGAAACAGATGAATATGAATGTGGTAGCCTTTTATTTCAGTGGTGTCTATTTTCTGCCATGGCTTTTAAAGGGAATGGGAGATGAGACTCAAAAAAAAGATTGTTTTATTGCACGTTTTATTATTATGTTTTGTTTAATTGTGTGCATTTAGTATACAGTAAAGATATAAAATTAGCCTTAACAAGTCAAAGAAATCAGCTATTTTATGCCTAGTATGTTTAAAATGTAATTTCCCCATTGTCACACACCCAAAATGAACGGATCATGAAAGTTTAGAGAAAAAAGACTTCTCCTTTGTTTCATGTGCATTTTGCACAAATTAAATAAACCTCATTAAATAATGAGTGTGAAATGTGTTTATTTTTTTTAAAGTCCACACGGCTTAAAGTGCCCATATTTGAAGAAACATCCATTATTCTCTCCTCACTCTTTCAGCTGTGTCGTTCTCTCCCTCCAGGCTCCAGTGTCTCAGTGTTTTGAGTTGGACAGGGCAGCGGGCCGCACTCATGTCTGTTCTTGCTCCAGCTGTCAGAGGGGCAACAGTGCCGGACTGTCCTGGGGCTCGGTGCAAATAAACAAACTGATGAAGGAGTGCGAGAGCATGGAAATGTACCCTATTCACAGAACTGCAGTCTGCACACCTCACCACCAGCACACGGACGAGGTTCTTAGCTCTCTTTCCGTCATTGAAGGGCTTGTATAAATGACTCATTAATTGCACATTCTATACTGTGGTTCTAATATTTCATCTTACACAAATTGTCAGTTGAGTTAGTGTTTTAGTGTGAGTTTGGGTGTGCAGTGTTTGAGAGTAATGCTGCCTTCAAGTCCACCTGGCAAGTGTTTACCCTTGTAAAAAATAAGTGTGCTTAATTTAAATGAATGTGCACTTGTAGTGCTCTTAAAAAGTATATTTAGAGAAAAAAAACTGTACTCATTGATAATATTATTACTGAAATAAAAATCCACTTAACTCTTTCCTCGCCATTGATGGAAATATACGGCTTTTGCACTTTACTGTTTATAGGCCTCCCGATAATTATAAATGGCCAAATTGACCCCCCTTAAAAAAACAACAACCTTTGGTCCCCCCAGTGTTCAATTCTCAACTTCATCTGTGTTTGATCATCATTCTGAATCCTGGATGCAGTCTTTGATAAAAATACGATTTTCTCAGCTTTTTGCTTAAAATGTTTTATTTTTTATTTTTAAGTGAAACTTACCCCCAAACATACTTTCTTTTCATATATTGAATGTTCAGATATTTATACATCAAAATATTCTGGGGGCCATGTGAAAATGATCAAAAATGCTGGCAACTTTATTTTTTTTAAATACTGGTGGGAAAAGAGTTAATTGTCATTAAAGAGAGTAGACCTACACTTTCAGAGACTACGTTGTTTAACTGTCACCATGTATTTTGTTGATCCTGGAACAAATTTATCCCTAGCCTTATCCGAACCCCTAAACCTAACCCTATAATGTATCCCTAAAATCAGAGGGAAATGATAGGTGAATAACTGGTTGGAAGCCATAAACTGTACGCTTCGCTAATAGCTTATAGTGTAGCTTCCTTTCCAAAAGGTTAGCTTGACTGTAGTTTCACGACTTTAAATCATGATTAGCTTGGTTTGGGAAGCTGCAGTTTCAGTGACCTCAGGCGCAGGTGTGTTAACTCTCTCGGTCTCTGAGCTCCATGTGCTGACCGGACACTACACAGACACTATGTGCTTTGCCCCCTTGCTCCCTTTGTAACCAGAGCGAAGCCTGATGGGACATCAGAGCTGTTTTCCCTTACAATGAACAGAGCCCTGCACTAAAGGAGCAAAAGCCCTGTGAGACCACTGTCCTGCCCCAGGTGTACGTGATAATATCTCTCATCTGTCAAAAGGGGCTGAGAGCCAGATAACTTAATAACTCTTACAAATGTGAGGAAGACCAGACACTGATGCTCCATCATCTCAATGCTCTTCATAAGTATACTGTTTTCTGTCTTATTTGCATGCATACTTCTTTTTTAAAGGAACCATCTGTTTGGAATCCAAAATCTTTCTACATGCAAGTAACACACAACATAACAGTCACACGGTTGCAGCAATGATGAAAAGGAATGGATCTATAAGGATTTTATTCACAATAGAACACTCTAGACTAAAAACATGAACAGACCAACCAGTAATACGGCGAGAACTGACAAAGAACAGAAAGGGTACAGTTACACGACAACAATGAACTGAAAAAGAAAACGTTTTTCCTCAGCGTTTTTCACATACAGACGACAACTTTGTCAAAATGATCCTCATTCACATGGATCCGCGAAAATGACGCAAAACGCTGTATTGGGCCCCGATCAGACAGAATGTACCACACTGCCTTTTTTTGGTTGACTTTGTTTAATTTTGAAATGGGCAGCGCGCTGTTGTTGTTTTTTTATGTTGCTAGGCAACCACCGAATCTGCTGTTCTGTCAGTCTAATCAAGGATCATAGCGCAAGGATATCTTTGGTTTGTCGTTAAAGTGTTACTTCAGCGATTAGCATTAAGATTTGTATCAGTAGAAACCCAGGAGTATATTCAAATTTTCATACTTTCCCCCCTCATATGACCCTGAGACGAGAAAATTGTGTATTTCATTTCTGGAAAAATTCCTCCGATAACGCAAATATCGTCATTTTGCGTCATCAGAGGAGTTTTTGTCCAGAGGCTGAAGACTACAGCCAGCAGGAGGCGCTATTTCCACATGTTTTCAACATCACACTCACAGCACTCGGCTCGGGAGCTGCGGAGATTCATGTAAATGGAGCGGTGGAAACCAAAGTGAGTGTTTTAACTTTTAAAATGAACTTCCTATGAAAGTTAAGCTTCCAAAGACATGAACTGAACACGCGCTGTGAATGCAGCCGCAGCCGCGAATCCCGCGATTACCTCAGCTCATGTGATGAATGTAATCCGATCCTGCTGCGTTTGTGTCGTGGACGCTCAATCGGCTCACTCGCATTATATCGAACAGACATGTTCAGTTTTTAATTGTAGTGTCTCTAACTGAACTGATTTTCTGAAAATGAACGCGGTGGGCAAGTGTTCCAGTGATCCAGTAGCCGTGCCTAGAGTAGGGCAGTGAAGCAGTGCATTCTGGGAATTGTTGTCTTTCATCCCCATGAGACAAAAATACATTTTCTGTGTTTTCTCAGTCTAGAAGGCCCCAAATTCAAAAATAATTTCACATTTCTACTACATTAATGACCCAGTTTAAATACAGATTCATCTTCCCAGCGCTCAAGTACCCCTTTAAGTAAACTATCATAAAGGACAAGCAGAGGGCGCTTGCTTGCGTTGCTATCATATTCTGGGCACATCTGTACATAGTTTATGATTAAGGTGTTTACTGAGTTTGGTCTGTTAATATCAATGTCTTAGTGCAAACACGTTTTCTTTATTACAGTTTTCTATGGGAGGAAAACGCTTAATGTGAAATTAAACACGTTGCATTCATATTCTGGTCTCATCTATATAGTAGTCATCCCAACGGAAGGCCAGCCTCTCCATTCATTCGATTGGACAATGAAAGAAAAAAATGTGTATGACGTTGGGTGTTTTTCTTCTCAGAGTTTTTTTTTTTCAGGCGCTCAGAGCGCTCCTACATAAACGGGAGGCGCAGCAGGCGGACATCCCGAGTCATCCCAAGTCTCATTGTCCGATCCCTTGCGTGTGTGTGCTTGTGTATCTTAATTAAAGACTTTTGCCGCTAATTCTCTAATAAACATACCTGTTTTATCTTATCTCTACAGTCACCATGATTTTGCTAAGTAAGAATATTGTTCCTGGAACAATATTCCTGTCCGAAAATTTAGTCCTAACCCTACCCCTAAGTCTTACCCTACCCATAACTTGTCTCTAAAATCAGAGATGAATAACACTGATGTAGAAGCACCTAACCCTGGTTGTAAGCCTGAACTTGACATAAACTGTAAACTTGTCCCTCAAATCTGATTGGTTGATTGGAATGTTGTTCCAGGATTAACAAGATGTTGATCCAGGAACATGCTGTACTTGGTGAAATCACGTTCACCATCCGTTGTAATATATATGGCCAATAGCACACACATTTGTTCTGGTTCTGGTTTATATTCATGCAAGCAGTAGTGTGGGCTTTTCCTGTGTGCCAATTAACTGTGTGTATTGCTCAGTCCATCTGTCAGGATACAGCTCACATAGCTATAAAGCCTGGAGGAAGGAAGTCTGCTCTGCCAATGGACTGGAACCTGCAATCCAGTTGTGCACGGCTGGACAGGGGCGTGAACCCACTGACCTGTGGTTTGACTGCCTCTAAAAGCTGCTGAGAGATGTGGGCAGGATCCGTTATACAGTTGATGGAATCCGTATGCTTTCAAACTGATCTTACCAAGGCAAAGTTTCAGCCCACTTCAGCATCTCCTGCTTGTGGTTGCCAGTCAGACCATTAATTAACGGGTTTGCTAATGCATCACTATTACTATTGCTCATACTTTGATATAATGATTTTACAAACTCCTAAACCTAAGATTGCTTTTCAGACTTATGATATTGACCTGGTGGACAATAAATGCAGGTTAAGAAAAAGTTACTTCACCCAAAATGTTGTTTTTCTAAACCAATAAGACTTTCTACGAATGAGAATCTACTTGCATGACATGTGAGAAGACAAACCTCATTGGTTCTCATGCACCAAGCAAGCACGTTTGTGCTTCTGTTTAGCATATTTGATTAACTTTTTACATATCTCAATCATGGTAGTAGTTATATGGACATGATCTAAGACGCATTGTGCATATGGAGCTCAGAGTGCGGCAGAGCGTGCAATTACATTAAGTAGAATACAGCAGAAAAAATAATTCCAGTTTATATAAATCCTGTTTTATATGAAAGAGAGAAGGAATACTGTCACTCCTGGTTTTGATTTCGACGGACACCACAGGCCTGTAAAAGTTTTGTATTTGAACAGAGAAGGGCTTGTAAAATTCAAGACGTCGCACTCTGTCCAAGAGAGACAACACTACAACTTATTAAATCATCATCTCTGGAGCTCCTGATCTTCCCTCTGTCATTTTTTAAATAGACTTTTATGATCCAGAAAAATTCTTGGTTTTCTTCAGAAGCTTTTAAATGTGGCTGTCCGTGTTTAACTCTGTCTGTGCATACACTCTCTTTTATAATGAATAATCATCTTCATCTTCATTCATTTAAAATATAATATTTTCTTTAAAGAAGAATTATTATGCCTTTTTTACATGTTCATTTTTTTTTTATAGCTGTTTGAGCATGGAAAAGCTCTGCAAAGTTATAAAGTCCTTCCAGGAGTTATTCTCTATATCAGGGGTTTTCAAACTGGTCCTCCAGAAAGTTCTAAGGGGTCCCCAGAAATGTTAAGGGAATAAAAAGACAAAAATGGTTAAAGTCTACCAAAAATTCAGAAGTTAGAAGTTTAATTTCTAAATGTTTCTCTCTTTTCTTGCCGTACACATACTTTCCAGAATTGTATGTTTGCTTTGTATCTTTCTAGTTTTTCTCACTATAGTCCCCTTTGTCTTGCTCACTGGGGTTGTAAGGCGGTGTTCTTAATGCAGTAGGTAAGCTGCTTATATACATTTATTGTAAAAGTTACTCAAATAATATTTAATTAAAATGTTCTTCTTCAGGTTTATACATCCAACATATGTGATTTCTTTCATGGCTTGTCTGAAACAAAAGTTATGGTTATCTGAAGTCAACTGATTGCTATGATTTTTAGGAACGGAATTTTGAGGAGAAACAGGCTTAAATAACCGTCACCCCATTTTTTTCGCATTAACTATCCATACTTAAATGGCTGTAATTCAAGAATGCTTTGGATTATAAAGGTTGGTCTTGTTTTAAAGAAGACACATGGAAGATTATTCTAGATGTCAAATAAATTTAAAAAATTATAAATAAATAATAAAAGTTTAGGTTTATGAAAATGTAAAAATATATATTTTATAATAATATTTTATAATAATATGTATTTTACAAAACATGCTTTACTCTAAAACTACAAGACAACCAAAGCCAGAAATATGAACAAGTTGTGTTCCAAGTTTTAGGTTGATATATCAAAAAATTAGCTTTCAGTAAGATTTTGTTTGGGCGCAGTACCAAACTGTTTCACTGACATCCGACAGTATATATATATATATATATATATATATATATATATATATATATATATATATATATATATATATATATATATATATATATACATATATATATATATATATACCTGTAGTCCTGTTGCTTAGCTCCCTCTCAGTCACGTACCCGAGACTGGTTCATTATGCAGGTCATTATGGGTTCTTTTGTTCAGATGTGAATAACAGCATTATTCATGATCATTCACACCCCTTCGCATACAGCCTTTGTAAAGACAAAATGTCTCACAAAATGTAAATCAATATATTGTTTTATGTGAATAAGTAGGCACAATGATTCTCACATCAGTTTGAAGCAAAAACTCTAGGCAACATCATCCATTAGTGTAAAGTCTTACAGACACATATCTATTGTGTGTTTTGTGGCCTTAATTCTGTGTCTTACATTTTTTGTTTTTTGAAAAAGCATGCATAAACGTTATACTCTCAATAATACAACCATGCACATACATGTTGCTCTCACAGTATGGTAGCCCAGTGTGTGCTCAACACAATGTAATTACAATTTTGCCATTAATGTGTTTATAAGAAACTGAAAAAAAGCACAAATGCCAGAGCAGGTCAAAACTTCTAAAGGGCCCCAAAACAGCTTAGACTTCAGAGGGTTAAGTATAGCCTATTTAATTTAGGAAACAATATGTTGTATTTATAATGCCACAATTTATCTAACAGTTTAAATTGTTTTTTTATACATAAAAATATATAGATGGATTTTAGGAAGGGGGTCCCTCATAAAAGGTTTATCATATTTGGGGGTCCTTGGCATCATAAAATTTGAAAACCCCTGCTCTATTTTAGTGTGCATTGTTTCTAAACTCCCTGAAATGCCTCCATTGTAGTCTTGAGTTTTCTTCCAGGAACCAACATGTCACAATATTCCTCATTGAAATAATTCCCGCCCAATAAAGCATACAAAAAGGGAGACGAGGGTGTGGTTAGTAGTGTGTCGCCATGTCCAAGAGAAGATGTTTTTTCCACCCTGGATCTAAGGCCAAAACCACTTTAAGGAAAGCCTCCAAGGTTAGCAAAAAAAGCATAATGCTATGGTACACAGGGAAGGAGACCAGAGGTGTTTTTAATAGATGTCAATGCAGAGGCTTCACTGGGTTGAATGGACTGCTTTTCTAGGAAAACAGCTTAACATTTAATGAATCAACAGCCTATCGGTTAATCTTCAACGTTTGCCAATAAACATTCCTTTTGGATCTTCGGAGTTTACAACTGGAAAGTTGGTTATCAAGACACTCATGATCCCTGTTGGATGTTACGCTTTCGGTGGAGCCATGGATCCTGTTTTCTCCCAAAAATAAGACCATGGCTGCATCTGAATACTTACCTACTATACTACAGGCGAAAAACAGTATGTCCCAAATGGCATCCTTACCCTCACGGTCTTCCTCAGAGTCTGCACTTTCACAACGTAATGCCACTTTGACTGCTGGGTAGAAGTCCTTTGCTTAGCTCACAGTCTTGCATGGGGGCGCTTAGCAGCGGCAAAGGGAGTGCTCACAAGCACCCTTCTTTAAGCTTAGATGAAGAATGGGACACCCTACGGTCTTGTGGACTTAACAGACACGCAAGACAGAAAGTACACATGAAGTGTGCCATTTGGGACAGGGCCATTAGCCAACTAAGTTCTGTCATTATCAGCATAGTTCAATGAGTCTGTGTCTCCCAAAACTATAGTTACAATGAACATTCGCAAACTGCATCGCACAGTTGTGTGGTCTTGACCTGTGATTGGAAGCATAGTTTCTTGTTTGTATGACATGTGGTCTTAATAAACCCTTACAGTACAATACAAATTTGCTTTCTATAACACATTTAAAACAACTGCAGTTGACCAAAGTGCTTTCCAGCGTAATTAATACAACAAAAGCAATTACAAACAGTCACTCAAACAATCTTATCTTAAGCAAAATAAGCAAGCTGACATTCAGTACAATCTATAGCTTTCATTTTGAATAAATAAAAATGTCATTTACGTCTTTAGTTTGTCAAAAGATTTAAAGCAGCATTTTTGAAGAGTGCACATGTGCACACGTGCTCTAGTGTATAAGAACAAGCCAATGATTGAATCAGGAAATAAAGCACAATAAGAATTAGTCCTCATGTGCCATGTCTGTAATAGGCACAGATAGAAGGCCAAACTGAGAGGAGACGTATAGGGTCATACTCACATTCTCTTGTGAAACATTGTGAAATTTTCTTCCTGTCAATAAGTGTTTGCGTGAGGGCTAAACTGCCTTTGGATGGGTGTAATGTGGGTCAGTGACCCCGGGGTGTGTGGAGGGGTGTGGGCGCACTTGAAGACAGCTGCTCCCTGTTTGGGGTGTGATTTATGCAGGCTTGTTGCTGATCGCTGTTCCTGTACTGCTGGAGAAGAAACTGGCCAGGCTGCTCGCTTCAGTGCTATAAATCAATTCTTGCTGGCTTGGCCAAGTCTCCCGTATTCCACTTTAACTTCTGGAGCACTGCAGCTAAATTTTACCCCATTAAAATCTCACCATCCTAACCTTACCATCTGTTTTCTCTCACACACTCTTGTCTTGGAAGCAAAAATTAAAGACTGTATAATACACAATTAATCAAGTTGCTCCAGTAGGGTTGAGATAACAGCATAAAAAAATATCCTCCACACAGTTGTCAGATAAATAAATATTTGGAAATATATATATGTTGGCATTGTAATTTTTATCTATTGATTACACAATATAATAGACTATTTTACAACATTTAGGTCCTCTAACTTGATTGGTTGTGCATTGTTTGGTGTCCCATAAAAAGCATTCTGGGTAATAATCCATAGCCTACAATTAATTATAAATCAATATAATACAATATAATAAATCAAAATAAATTCAATGAAATATGTATTATTACTAATTAAATACAAATGTTCATGCTGTGTGCATGATACATGTTTATGGGTAATGAAAATGATTTTTTATTTTTAATACAATTTAAATATTTTTTACTTTGACACATTTATGTTGTGACTACATTTCAAATCCAGAAATTGAGCTGGAATAGAATTAGCATTTTCATTTAAATTCTGAATGGTGCACATGTGCTCCAGGTGCAATTTAACGTAATAATGCTATTACAGATTTGCCTTTTTAATTTAATATAATTTTAGGGCTTGATTTATATTACATTTGAGGAGAGCCGTGTCTGTGCTTGAATGCCATGTGCTAAAGTATGTGTGCAAATGCCAGCACAAGTCTCCATATAGACTGTGACTTTGAGTATCTGGCCTGAGCCCAGCCTGTCCTCCACCGTCTGCTAATGGGCCGTGCCAGCTCGACTCTGCGCTCCAGGTCCAGGGGTGGAGGGACTCTGGCCCGCTGCCTGGCCAACTGCGGTTCAGAGCCCATGTCATCACGCGGGTGTCAGGTTCTCTCACATACCCAGAGTGCTTAACAGGACATAAAGTCAAATGAAATGAAACACGTGTGAGCCTGAGAAGGGAATACAGCATACTCAAGTTGAGGCCAGTCAACTCGTGTTTGTTTATTTGTCAATGGCTTACGCTGTGTTCACTGTGCACTGAATGCTTACGATAAGGCTCAGGTTGCAGGACTTTGAGAGAACAGACTCAGTGGAGTAGCAGTTAACGCAGTGGAGTAGCAGTTAACTCAGTGGAGTAGCAGTTAACTCAG
Organism: Gobiocypris rarus; assembly: GCA_023029165.1. Taxonomy (NCBI): domain Eukaryota; kingdom Metazoa; phylum Chordata; class Actinopteri; order Cypriniformes; family Gobionidae; genus Gobiocypris; species Gobiocypris rarus. The sequence goes on from CM040927.1 coordinate 4,738,800, forward strand.
TGGAGTAGCAGTTAACGCAGTGGAGTAGCAGTTAACTCAGTGGAGTAGCAGTTAACTCAGTGGAGTAGCAGTTAACTCAGTGGAGTAGCAGTTAACTCAGTGGAGTAGCAGTTAACTCAGTGGAGTAGCAGTTAACTCAGTGGAGTTGCAGTTAACTCTGTGGAGTAGTTAACTCATCTGAGTAGCAGTTAACTCAGTGGAGTAGCAGTTAACTCAGTTGAGTAGCCGTTGACGCAGTGGAGTAAAATTTGACGAAGTGCAGTAGCAGTTAACGCAGTGCAGTAGCAGTTAACGCAGTGGAGTAGCAGTTGACTCAGTGGAGTAGCAGTTGACGCAGTGGAGTAGCAGTTAACTCAGTGGAGTAGCAGTTAACTCAGTGGAGTAGCAGTTAACTCAGTGGAGTAGCAGTTGACGCAGTGCAGTAGCAGTTAACGCAGTGGAGTAGCAGTTGACGCAGTGCAGTAGCAGTTAACTCAGTGGAGTAGCAGTTGACGCAGTGCAGTAGCAGTTAACGAGTGGAGTAGCAGTTAACTCAGTGGAGCAGTTAACGCGGTGGAGTAGCAGTTAACGCAGTGGAGTAGTAGTTAACGCAGTGGAGTAGCAGTTAACTCAGTGGAGTAGCAGTTAACGCAGTGGAGTAGCAGTTAACTCTGCTACTCTGTGGGGTAGCAGTTAACTCAGTGGAGTAGCAGTTAACTCAGTGGAGTAGCAGTTAACGCAGTGTTGTAGCAGTTAACGCAGTAATGTAGCAGTTAACACAGTAAAGTAGCAGTTAACACAGTACAGTAGCAGTTAAAGCGGTGGAGTAGCAGTTAACGCGGTGGAGTAGCAGTTAGCTCAGTGGAGTAGCAGTTAACGCAGTGGAGTAGCAGTTGACGGTGGAGTAGCAGTTAACTCAGTGGAGTAGCAGTTGACGCAGTGCAGTAGCAGTTAACTCAGTGGAGTAGCTGTTGGCGCGTGCGGTAGCAGTTAATGCAGTGGAGTAGCATTTAACTCAGTGGAGTAGCAGTTAACTCAGTGGAGTAGCAGTTAACTCAGTGGAGTAGCAGTTAACTCAGTGGAGTAGCAGTTGACGCAGTGGAGTAGCAGTTAACGCAGTGGAGTAGCAGTTGACGCAGTGCAGTAGCAGTTAACTCAGTGGAGTAGCAGTTGACGCAGTGCAGTAGCAGTTAACGCAGTGGAGTAGCAGTTAACTCAGTGGAGTAGCAGTTAACGCAGTGGAGTAGCAGTTAACGCAGTGGAGTAGTAGTTAACGCAGTGGAGTAGCAGTTAACTCAGTGGAGTAGCAGTTAAGGCAGTGGAGTAGCAGTTAACTCTGCTACTCTGTGGGGTAGCAGTTAACTCAGTGGAGTAGCAGTTAACTCAGTGGAGTAGCAGTTAACTCAGTGGAGTAGCAGTTAACGCAGTGTTGTAGCAGTTAACGCAGTAATGTAGCAGTTAACACAGTAAAGTAGCAGTTAACACAGTACAGTAGCAGTTAAAGCGGTGGAGTAGCAGTTAACTCAGTGGAGAAGCAATTAATGCAATGGAGTAGCAGTTAATGCAGTGTAGTAGCAGTTAACACAGTAAAGTAGCAGTTAACACAGTAAAGTAGCAGTTAACACAGTAGAGTAGCAGTTAACGCAGTAGAGTAGCAGTGGAGTAGCAGTTAACAGAGTAAAGTAGCAGTTAACACAGTAATGTAGCAGTTAACACAGTAAAGTAGCAGTTAACACAGTACAGTAGCAGTTAAAGCGGTGGAGTAGCAGTTAACTCAGTGGAGAAGCAATTAATGCAATGGAGTAGCAGTTAATGCAGTGTAGTAGCAGTTAACACAGTAAAGTAGCAGTTAACACAGTAAAGTAGCAGTTAACACAGTAGAGTAGCAGTTAACGCAGTAGAGTAGCAGTGGAGTAGCAGTTAACAGAGTGTGGTAGCAGTTAACTCAGTGGAGTAGCAGTTAAAGCAGTGTAGTAGCAGTTAACCCAGTGGGGTAGCTTTTAACGCAGTGGAGTTGCATTTAACTCAGTGGAGTAGCAGTTAACGCGGTGGAGTAGTTGGCGCGGTGGAGTAGCAGTTGACGCGGTGGGTAGCAGTTAACTCAGGTGGAGTAGCAGTTGACGCAGTGCAGTAGCAGTTAACTCAGTGGAGTAGCTGTTGACGGTGCGGTAGCAGTTAATGCAGTGGAGTAGCAGTTAACTCAGTGGAGTAGCAGTTAGCTCAGTGGAGTAGCAGTTAACTCAGTGGAGTAGCAGTTGGCGCATTGGAGTAGCAGTTAACTCAGTGGGGTAGCAGTTAACGCAGTGGAGTAGCAGTTAACGCAGTGGAGTAGCAGTTAACTCAGTGGAGTAGCAGTTAACGCAGTGGAGTACCAGTCAACTCAGTGGAGTAGCAGTTGACGCAGTGCAGTAGCAGTTAACTCAGTGGAGTAGCAGTTAACTCAGTGGAGTAGCAGTTGACGAGTGTAGTAGCAGTTAACTCAGTGGAGTAGCAGTTAACTCAGTGGAGTAGCTGTTGACGCAGTGTAGCAGATAACTCAGTGGAGTAGCAGTTAACTCAGTGGAGTAGCTGTTGACGCTGTGTAGTAGCAGTTAACTCAGTGGAGTAGCAGTTAACTCAGTGGAGTAGCAGTTAACTCAGTGGAGTAGCAGTTAACTCAGTGGAGTAGCAGTTAACTCAGTGGAGTAGCTGTTGGCGCAGTGTAGTAGCTGTTGACGCAGTGTAGTAGCAGTTAACGCGGTGGAGTAGCAGTTAACTCAGTGGAGTAGCAGTTAACTCAGTGGAGTAGCAGTTGGCGCAGTGTAGTAGCAGTTAACGCGGTGGAGTAGCTGTTGGCGCGGTGGAGTAGCAGTTAACTCAGTGGAGTAGCTGTTGACGCGGTCGCGGTAGCAGTTAATGCAGTGGAGTAGCAGTTAACTCAGTGGAGTAGCAGTTAACGCAGTGGAGTAGCAGTTAACGCAGTGGAGTAGCAGTTAACTCAGTGGAGTAGCAGTTAACTCAGTGGAGTAGCAGTTGACGCGGTGTAGTAGCAGTTAACGCGGTGGAGTAGCTGTTGACGCGGTGGGTAGCAGTTAACTCAGTGGAGTAGCTGTTGACGGTGCGGTAGCAGTTAATGCAGTGGAGTAGCAGTTAACTCAGTGGAGTAGCAGTTAACGCAGTGGAGTAGCAGTTAACGCAGTGGAGTAGCAGTTAACTCAGTGGAGTAGCAGTTAACGCAGTGGAGTAGCAGTTAACGCAGTGGAGTAGCAGTTAACTCAGTGGAGTAGCAGTTAACTCAGTGGAGTAGCTGTTGACGCAGTGCGGTAGCAGTTAATGCAGTGGAGTAGCAGTTAACTCAGTGGAGTAGCAGTTAACGCAGTGGAGTACCAGTCAACTCAGTGTATTTTTAAGAAATAATGAAAAGTAAAAAAAAGTAAATAAAAATGGCCTCTCCTAAAGAGAACCAGGGAAAGAGAACCTAACTCAACCACCAGCCACAAAGGGATAGGCCCATGTTCCCCATGATGCATATGAATATATTATAATTCTCTTCCAAATGTAATTGAAAGGCATGATTAATAATTATGTAATTACTGTACTGTACAACAGTAAACACACACGCTAATTTCTGGTTTACTATCTTTGTAGGGACTCTCCATAGACATAATAGTTTTATACTGTACAAACTGTATATTCTCTGCCCTTACACTAACCTTTAACCTACCCATCACACACAACTTTCTGCATTTTTACATTTCCAATAAAACTCATTCTTTATGATTTATAAGATTTTTTCCTCAATTTTACTTTCAATAAACATAATGGTTTTTATACTGTACAAACTGTATATTCTCTCCCCTAACCCTACACCTTCTTATCACACAAAACTTTACATTTTCAAAAAACATCACTTAATATGATTTATAAGCTGTTTTCCTCATGGGGATCAAAAAATGTCCCCTTTGTTGGGACATACACACAATGTGGCTGAACTAAATCAGTTCTGCAGAGAAGAGTGGGCCACAATTCCACCACCACAGAAAGACTGATCTCCGGTAATTGCTGCAACCAGATTTTAAGTTTAGTTTTTAATTACAGATTTTAAGCACATGAAATCGCCCACATCATGTCAACCAACTAATGAGAACATGGACCAATGATGACGAATCACAGCAACATCTGCTGTGCCCAAACTTTCTGCTGAAGGGTCAAATAACAGACCTTACTGAGGGTAAATGTTGTTACAAATATTAAATGTTGTTACATCTTTTTTTATTTAATTAATTATATTATCTTAATTTAAATGCAAAAAAAACAAACACAAAAAACATTGTAAAAACAATTTTAAAATAAAAATATTCTTCAATGGCCTACTTTCCGTCCTCTTGTGGTATACCTATCAGGCCTAATGATATAGGTCATTACAGGCCCTGGTATGAGCATCTCTGCAGTGGTGCGTAGTGGCCAAAAGTGCTGTCATCTTCACCCATTATTTAAATATTATTCAAAATTTGTTTAGGATTTTGTAAACATATTGCGTAGTTATGCTTGCAGGTGATGAATCATGTCATATTGTGCCAGCATAATTTTGGCCATGCTGTTGTACAAATAAATTATGAACACATGATAAAATAAGAGAGAACCAATGCAATATTAATAACTGATTATTTTGTAGTCAATGCTTTTTCCTGTGAGCTTTTTGTATTTGCATGCATTTTTTTCATTGTAAAATAAAACCTGTAGCTGTTTGCAAAATCATTTTGTAAGATAAATACAGTATCTTAACCAAGTTTAGTGATTTGTTCTTTATTAAAATATTTAAAAATCTAAAATATTTTCCTCATATGTTGATGGTTAAATCAAACGTGTAGAGTCAATAAAAACAAATATCCCCTCCGGACATAATTTCTGGCCACTACTGTACATATTTCCAACATTTTATTACATACATGAACTTTATTATTTATGCACCTCAAATGACAATAAAATTTATAATTAATAAGCTAATCATGTATGCAGAGCTTCTGTGGACTGCACATCCTCACATGCGGCTGCAGACAGGACGTTTCGCTGCTCAGAGAGCGGGAGAGATCTGGATGAGAACAGAGATTGTCCAGACTGCCTCTGATTAGAGAGCACATTACCCAGAGGTCACTGGGCAGATCTGGCTGTTCGCAGGGGAGAGCAGATGACCTCATTTCTTGTGTCCATTTTTAACTTGTACGGATCAAGCTGTAGGGTGACTGGGAAACTTTTTGCCATTGAGATGATTTGGAAAAAGTGTCCCTATCGCCCTGAATTCTCCCTACTGGAAATCACAGCAAATGACAAGATTAGAGACTTCTGAATGTGTGGAAGTGTAAATAAACTTCCTTTAAATTTGCCTTTGAAAATGTGTTCCTTGTAAAGCTATCATATACACAACCAGTCAAAAGTTTGGAATAATTCAGATTTAATATTATTACAATTAATGTAACAGATTTCTATTTGAATATATAGTAAAATGTAATTTATTCTTGTGATCAAAGGTGAATTTTCTTTATGCATCATTACTTTATAATTATTATCAATGTTGAAATGTTTTTGCTGCTCCATATTTTAATGGAAACTGATATATTTCAAAGAACAGCATTTAAAATATAAATCTTTTATAACACCATAAATGTATTAACTGTCACTAAATTTTTTATGCATATAATAAAATATATATGTTTTAATCTTACATTAACACTTTAGTTTAGGGTCCAATTCTCACTATTTGTTGCTTATTATCATGCATATTACTTGGATATTGGCTGTTTATTAGTACTTATAAAGCACATATAATGCCTTATTCTGCACAATCATATTCTACATCCCTTAATCCACACAACACCTAAACTTAACAACTACCTTACTAACTATTAATGAGCAGTAATTAGGAGTTTATTGAGGCAAAAGTCAGTTAATAGTGAGAATTGGACCCTAAATTAATTTTACCAATCAACGAAGTTTTCAACATTGATTATAATAATCATAAATGTTTCTTGAGCAGCAAATCATATCTGATTGTTTTCTGAAGGATCATGTGACACTGAATACTGGAGTAATGATGATGAAAATTCAGGAATAAACTACATTTTAAAATATATTCAGATAGAAAACAGTTATTTTATATTGTAGTAATATTTTTACAATATTAAAATTTTTGCTGTATTTTTTCAAATAAATGCAGCCTTGGTGAGCATAAGCGTCTTCATTCAAAGATGTAGAAAATAGTATTGACATTTTATGGTCTTTTTTTGTAGTTTGAGTACAGATTTCATTCAATAGAAAAGAGCAGTGAATATACTACTCCTTTTGTGTTCCACAAAGCAAAAAGTGACTGAATGGTGACAGAATTACTGATGGCTAATGACTAACTCATTTGTCTTTTCGGTGACACTTTTATCTAAAGCAGCTTGTAAAACACATATCACAGCGACAGCCATCCTGAAGCGCACTGGGGCTTCATGTCTTTCTCAAGCACACAGTAACAATAATTCATAGATCATTGCTTATCAGCCGGGAACTTTATCCGCTCCGGGATGGGTCTGAGAGCCCTAAAGCCAGTGAATTTCCACAGATTGATACTGACTTTCACAGTGACCTCTTGAGGACAGCCCTGATGAAAAGAAGCCTTTCGGCAGCCCATCCATCATTCATGATGCTTCAGCTCGGCTTAATGAGAATCATCCTTCCTGCTAACGCGTCTGTTGACTTCCTCCTCCCTCTCTGATTTATGCTACCTTCCTTCACCACCATCCCCTCTTTCTTTTTTGTGCCGTATTTCCTTCCAGCACAGTCCACTTACATAAATATAATGCATTACATCAGTGGTTCTTAAACCTGTCCTGGAGAACCACCAGCCCTGCACATTTTGTGTGTCTCCCTCATCTGTCTCACACACCTGATTCAACTCATGAACTCATTACTAGAGACTGCAAGACCTAGAATGGGTGTGTCAGATATAGGGAGAAATACAACATGTGCAGGGCTGGTGGTACTCCAGGACAGGTTTGAGAACCACTGCATTATATGATTGTAAAGGCAAGCTGGTATCTGTCCTGCTGTCTATTTTTTTATCATTTCATGTCTGTCCATAGGAAATATCCAGGCTGGGTATGTTTGAGAAATGAGCTAACATATTTTCAGCTTATTTGATTATGAATCCAGACAGTCAAAACATTGCCAGTGATGCAATCTTCAGTCTTTGAATCTTTTCACTGCCCTACCCATATCTTTTTTCGTCTTTGTCTCTTTTTCAACTCAATATCCTGTTACTTTTCCCTTCATGTTCTATATCTCATAGATGTTTGATTTCTTCATAACAGAAATATGATTTGCCAAGGAAATTCTGGAATGTTTGTTGTGACCTTGAAATGTGACAACCTCTTTCTAAATAATTTGTTCAAACAGTGATATGACGTGAATATTCACATTTTGGTTTTTGCACATAACATACAAGAATTAAGCTGAAACAAGTTTTTGAAAGGCCCAGTGCTAAAGAATAAATAAGTCACATTTTCGATAATCAAAAGAAACTACTATTTGTTACATGTATGTTCTGTGGTTCCCCCTTCATTGTGTTTTTGGTTCAGTCCCTGTGACTTGGGCTGAATCCAAAATCGCCCCTATACCCTTAAATAGGGCACTATTTGAAAACAGCCATTTGTAGTGGTGTCCGAAACCATAGTGGAAGTTATTGAGTGCACTCATTTAATCCCACATTGCACCGCAATAATGAGTTTACACCCGATGTACTGTACATACAGCGGCTGTCCGAATTCGCTCACTTGTTTTCATTCACCCCTTCAAGTGAACTGTATTAGTGGACTAAACTAGGTAATAGTGATTGAGGGTTAAGGGGGTGATTTTGGATTCAGCCTTAGGTCACATCCAAACGAAGCCAGAGCTTTCCCTATCCAATCTTTTTTTTCCCCTCGTCTCAAGAAATATCTTCGTTCACATGAAACCACTGAAACCGACTCAAAACGATGTAGTATACATGCCAGACCAGTGTGTGGCGCTGTAATTCAAAGAGATACACTAAAAACGGAGAAGAAGAGTAGTGGCTAGAAGGGGTACAGCAATGTTAGAAAGTCAAGAAAAATCTCACGATAAAATAATAAATAAATTTGTGTTTTTGCGTTTAAATAAAATTGTGTTTTATTAATGTCTACACCTACCCCAACCCTAAACCTACCCTCACAATAATGCAAATGCAGTAGTTAAATGTCACAGTATTGATGTGCGCATGCTCAGTGCCCATAGCTGTATCCCTTCTAGTCATTACCTTACGGGACGTGGTGGGGTTCAGGCTCCCAAAACGCCGGATCCGTGTTGACGAAACGCTGATATGATTTTTAACATTTTTACGTTTACAGCTAAACGTGTCCCCGTGTGGACGGGGCCTTAGTTTTCCCCAGTCTGTCTAATTAGTTATGTCATTCACCTGTGTCTTGTTAATCATCTCATTTGCTCTGTGTGTTTAAGGCTTCTCCCTCAGTTTTTGTCCGTCTTTGTCTATGATACTGTGTGTTTGATGTGAATTCTGTGAGTTTTGTTATTAAATATCTTGTTTCTTGTTCCTCCTCGTCTTCATGAGCTTTTATACTACATGTTACGTGACATTATTACTATTAAAAAAACAACAATAATAAAGTATTTTATTATTTACTACCAGCCAAATGTTAGGAATAGTTATGATTATTATGTTTTTGAAAGAAGTGCCTAAGCCTACATTTGATCAAAAATACAGCAAAAATAGAAATATTGAAATATTATTTCATTATTAAAGAACTGTTTTCTATTTGAATATGTGACCCTGGAGCACAAAACCAATCATACGTCTCATGGGTATATTTGTGGCAATAGCCAATAATACATAGTATGGGTCAAAATTAAAGATTTTTCTTTTATGCAAAATATTAAGTAAAGGATATTAAGTAAAGATCATGTTCCATGAAGATATTTTGTCAATTTTATACCGTAAATATATCAAATATTAGAAAATGTTATTAGTAGTAGTAATATGCATTGCTAAGGACTTCATTTGGACAAATTTTGGACATTTGGTGATTTCTTTTCAGTATTTAGATTTTGTATTTTTTTTGCACCCTCAGATTCCAGATTTTCAAATAGTTGTATCTCGAACAAATATTGTCATCCTAACATACCATACATCAATGGAAATCTTATTTGCGATGTATAAGTCTCAATTTCAAAAGATTTACTCTTATGACTGGTGTTATGGTCCAGGGTCACATATACTTTAAAATGTAATTTATTCCTGTGATCAAAGCTGAATTTTCAGCCTCATTACTCCAGTCTCTTCAGTGTCACATGATCCCTCAGAAATCATTCTGCTCAAGAATTTTTTTTGTCAATGTTAAAAAATTATTTTTGCTGCATATTTTTGTGGAAACCTCGATATAATACCACTCAAATATTTGGGGTAAGGTTAAAAAATATATAATGTTGCAAACAATAGCTCTATGTTCAAATAGAGATTTATCAAAATATGTTCTTGCAAACTTTCTATTAATCAAAGAATCCTGAAATAAAATGATCCCTGTTTCCACAAAAATATTAAGCATAGTTTCAGCATTAATAATAATAAGAACCATTATTAAAGCTCAGAATTATTCAAAACTTTGGCAAGTAGCTATAGTGTATATTATTATAATAATTATTTTTGTTATTATTACCAAAATTGTCCTGAAGAAAAAAGTTATTTGAATATCTTTATGGCAATTTTGGAATGCCAATTTATGGAGGTGACTAATTTAAGAGCACATAAAACTGTAGCTGATGCAGTTCATCACACTACGTTTAGTCAGTGTTCACTACACACACATCTGGTCCCTACAAGCCCAGGGGCAGAACGCGGTGTTTGCTTAATGCAGCCGCATGCTTCACGTTACGTGCAGCTTTGAACTATCCAAATCTCAGAGCTTCCTTAGACTGTGCTGTAGGCCCACTCTGTGTGAAAATATATAAAAGACAAGATTAACCCTAGAAGGAGAGTTTACAGTTTGAGGGTAATCCTCGGTAATCCTCCGAGACATGTGGTTGAGCTCCAAAACATTCTCTCTCTCGAATGCTGGTTCCCCAGCAACTGCATGCTAACAACACCTCATTTCACTGCAAGGAGTCGCATTTCTTGGACCGTTCCTGAGTGAGAGAGAGCAAGGGACAGTGTGAAACTGAGGAAAGAATGAGCGCTAGAGAAAGTGAGAGGAGGTTTTTCACTTCTTCAAGCTAAAAAAGAGCAGCTTTCACCATCGACACTAACCAGAGGCATTAACTGAGAGAGCGTGGTTGCCAGTGAAGTGAGGCAGCCAAATTGCACCTTGTGTCAATAATTGATTCCTTTCCATTTGCTCGTTCTGGACTTCTGGACTCACCCTGGTCCAGAAAACAAGTGATGTGGCATGCTTTCCACGCAACATTATCCTAGCAAACACATGCGCGTGTATGGAAAAGTTGGCGTAGCTGGTAGGATGCAAATGTTTGTAATTGAGCCTGTGGATAGTGAGAGCAGGCTGGCAGTGCTGACAGAGGCCGCTACAGTAAGTCTGTGAATAATGGGCATCGGTGAGCGCTACAACCAGGCCCAGCTGCGGAGGAGAGCACGTGTGCATGTGCGGATAACTGGCCCCGACGCGCAGCAGGGCGAGAGCTTTCAGAACCTCATCCATCATGCCACGGGCCCAATCACAGCAGCCGGAAACATAGCGCACAACACTCACTGCTGTGGGAAACAATCCTTCAACTCAGACTCACTAATGCAGCTCCAGCATCCGAAGCTCCCATGAGGCGCAGCAGACGAGGGGGCCTCTGCGTGGAGCTGCGTGGAGGGGCCCAGCTGGAAATAGCTGTGTTTCAGGAAAAATAATATTCATGTTCATTTCAAATGTAAAAAGAATGATTCATGAGGATTTATATGCCCATTTCCTACTCATGTGGGAATGTTTTTGTGAGTTGTTTTATTGCATGTTGTGTATTTCTAACAGCAATTATAAATGAGGAACATGTCCTCTCCACTATTAACTAATTAATTTGATTAATTCAATTAATTGCATTAATGTTAAATTGCATGTGTCAGTATTTGGTGGTAAAAACAAATTAAGAAAATTCAAAGACATTATTGGGATTAGTAAATCAGTAGTCATTGTAAAAATGACTTTAGAAATTTGATTCATTTCCATAAATATTTGTATGCATCTTGACATATTGGGTGCATTTTCTTATCAAAAGGTCATAGTTGTTTGGGGGTTTCCCAAAATTGTAAATATAACCAAGATTATTGGAGAACATTTTACAAGAAAATATTACCAATATTTCAGTCTTTCTACTTCAAAATTTCACATTCAATTCAATGTGTTACTAGCTATTTATTTTGTAATTAACTGAAAATTACTAACAAATTATGTTTTATTAACAAAGTTCAGGAGGAGCGTGTTCAGATAATCGACCTAATCAGCATGAGAGGAGGCCATCAGGCATAACTGTAACGGAACAGAGACTCACAACCAAAATGAAGTAATATTAAAAAAAGAATTTATTAACAGCAGATGAATAAGTATACGGGAAGGTGAGTATATCTGATGGTATGGATAGTAGATAAATGGAGAATTGGAATACTGACAGTTTTTGCTGTTGAAGATGGATGAGGAGGTCGTGGATGGCGATGACAATGGAAGTGGATGCAGAAACCCCGGTGAAGGAACTGATGACTGGATTGGAGATGAAGACAAATATCAGACACGGAAGACCAGGGAGACGATGAAGACACGGAGAAACAGGAGATTGTGGGAATCAGGAAAGTGGAACCAGGAAGGTGAGTCCATACTCAAGAACGAGACTGTGTGAGGTGTGTGCTTAAATGAGTCTGTGCTGATGAGTCTGTGGGAGATGAGGTGCAGGTGCAGGTGATTAGAACTCAGGTGACATCGAACGCTGTGATTGGGTGGTGGTGGAGCCTGGCTGATCTCTGACAATAACATTATGACCACTGACAGGTGAAGTGAATAACACTGATTATCTCTTCATCACAGCACCTGTTAGTGGGTGGGATATATTAGGCAGCAAGTGAACATTTTGTCCTCAAAGTTGATGTGTTAGAAGCAGGAAAAATGGGCAAGCGTAAGGATTTGAGAGTTTGACAAGGGCCAAATTGTGATGGCTAGACGACTGGGTCAGAGCATCTCCAAAACTGCAGCTCTTGTGGGGTGTTCCCGGTCTGCAGTGGTCAGGATCTATCAAAAGTGCTCCAAGGAAGGAACAGTGGTGAACCGGCGACAGGGTCATGGGCGGCCAAGGCCAAGTCATGCACGTAGGGAGCGAAGGCTGGCCGGTGTGGTCCAATCAAACAGACGAGCTACTGGAGCTCAAATTGCTCAAGAAGTTAATGCTGGTTCTGATAGAAAGGTGTCAGAATACACAGTGCATCGCAGTTTGTTGTGTATGGGGCTGCATAGCCACAGACCAGTCAGGATGCACATGCTGACCCCTTGGGTCCTGCTATCCATTTGGATGTTACTTTGACATGTACAACCTACCTAAGCATTGTTGCAGACCGGTACTCCCTGGGGTCTAGTGGAGTCCATGCCTCGACGGGACAGGGCTGTTTTGGTCACAAAAGGGGGACCAACCCAATATTAGGATGGTTGTCATAATTTTATGCCTGGTCAGTGTGTATATATACAGCTCTGGAAAAAAATGGATTTCTCAATATTAAGAGGTCTCTTAATTTTTTCCAGCGCTGTATATATATATACATATCAACAGTTTTCCAGCATCCCTCCACCATCGTGACTCCTCACTCTTGGTTATTCTTATCCCAGCCAGGCATAGGGAGAGTACTCTGGGTTTGGGCCAAATTTCGTGCTCAATGCCCTCTCCTCAGACAGCGAGCAAACTATACATATTTTTTACTCTATCCAGTTATATGTGTCATGAAACGGCTCTGAGACAGAGCAGAATCCAGGATTGAGGATCCAAATGCAGTTTTATTGAAGGGTAATCCAAAAATGTAATCCAAACAGGCAAAACGTCAAAAGCACAGGCTCAACCCTCCAAACAATGACAGAGTCCATGGTATAGGCAAACAGAGAAATCCAAAACAATAGCCAGAGAATCAAAAACCAAGACACAGGACACTAGGAGAATGCAGTACAGACACATACAAGACTTTGCAAAGAGTGACTGAGTTAACATTCTAAATACATAGAGGGTATGCACGTGACATTACCGTCGGCCGGAGTGACGCCCACTGAGTGGCAAATAGACTGAGAGGCAGCATTGGTTTTCAGCACAAAAGTTAACAAAAAACACACATAACCAGGCCCAGCACCAGAGTTCTGCACGTGCGCTAATCCTCTCTAAGTGTGGATATTATGCAAATAAGAGATTCGTTGTGTCTTCAGCTTCACTGATTAATATAACATAACTGTGTGAGATTGCGTTCATTGAATGAGTGACAGCTTTTAGTGATTGTAAAGGGAGTGCTCTTTGCGTGCTGTCTATGCAATATAAGAAAAATCATTAATAGGCCTATAATATATTCAGTATTTGAATACAACTTGTTTTCCATTCTTGACAACCGACCACATACACATATACATATACTGCATATACATGCAGGATTCACTCTCAAAATTGTGATGACTGTCAGTGATCAATATTTATGTATTTATGTGTCAAAATCAGGCTCATATGTCAGGAAAACACGATTCCTGGCTGCATGTCAATATCCATGGATCATCAGATTTTTGGTAAGTTGTAAGGAACACTCAAGTCCAACCTTTAGTTTAAACTGATAACCATTTGTTTTACTCACGTTTTCCCCCATTAAATCCAGTCATGCAGCAGCTCTTCTGCCACTCAGTCCGGCTGAGGGGGCGTGTACCGGCAGGAAAGTGATGTCAATGCATACCCTCTGTAGGCTGGGAATAACAATATAAATGAGACACAGCTGTTAGCAATCTGGCATGATGAGTCCAGTCAATGGATTATGGGAAATGTAGTCCATGAGGGTATGTCAATGATCTGGGGAGAAGTGCCCTCTGATGGATATGCAGGACTTTCCAACTGGTGATCATTACAATATGTAAGGGTGAACTCATGATTTTCTAAGTGAAAAATGTTTTCAATTAAATAAAATTTTTATAAATCAAATAATTTACCTATTTTGTGAATTTCACCTGAAAATAATTCATGTTAGTTGATCCAATTATATTTCCTCTGGTAAGAGCTGTGCGTGTAAACCTTACTTCCCTTGCCTCAAGAGTGCTCTAGTGACTGATGTTAGCGGTTGCAGACTTGTTAGCGTGCCAGCCTCCCACGCTGGACATCCAAGTTTGAATAGAACCAAACTTGGATGTCAAAAACTTTGTTTTTGTAGGTAGAGTACATTCAGATAAAATATTAACTTAATATTAGCTAAATGTTTTTAGAACATATTTGTGTTAGCCGTGACTGCATTTGTCATTATGTATTTTGCATTTCTAACCACAAAATGAATCATGTTACACATATAAGACAGTGTCCTTCTTGATCAGATCTTCAGTCCTGTGCTGCCTGGGGCTGTAGACTCACAAAAACATGTAGCATTTATGTGGTAACTTCAAATAATAGTAATTAAATGTGTAATATTCAATGTGTAATTCATTGTATTCAGTTCATTTCTACAGGAGCATTGATGGAATGATGGAAACAGGCCTGTGAAACAACAAAACAGACCTTGCAGAAAACAAAGAGTTCTATCAGCAGTAAACGTCAATCCTTATTTATCAAGCTTTTCCTTTCAGTAAATCAAGTAGGATAGTCCCCACAGCCCTGGTGTCAGCTAATCATGTGATGTTGATTTCCCTTCAGCCTTTGCTCTGCATGCGGGCCCATCTTAATCTCTTTCTCTGCGTGCGAGTCTGAGTTGAGAGACTCCATAAAGACAGTCCCACACAGAGCACAATGTTGACTCTCGTCCACAGGAGCGAGCTGGAAGTCATGCAGCCTGACTACGGCCAGAGAAAGAGGCGCAGTAATGGGGAATTTCACGCCCGCTATGGGACCTGCATCACTGAAAGGCCTGGGCTGGTTGAACGGCCCACAACACTTGGGGGGCCGCTATTGTTGAGCAACAACAACATGATGGGTTACATCAGCTTTGTAAAAACAGGCAGTGAGATGTTCAGCTGTCAATGGTGTCTGCATTCTGGAGCCATGTGTTTCTGCCTGGGCGATTGTCACTGATGAAAGCTTCCCTTTCAAAGCTGGTTTTGATTTATGTTTAAGTGACTCATGATTTGATTTCACTTAGACGCTGTAAGCTGCAGATGCCTGATTGTATCAGCATTTTCATGTCATTAACCAGAGGACCATTTTGATAATGTAAGCCACTGAAAATAGTAGCTTTGCTTGTTTTTTTTCCCTCATTCTTTTTCATTCATCCATCAAATTCGCTTCAGTTTGTCCATCAAGTGTACACATTCCTTGGTTTGTTTAACATTTAGTGGACCGTGGGACTCTAGATACATGAATTGTGTTATGGCAGGCCATTAAATGTGTCTGTATGCTTCGTGAGAGGGGGGGAATGTGTCTCCTATACTGACAAAACCCAGGAATAACGCAGCACCGAGGTTTCAAAAACATTGGAGTAACCCTACTTTCTCTTTCCTCAGATCATCAAATAGTGTTTACGAATGTTGGAGGTCTATTGACTAGTGCATGGTTAGCATTAGCATCAAAGACTCCACTTGTAACTTGAAATGCTTTAAATTGTCACAAATATATTCTGATACTAAGGATGCCAAGAAGGACAATAAGGGACACTCTCGGTTTCTCAATAGCACTTTGTGATTTAAGTAAACCATTGGTGGCAGGTGATAATCGACTACACTGTAATCAAACGCTAGCCACAGTTTTTGCCTGCAGCATTGATTGTGTATTATAAGATTACTAAACTGACTCCTTGCTAAGCTCTCCCCAAATATACATTCTAGCAAATGTAGGTGTCCTTATTGGTTTTTATTTGGAAGTGAAGGCTGACAGTTTAATTCATAGCATGGATTACTCAAGATAGAAATGCAAAAGGAAAAATAGAACTGTTGTCAGAGTATTAACTTCTCTGGGTATCTTGTGTAATTATTATAAGTGCCCTAAGTGTTTTAAAATCGATAATATTAATGAAATAAAAGGCGGTAACACTTTATTTAACAGTGTCCTTATTACATATGTTACATGTACTTACCATAGTAATAACAGTAAATTATGCATAACTACATGCAACTAAGCCCAAACACTAACCCTATTGTAAGTACATGTTGTTAATTAATATCCCTCAGTACTTAAGTATATAATTCCACTGTAACAATGACACCGTAAAATAAAGTGTAACCTAAAAGTGTAATTAAAAAGATTAGTACTGAGCAATATTAAGTAACTACATGCACTTATATAGGGTTAGGGTTTGGATTAGCCATCTTCGGTTATGGTTTAACTGCATGTAATCATGCATAATTTATAGTTATTACTACATGTGTAATAATGACACTGCAAAATAAAGTGTTACCATAACACACTTAAGTGAACTTTGTAAAAATGCCAAATTAAAATATTTACTTTACTGTGCATTTTAAATAATTGTTTTAATAATCTTCTTGTCGCGCTTTAAAGAAGTACACTTACTTGACTAATATAGCAGGCTATGCCTAGTACATTGTAAAGTACTAGATTATAATTTTAGCTGTAGCGTTTTTTAATATTACGTTTAGTTTAAAATTTTTAAATGTGCTAAATTGCAACTTCATCATTACGAATGTGTTATTCACTTTAACCATATTTTAAAGACAACATACTTAGGAAATGACAGATAAATGTACTTAAATCCTACATTTAAACTATAATTTTTTTTTCATTACAAATAACTTAATAATTTACAAATTATATGTCTGAAAACAATGAAGTTAGTTTGCATTCTTTTAGTGTATATTATTTCTGTAATTAGTAATGTAATACATTTTTAAAGTATGCTAAACTGTACTTCATTTTCACAAAGGTAAATTGACTTTTTAAAATAATGAATGAATGAATGAATAAATAAATAAATAAATGGATTGATTAAAAAAATTAAAAAATATGATAACAATATAACCAAAAAAGCCTAAAGAATAAAAGCTATAGCTAGAAGTAACTGCCTTTATTTCTATTTAGATGTAATTTAGAATCGGCTGGCTCGAATTTGAGGCGACTGGCACCCTTAGATAAAGCACACATTCTTTCTGACTACAGGCCATAAAACAAAACAGGGATATTTTTGTTTTGTTTTTTCAAATGTACTTTTTAATTGTTAGCAGATTTGGCTGCATGCAGTGAACCAAAATAAAGGTCAGTGTGCACTAGTTCCAGCGTGTGAAAGGACGCGGAACAAGATGATCAAACGGTGAAATGCGCCGGCTTTCAGGCCACTTGTGTCCCTTCGGCTTATACAAACACAGACCCTTCAAACCCTTTCAGAGTCCATAGAGGGGAAAGCTTGCTTGCATGTCATGAGAAAGAGAAATCCTATCTAGGGTAGCTGTTCAATTGCTAACCGCTGGGAAAACTTTCAAACTTTGTTTTTCCACAGATGTGGTACATTTCAGTACAGAAATGTGGTAAAAATGATCCTCATGCATAAATTGTACTCCTTTGAAATCATATCAAAAGATGCACTTTTCTGAAACTACCAGTTACAAGGGTTATTTAGTAAACACAATCTGTGCTGCCACCAGGCACATTTGTTGTTCCACATCTGTGTAAATATTAGCAAGCCTGCACAGGTACATTAAGTGAGGAGAGGGATTTTTTCTTAGATTTTTCCCCTTTCACAATATGAAAAAATTCATGCATGTACATGTACATTATACACTGGTCTGCTTGACATCTGAGAGGATCCGGAGGCCGCGGCCAAGTCGGCCCTGTCTCTGACACAAAAGATGTGTGGGACTTTGAGGACAGAGCACCTGCAGCTGAATTGCCGTACTGATGGATGAGCGTGTGCATATTAGGATGGCAGTGTCTGAACGCGTGAGGGACTGCGGCTTACGTCTGCAACTGAAGCCCCTGTGATGATTTAATACTGGCTGCTCCCCAGCCAAACGCCTGGAGAAATATAGCACAACGAAAAAGAAATAAAGAAAGCTTAGAAAGTGGAAGTGTATACTTGCCCTTTTTTTAATACATAGAGAGCTGTCTTGTTGTCTGCTTTCTACACACACAGGCCTAACGGTGCAGTAACATTGGCAA